>CM033715.1:16557657-17157657 GCA_019671005.1 Hibiscus mutabilis
ATCAAAGGAGAAATATGATGACTATTATTATATACTATAAAAGTAGAATATTTTGATACCACGCATTTAATTTAAAATCAACTAACAAAAAGTTAGAAGACTCAACTTAGAAATGACATTACAAGAAAAGCAATTCAGAATTTGACTGATAGTTATGCGAAATAACAATGATTAAGAAATAAACACACTTGCAATAGTTTTTAAAAATAACTAAAAAAGAATTGGTATTACAAATAAGAGCTTAGGCTGCAGAGATTTCCAATTCGGCTGATAGAGTGAAAGGGTAGGGAATCCATGAATCTCCCAACCTGCAAAATCCGTACGCCATGAAATCAAACAAATGAGGACAACAAGTTGCTCAAAATATCTGAATAATAAAATTTTTTAAAAAATACTTTAATAATTGACCAAAACTCGGTTTGTTTAGGTCGAAGTTTGACATTTTAGATGTAATAAAGTGGTGTCATTTGTCTTTTCATTACAAGGCTGGTCGGTATGCAATCGGAATATTAGAGGTGTACTTAAATATTGTGTTTAAGCTGTTTGCGTTCTAGTGAAAATATCTTAAGATCGACCCTAAAGAAAGCAAATATGTATGTATGTATGTATTGAAGTGATAAAAGAGCTTAACTTGGATCTAGAGAGAGCAAGTGTAACCGGGTGGGGGAGTTTTCCCACAAGTGACGAGGAGCTGAAGCGCAATGGGGACATAAATTTTGAGATTCAGGAGTTTGAGCTTGAGAGTGGTGCACAAGCAGACAGCAGCTTCAAGTTCAACAAGCCCTGCAAGGACCGGGCAGCATGTATTCACGACTGGGTCACCAACACCAATGTGCGCTACTCCTCCTAGCAGATCCACACAGGCACCCAGTTTCAGTGTGTCGATTGGGCATGTGGCCTTGCTTGATGGTGGAGGTGGGCAGGGTTTTCCACTTGGTGGGTTAGTCACTGGTGGCACTGTCACCGGAGGAAGAGGAAGTGTCACTGGAGGGAGGTTAATTGGTGGCTTCACAACAGGAGGAACAATCTTTGGAGGGACAGTAACTGGTGGGAGGTTGATTGGTGGCTTCACAACCGGAGGAACAATCTTTGGAGGGACAGCCACTGGAGGGAGGTTAATTGGTGGCTTCACAACTGGAGGAACTGTCACCGGAGGGAGGTTGATTGGTGGCTTCACAACTGGAGGGACAATCTTTGGAGGGACGGTCACCGGAGGGAGGTTAATTGGTGGCTTTACAGGAGGAAGTTCAACTGGTGGCTTCACTGGAGGGAGGTTAATTGGTGGCTTTACAGGAGGGAGTTCAACTGGTGGCTTCACCGGAGGAAGTGTAATTGGTGGTTTTACAACTGGAGGGAGTTCAACCGGTGGCTTCACTGGAGGAACAGTCACCGGAGGGAGTGTAACCGGTGGTTTTAAGACTGGAGGAACGGTGACCGGAGGGACTTTAACCGGTGGCAAATGGATTGGGGGTTTAACAATGGGGCCTTTACCGTGCTTGGGATGTGCATGGCGACAGGAAGCACAAGCAAGAATAGGAGTGGCAGAGGAAATGAAGAGCATGCAAATGAGAAGGAGAGAAGAGATTTTGGTGGAATCCATGTTGAGTTGATTGATTAACGTCTTAGATTATTTGCATGGAAGTGGGGATTATATATAGGAATTATACAATTGTAAGGAATAGAAAAAAACAAAGAAACACGGCAAAAAGAAAGATCACGTGAACATATATGAGCTATAAGTTTGAGAGTGTAGCAACTGACAAACTTTGCTAGTTGGCAATGACAAAATTATTGCAATGTATATGCCTTTACAAATACGTCGGCAGAGTCCGACCATTCATTCGCCACTTATCTCTATTTAGTTCATACAGCCTATATATATATTACAGCTCATAAGGTTGGGACACTTGGTTTGTTACTTTCCTTCAAAACCCAGGGTTTGGGTTTGAGTCTGAGCTACTTTCTCTTGACAGAGAAGGATTAAGAGAAAGAGGTACAGCCAATGCATGTGAAATGGTGGTGGCATTGAAAAAGAAGACAAATGTTGCAGCTTGTTCTGGTTTAACCACCGATATCCGATTCATTAGTCGGCTAATCTGAATCGAGTTTTGCATAGGCTCAAAATTTATTTTTCTCCGTTCACGACGTCAAGATTTAAATCTTTGATTTTGTTTAAGGGACCTAGCACCCGGTAATGGTGCACATTTTTCTTAATATACAGTTTTGCTCCTTACTCTAAACTCTAACCGAATATTTAAACATTTACAACAACTTTTATGTTACCATAACAAAAACAATGTTAATTAAACTAATACATAGAAGAAGAATATGGATATGGTACCACAAAAGTAATAACAAAAATGCCACGGAAATTAGGCCTCCCTTAACTGGTGCCCGTGTAAACCAGTAAATGATTATGTATTTGTCATTGAGGAAAGTTTTATGCATTTGATGCATAATAGAAACCCCGCCACACTTATAAATCATGAATGAGCTTTTAAGTGTGCTTATATATATATTTTGCGTTCTAATAATAACAATCTTAACTAAGCTATGACTCAATAAGCATAAAATGATGCGTTGAATTAGTGTGCAGTGACAAGGGTTAACTTTTTCTGTGAATTATTAATATTCCAAATTTGGATATGCTATAATTACAACTAGTGTAAGTGTTGAGAGTGAGTGTATGAATGGATAGAAAAAGGGTGGCCATTGGCCAAACGTTATTTTGTATTCATGTTCATCCGTGATTGTGCTTTTATTTCTTTGATGTGATCGGTCGGTCGGCTCTTTCACCTTTTCTTTTTCATCAATACTACTATACACTCTGCCTTTCTTCAACTAGTTGATAGAGTTTTGCGGAAAATAACTTCATATTTTGATTGATCTTGATGTTACTGTAATTTGTACAAACTCTTGCATATGTGATATTTGAAAATATTCCTAAATGAAGCTTTTAAATCTTCTGAACATGCTGACTGTTTACTGAATTGGAAACTAAACCCACAAGAAATGCTTCGATGAAACTTAGTTTAATTCATTCATTTAATCATCTTTAAGAAGCTACATTTAGCAAGTTTACAGCTTGAATCTCAACTTCTCATCCTAGCGAGGCATCTTTGTTATAAAAACAAACGAACAGAAAAATCAAACATAACACTTCTAATGATGCTTATCTCTATTCTATTAGGATACATGCACGTTCAAAAATCATTGGAAAGTAGGGTTTATGATGGGAAGGGACGAGGTTAGGAAATGTTTGCTTCATTCTACTTTTAATATTTTTTATGTGGATATTCTTATCCACTTTAATAAAATGGTGGGTTTAAAGAAGATATTATCTCTATAAATATTAAATCTCTAATTAAGTTCAGTGTCACGTGCACGGACGAAGGTGTGTGAACTATGGGAGGGAAAATTGCCTCCGGCCCTCCTAAAATTTTTTGTTTACCTTTGTTCTTATATAAAAATTGGGTTATTTAAATTTGTCCCTCATTTTTAAATGTCTATGTTTTGCCCTCAACCTCAAATCCTTACTCCATCTCTGATCACGTGTTAGCAAACAACCAAACATTGATTTAATAGAGACATTACAACAATTGTATTTTTTAGTGACAAATTTATTGTGACTTTGAGTTATTTTGTCACAAATGCTAGTCTTCTTGTGACAAAATATTTTTTTGACATTATTGATATAAGTAATTGTGACGTATTGTTATTTGGTCACTGATATAACAATAGTTGTGACCCTTAAATTTTTTTGCACAATTAAATTGTCACTTTAATAAATATTTATGGTATAAATTTGTTTGTTACTTAAACGCCGTCACTGATATAGTACACATACTGGCGCCAACTTATATTCTGGCAGGAAATATAATAATAATGGCAACATATGGAGTTATCATTATTACTTCAAATTGTTGTGGTAAAAAAATTTAATTGTCACTTCAAAAATTACTTTATGCCACAATTTTTTGTCACCATTAAACAATTTTAATTAATGTTAAATTGGGGTTATCACAATAATAGATTTGTTTTTGTGACTATTAAAATTGTTACACGTATAAATTATACGAATTATAAATTATTTTTTTATTATTTATAATAGATATAAACAATTTGAAATTAATTGAAATTTTTATACCAATAGATGATTATAAAGTATAACATATGTTTTTATTAAAGCATAGCATAATTTTGAATGTAATAGAAGAACTAAATAAATGTATATAATGTGAATAAATATATGAAAATTAAATTCAAGTGTTTTTAAAATTAAATCGAATTAATCACCGAAATCAAGTGATATGAATGGTGAAATATAACCATAAATAGAATGACAACAATGAATATTTTGACAAAAAGTAGAAATTATAAAAAAAATGTTATTCAACTTGTTTAAACCGGTTTATGATTTTTCTGTGTTTTTAAATTTTTTTATAATTTATATTTAATAACTATTAAAATGAGAATTTGACTAATTAGTTAAGCTGAGAATTTATGATTTGATCAATTTGACAATTGATTTGTTTCTTATAACATTGCTTAAAATTAATATACATACATAAACTATTTTAATATGTTAGTGTTGGATTGGATTGTATCATAAAACATATAAAAGGTTACAATAACAACTGTAATATAATTAGAATTGTAATTGAAATTCTCTATTAATAGTTCAAATGTTCGATTAGTCTAATTAATAGTTAATTAATTTAACTATTTTTAAAATATCATAGAAGTATAAACCATAACAATTGTTGAATTTCAAATAGATAAATGTTCATATTATCAGTTTGACATGGTTTACTTATAATAATAAATATTTTTTTTATAATATTGTCTATTAACTTAAATGGATTATATAGAAAATGGTTTATAAATTTAACATAAAATATCAAATGTAAGATCTTTTAATTAGTTGAGTGACCAAGATGTTCAACCGGTTTCATCATGTAAGGGTTAGAATCTCGACATTTTCAGTGAAAATTTAAAAATCGTTATATTGTACAAAAATATTATTATTTAGAAAAATATTCAAATATTTTGTCACAAATAATATACTTTTTGAATATTCATGTGTATGAAAAATATTCAAATATACTATAATTTTGCATAAAATAAATACTTTACTAACAATTTACAAATTGTATCATTAATACTATATATTCTTGTTTATGAAAAATATTCAAATCCATAATCAAATTTAAAATTTGAATTCTCGACATTCATAGCCAATACTAAATTTTGATTTTTTTTAATCCTTAACCAAATTGTCAATATTCATTATAGTTTATATTTATTTTAGGATAATGTTCCGAGTTAAAATTCCATTTTTTTTTCATTTTTAACCCTTCAAAAAATTTTATAATACAATTTAAGCCTATTTAATACAAAATATATGCATCTCAGCTCACTTTTAATTTATTTGGGTCTTCTAACTTAACACAAAATTCTGACCTCTATTTTAAGATGCACTTTCACAAATTTTAACTTATATCCCCGCGCACACATAAAAATAAACATTGCAAGAATGTGGTAGTAAAAACAATAATCTTCTTCATTTCTTTTTCTTTTAGTTAATGAAATTATACAAAAAATTATTATTAAAAAGTATAATTTGAATTTCAAAGTAACTAATCTAAAAGGATTGTGAATAATAAAATTGCTTAAATAAAATATAATTCAAAAACTAAATAATAAATGGTATTTTTATTTTAAAAAATAGTTATTATCAACAAATTCTAAAAATAGAATAAAAATTAATTTAAAAATTATAAGTGAAGATTAAAAAGGTGCTTTATGCTTTTTAAAACACTTATTTGTCACTACAATCACCATAATCATCCACTCCACCACAAATCTCATTATATATTTTAATTTCTCTTAAGTATCCTACTTTAGCTTTTTTTTATTTTTTATTTTTTTATTTTTTTATTTTTTTATCTCATCTCTGTCAAGAACTGACAATGCCAT
Source organism: Hibiscus mutabilis (assembly GCA_019671005.1). Classification (NCBI taxonomy): domain Eukaryota; kingdom Viridiplantae; phylum Streptophyta; class Magnoliopsida; order Malvales; family Malvaceae; genus Hibiscus; species Hibiscus mutabilis. The sequence goes on from CM033715.1 coordinate 16,563,637, forward strand.
AATTACGTTAGTTTCTATTGCAACTATGAGAAGACCTTTAAGAAGCGTGATTGGACGTAGAGTTGAGGCTTATCAGAGAGTATGAAATTCGATGTAAAAAGGAGTTATGGAGGGTTCAATATGCTTTGAGTTTGATCATTGCTTGAAATGCTGCCAGAGATTTTTCTTACTCTTACTCTTGCTTTGTTTTTTATTTTAATTATTGATTAGTTTGTTTTTATTTTTAATCGAAGAAGATTGTTTTAATGAATGGTTGGTTTTGAATGCATTGGTTAATGCATCTCAGTCAAATTCCACAACCAATGATGTAAGTTCAAAATTAAATAAATTATTTTAGTTTTTAACTAGTTTTATGTCATATGACATAATTAATTTCGTATATTAATTAACTTATTCTTTATCTTGTCTATTTTTTTGTAAGAAAATGTTGAAAATTAAACTTTGGCGTGGACTTATATTTAGATGTTTTGATATTTTAAGATAAAAATATATATTATGAACTATTTAGTTTTTGTGAAGTTTATTTTAAATATTACTTTTTAATATTTTAATATTAATTATAATTTAATTTACTTTAAAATATTATAATTGTCCATTCAATTGTAAAAATGACAAAGTGCTTGCATTTTTATGCAGTCATATTTTTATACATAAATGATATTTTTAATTATTTAAAATTTTTAAACGTAAACACATATTAATTGATTATTGGCGAATTAAATAAAAATAACTCGAACATAATCATCGAAGAGACATTTATCTCCAATAAAATTACATATGTGAAAATTTTTCTATAACTATTGAAATTATATTGAGAGACAATATACTCATAGCAAAAAATAGTTATTATGATGACTTTTTTGTCACAATTTTATTTTTAGTATCAAGCAAATTGGTCATATTTGAAAGAGTTATTGTGACTATTTAATTTATCACAATTGTTAATAATTTATAGTGTTGAACATTTGGTCACAAAAATTGTTATTGTCACTTATTTTCTTTGTCACAAAATATATTTTTTGTGACAGACACAATTATCACAATTGATAATGATTATTGTGTCAAAAATTTGGTCAAGAGAAAATACTTAATGGGGCAACATTTAGTTGGTCACAAATATATTTTTAGTGTCCAACAAATTTATCATAATTTATATTGATTATAGTGTCAACTATATTTGTCACAGAAGATAAAAATTGTGACGAACTTTTTATCACTACATTTGTTCTCAGTATCGGAAAAATTCATCACGAAACATAGGGTTATTAGTGTCGAAAAGATGGTCATAGAAAATTTTATATTTGTGACAATTTTTAGAACAACTGCCATTAATATAATAGTGACGGAGTTATTAGTGACCATAGGTGTCGACTCAAAAAATTTGTCATTATGCCTTTTAATGTCTAAATTTAATATTTTTAGTGACGATTTTCACTTTCACTAAAAGTGCTTTTCCCGACTAGAATTTTTTAAATATTATTAAATAATACTTAAAGGTTAATATTTTTTTTTTCACTAAGCAGGTAATTATTATTTAATAATAATACTTTATTACATGATATCTTATAAAAATCATACTAAAAATCTAATAAAAATCCTATCATTCAACTCAAACCATGATTTTATTAAGAAAAAAATATTTGATGTAAATTTAGTTTATACAAGTAGATTTATTTTTAGGGTTAGAAATTTAAATTAGTTTAGGAGTTTAAATTTAAGATTTATAGTTAAAAATTTAAATCTTAAAGCTTAAGATTTAGAATTTATGTTCGTGCATCAAATATTTATTCTTTTATTAAATCTTAAGTAACATTACTTTTTCTAGAAGAAAGACTTGCTTGGCCACCTGGTGTGCATTGGGCTCGGACCCTAGGGTGCGGTCCGTGACATTCTCCCCCATTGGTTCTGGCGACGCCCTCATCACTTGGCTAAGGTGGTACCGTCTCACTTGGTCTTTGAACTGCCATAGGCCATCGGCTAGTTTCCAACTCTCGTCACTGTCGGGAAGTCCTTCCCACTAGTTAAAATACTCGTACCTCGGTCGATGAACTGGTCGTCGAATGAGTCTTTCTGCTTGGATGCCTCGAACTTCATTTTCATAAGAGATTTTCACTCTGACTGGTGCTCGGTATGACTTGCCTCGATCCGGATCTGACTCATCTTGATGGTATGGCTTGAGTGACATGGAACACTGGATGAGCTCAGATGGTCGATGGCAACTCCAATCGATAGGTAATGGCGCCTACCCGTTTCACGACTTTGAATGGACCCTCGTATCTTCGCACAAGCCCTTTGTGCACGGTTGGGTTGCGCAAGATCCCGGTCATCTTGGCAAGGACTAAGTCTCCAACTTAGAAGTCACGTCCCTACGCTTTCTGTCCGCCTACTTCTTATTCCGCTTCCCCGCCTTGTATAAACAAGCTCAGGCTAAGTCATGATACTCTTGCCACTCTTGGGCGAACTTGTTTGATGCTGGATTGGCCCCCTCATATTTGGTAGAAATCGCGTTGAGTGTGGGCGGTTGCTACCCGGTCATGATCTTGATCTCGTCTTGTTGGCACAAAAGACAAGTTCTCACATAAGCTTCCACATCCTCGCGCATTTGTGGTCAATAGCAGTGCTCGGTAATCAAGGCTAAGGTCTGGTTCATCCTCGAATTCAAATCCAACTTGGTAAACCACCTTGCACCACCAAGCTGATTGAACAAGTCTGCTACCAATGGGATCAAGTACTTTTTCTTCATGGTGAGCTTGTTCAAAGCTCGGTAGTCGATACATGTTCGAAGTGTACCATCATGCTTCTTTTGAAAGAGCACCAATGCACCATAAGGTGCATTGGAAGGTTGGATATACCCTGCATCGAGGAGTTCCTTCAATTGTCTTCGAACTTCTCAAGCTTGGGCAGAGCCATCCGGTAAGAGGCTCGGGCTGGTGGTTCCGCGTTCGGCACAAGCTTGATCATGTGGTCAACCTCCCGCTTTTGTGGGAGAGTCTTAGGTAATTCAGTGGGCATTACATCTCAAAACTTGACTAGAACTTGTCCCACCTCTGTTGGGCTCTATTGGACATGGGTGGCTCCTCATGTGTCAGTGTTACTAACAATGTTGGCTCCTCGTTGCGTACCCTTTTGTTGAACTGAATGGCTGACACCATCTTGGCCCTATATCCAGACTATCGACTCACTGGGACCATGCACGGATGTGTTGGGTCGAGTATGCATAACCAATTGGCAAATAGAACAGGGAACACTTTAATCCGATCAAGAAAACTAATGCCAATCGTTAAGTCAAAATTGTCGAGGGGAATCTCCTTGATTATTTCCTTACCGGACCAGTCGTCAATGTCGAGCTTGACTCCTCTTGCTACCTTGACAATTGGAGCCTCTTCAGAATTCATGGTTTTAATAAACCCGCTTGCCTTCTCAACACGAAGGTCAAGTCTCTTGGCAGCCTGTTCTGACATAAACAAGTCTGAGGCACCGGTGTCCACTAGGCACTCGACTTTTGGCCTGCCACGGTGATGTCTACGAACATCAAACCCTTCTTCTTGGAACCCTTATTAATCTCCATAGAACTGATGATGGAATTAAGTTTGGAGACTTCCTCATTTTCGTCATTCTTCTTTTCGATGGCTGCTGCTTTCTCAAGTTAGGGGTAATCATTCTTCATGTGATTGCCTCCATAATTGTAACAACTAAGATTAGTGTCTTTCTCTCATGGCTTACGGAGTTTAACGCCTCTGTTAGATGGCTTCTTGGACCCGTTCTTGGCATGCCTCTCATTGTCTTCTCAACACGAAGGTCAAGTCTCTTGGTAGCCTGTTCTGACACAAACAAGTCCGAGGCACCGGTTTCCACTAGTGCGCTCAACTTTTGGCTTGCCACGGTGATGTCTACGAACATCAAACCCTTCTTCTTAGAACTCTTCTTAATCTTCATGGAACTGATGATGGAATTAATTTTGGGGACTTCATTCTCTGTGCCATCTTCTTCTTGAATGGCCGTCATTTTCTCGAGTTGGGGGCAATCCCTCTTCATGTGATTGTCTCTATAGTTGTAACAACTAAAATTAGCGTTCTTTTCCCATGGCTTACGGAGTTTAACGCCTCCACTGGATGGCTTCTTGGACCCGTCCTTGGTATGTCTATCTTTGTCTTTTCCGCCATTGCCTTTGTCCTTTAGCTTTTGTTTGGAGGGCTCTGACTTTTTGTATTCAAATCCAGCAAGGGAGTCGACTGCGTCCAATGCCTTGGAAAGATCTTGGACCCCTATTCGGTGCAACTCCATCTTTTCCCACCATTGTAATCCGGTCTTGAAGGCAAAGAGGGCATCGTTCTCACTCATGTCCTGAATTTAGAGCCTGAGTTCAGTGAACTTCTTGACATACTTTCGGATCGAGCCATCATGCTTCAATTGATGTAGCTTCTCTTGAGCTTCCTCTTGAGTATTCTTTGGATAGAAGTGCTCCTAGAACTCGAACTGGAAATCTTTCCATGTTTTGATTGGAATCGCCTCATCCTTCGATTGAGAACACCTATGCCACCACCATAGGAGAGGGGCATCAATCAAGTAAACATAAGTGGTGTTTACCTTTCTGTCCTCATTATCGATGCCCATGAGTCAAAAGTATTGTTCTAACCCCTAAATAAAGTTGTCCACATCTTGGGATGCCCTTGCCCCGTTGAACTCTTTCGACTTTGGCACATCGATCTTGGGCTTAGCTACCGTTGCTTCGCCCACCATGCCGGTTAACACGATATTCTTGTACGGGATAGCTCGACATTGAGCTTTTTTATCTCCCCAAACAATTCCTCCATTGTTGCCTCTATTGCAACTTGAAGAGAAACATCTTGCTGGTTTAGTTCCTCGTACGTCAAGTTGAGAAGACCTTGAACCTCTTCCATGACTTCATCTTTGAGGGGATCGACCTTGGTTTCCAGCTCTTCGAGGTGATCGTTGATAACGTCCAAGGACTCTACCGCTTCCTTTGTGCTGGTCTCGTGTCTTTCTACTTTGTCATCGAGTATTGTCAACCGGTTGAACCTCTTCTATAACTTCATCTTTGAGGGGACCGACCTTGGTTTCCAGCTCTTTGAGGTGATCGTTGACAACGTCCAGGGACTCTACCGTCTCCTTTGCGCTGGTCTCGAGTCGTTCTACTTTGCCATCGAGTATTGTCAACCGGTCTTTCGAAGTAGCTCCTTTCTCGTTGCCAGCCTGGGTCTCTACGACCTTTGTTGCTGCATTGGTCTCTCCTTTCTTGGCCATCTCAAACAGATTCTTTTGCTCTGATACCACTTGTCACGTCCCTAAATTCACTCAAACTAGAACGTGCAGCCTTAGGCGCCTTTAAGATGGTATGGCGTCTAAGTAAGCCTAATTGATCTAAGTAAGAGTGCTTTGATCCGTACAGAAATGAAAGAATAACGCATGGGAAACAGAAAGAAAAAAAAGAATAAGGGAAATCTGAGCGAATGCTCAATGTATTATTCAAAAACTAAGGCCAAAGGAACATAAAGCTGAAATCTCAAGAAAACTGATGAAATGCCTAATGAGGTGGGGGTAAGCCTCTATTTATACCCCCTACATCCAATGGTAGAGTTTGACTCTAACTAGGACATGGCCTATTATAGTCCTTCAAGGAGTATGACTCCTCAACCCCAAGTGAATGGCCAGTTCGGTTAGATGTTAGGCCCAAGAGGGTGTGGAGGGCTTGCTCGGCCACCTGGTGTGCGCTGGGCTCGGCTTGCTCGGCCACTTGGTGTGCGCTAGACTCAGACTCTAGGGTGCGGTCCGTAACACTATCAATTAAGTAAATATCGGCTCTAGGGTGCATTGGACTCGAATTGCAACCGTTATTTAAATTCTCGAGTATAATAGTCATGGTGCTAAGAATTATAGAATCACCAAACAAATGAAGTGAATAAGTGGGCATAACAGTGATAAAATCATAGAATTATAGAGTGTATGAAAATATAAATAAATTAAGATTAATTCATACAATTATTTTAAATAATTATATATAATAAAGTTGAGTTTTTTTTTTTCATTTTTAACATAAAACAATACATAAATTTCATATAATTCATATAGTTGATGCGATACGGCCATTTGTCAATAGCAGATGCAACAAAATCTGGAATCATAGGTTAAACTCGCGTCCTTGAGGTAAAAGGTAAACATCCAACAACTAAGCAGTCATAGCCCGGCCCTAGGTAAGGGTAATAAGTGCACCCGCGCAGGTCCCTCAACTCAAGAAGCTAAACATTTATATTTCTTCGAAATATAATAGATTTAATTTTTTAACACTTATTAATAGAGGTTAAGTTTTTTTTAATATTGATTATTAGAGGTCTACTCTTAATATTCATTTTTTTATTACTTGTTATTATGGCCCCGGTTTTTTCAATATTTGTTACTATGGTCATAGTCTTAAAAATTAATTTTTTCAATACTGATTATTAAGATCCCAATTTTTTTAATATTTATTACTATAGACATACTCTTAAAATTTATTTACTTTTCATTACTTGCTAGTAGGTACAAGGATTTAAATAGCGGTCTGTAACCACAACAACGACCATTATAAACGTAAGTGGCATTGTAACGACCCAAATATCGGGTTAGCAAATCGGGTCTTGGACCTGAGCTTTAGGCCTTGTGGAAAAAAATAAGGAAGATAATAGTTTGAATTAATAGGGGTAAAAGGGGAGGCAAAATCATATTTTTATCTTTCCCCTCTCTCCCTACTTTTCCACCTTTTTTCATCTTTCTTTTCTCTCTCTTTTTTTCTATCATTTCTCAACTTCCAACTCCAATCTATGGAGATACAACTGTCCGTTATCGACACTTCCACCGCCGTTGTGTTATTCTCGTCGAGACGAGTTCACCGGTACCAGTGATACCATCATCGGAGCCGCCGTCGAAGGAGGAGGTGTGAGAGAGGAAGTTTCGGTTTGTTGAGTTGAGGGGGTTGAAGTGTTCAAAATGAAGAATGGAGGCCACCACCGTGCTCATTGGGATCAAGGCAGCCGGTATGGGCTTTTGTCGTTGCTGCTAGCCGCCGTTGACCAGTGTTGACCGTCGTTGACTTTTTTGGGGGACTCTACCTAGGGGTTTCTCCACATTTTGGATCCAATGGTGCCGTTCGTTTCGCCAAATTAGAACCCGGTAAGTTGTTTATACGCATTTGACCCTTCAAATTCATTAAAGTATGTGATTAGGTAATACTTATGGTATTAATTGTATTGGGAGGCTTGATCGATCAACCGTGTGGCCAAGAGGGGGTTAATTGGTTTTAAGGTGATTTGAGTGGAAGCAAAGAGAAATTAAAAATTAACACAAGATTTATAGTGGTTCGAGCTTCTAATCAAGCTCTACTTCTACTACCTTAGCTTCCCACTAAGGATTTTCTCAAATTTACTATTGAATTTCTTCCCGTTTTCTAGGCTAAGGAGGAAACCTTTACACACTCAAAGCTTTCTAACCCAAAGCTTGAGTAAACCCTCTTTTACAAAGAGAAATGAATAGCAAACTAGGAAAACCTCTAAAGGTAATATGTTTGCACAATTAAGCACTCACCCAAAACCTAAATACTTGAGCAAATGTGACAATTTTGGCTCACCAGTATTTTCTACAAAGAATATGACAAATTAAAGCACTAGAACATTTTTTCTCTCATTAAATGTTGGGTTGATGGTTCTTGGTCTTCGATAGATGCTTGGAGGTGTCTTTTAAATGTAGTTATGGACTCTTCAGTATCGGTACGCGGGGATCCTATCGGTACATGTTCTTCAGAAAACTAGCCATTTGAGCATTTATAACACAGCGGTATCGGTATAGATACAAGCGTATCGGTACAAGCCCTATTCATATTGATACGACTAAGACTGTACCGGTACGAAAATGGCTATTGGATTTGTAAAACTTTGAGGATGGAAAATTGTATCGATACGTTCAAAACTGTATCGGTACAAGGTCTTTGGGAATCAGTACGGGTATCAACCGTATCGGTATATAGAGCATATTTTTGACACTTTGGCTATTTAAAATCATTTAAAGTGTGTCAAAAAACCTTTAAAAACGTTTCAAACATATTTTTCAAGTTTGTGGATTTTTGAAATATTTTTGCAAAATTATTATAAGACCAAAAACATTTTTCATTAATTTATATCAAAAATCAAATATCCTAAAAATCTCCCCTTTTTGATATAACGAAACCACTTAAAAAAGTGTTCTTGTGAAAAACTCCCTCTTAGAAAAATATTTAAAAAAATTGAAAGAAAAATTAAAACTCCCTCTTTTTCTTTTTGAAACTTAATTTTTCAACCATCTCTCATCGTTTTTTATATCAAAAATATTTCAAAACTAAGCTTGAAATCACATTAAGTTCAAAAACACCAATTGTTAGAAAAGTTAGTACCAATTGATAATGATTATCAATTGTTGGTGTAAAATAACATTTTGGAAAAAGACTTAAAGAGATTTTATTGTTAAAAGAATGGTTCCCCCTTACTCAAGCATCAAGTAAATAGTTAGTCCAACAATTCAAGATAAGAAGATTGAATTTCAAATAAAATAAATAAACACATGAAATTCAATTAAGCATGCCATAAAACAAGATACTCATATAAGCATACAAGGCATGTCAAAAAGGAGACAAAACCGTCCCTTTTTGGCTGAGTGTACCGGTACGGTTTATTCCGTATTGATAGTGGTTGATTGTCGTATTGGTACGGTATGGGCAGTACCGGTACAAAGGGCATGAAAATGGTAAAAACTATAGCAAAAACAACTTAAAAGGCCTTACAACATATTTTTATGTTCATACAAAGGCTCTATTAAGTCCTAGATAGACATTAAGTACATTTTGCTACTCATGCTTCTTAAAAACATAACATTTAACACAAGAAAAACATGACTTCACCAAAATAAACCAATTATTACAAGTTTAAGGCCAAAATATAAAGATAAACATATTGGGCCAAAAGTACGTAACTCAAGCAATTTGTGACTCCCCCTAACTATATGCTATTAGACACAACAAAGAGTCGAACAAACATACTTAGATCAACATCAAAATCAAAACATTATAGACATGATCAAGCAATTGCATGAAATTTAAATTTACCACTTGAACCAAGGTAGGATGTTAAGCCTTCCTTCTTCAAGTGTCCCTCCTTCATGTGTCAAGAGCTTCAAAGATTTGACTTTGATTATCAATTTCTCAAGCACACCTACAAAAAGATAATTAAGTAATTTTTGGTATCCGAATTGCTTTTGATCTAATGACATTAGCCCCAAATAACTTAGTCCCCTTAGAAATCTATTTTTCAATTTCATCTTTTTTATTTGAACAAATTAGTCCCTTAGGGACCCAAATGTCCTTAACAATTTTACCTTTGAAAAATCTAGGGGAACTAGATTATCTTTGATAAAAGTTTGATTTACAAAATTAGATTTGGAACATTCTTCAATTTCACATTTTTGAACATCTTTGTAAATTAAAAGTTCTTCCTTTTTAAGATCATCTAACTCCTTTTGATTATCTTCATGAACCTTTTGAAGAAAATTTAGTAAATCAACATTCTTTTATTCAAACTCAATGAGCTTCGCTTCAAGTTCATTCTTGGTTTTAGAAATCAAGTTATTTTGAATTTTCAAATTTGAAACAATTTTCTTATTTCTCAAAATGCGATTTTTAAATTCTAAAACCAAATCGTGTTAGGCATCTTGTAATTAATCAAAAGAATATGAACATGAAGTAGATGAATTAGAAGTTACCCTTGAATCTTCTTCGATGGCCACGAAACAAATGTGTGCTACTTCATTATCGGTGGAGTCCTCATCATCACTCCATGTAGCCACATATACCTTCTTCTTATGGCTTGATCCATTCCTCTTTATTCTCGATTTATGCCTTAATTCTTCCTTTATGGCTCTTCATGAATTGGATGAATTTCTTGAAGAGCATGACCATCTCATCTTCTTCACTATCCTCTCCACTAGAATCTTCTTGTTGGCTTGTAGAGGATTTGAGAACAACAACATTCATGTTTATGCCTTGCTCCATGATCTATTTCTTCCTTGCCTTCTTTATCTCTTCATTCTTGTTCTTCTCTTCTCTTCCTTTCTTCATGATTTTATGAGTGAGAAGAGACCCCATGAGTTCATCTAGCTTTAGGGTCTTGAGATCCTTAGCTTCGATAATGGCGGTCTTCTTTGAGTCCCATGACTCGGGAAGAGAATAAATGAGCTTTCAGACAAGTTTGTCTTCCGAAATGATTTCTCCATAGCCTTTGAGTCCATTAGTGATGACAAAGAATGTATCGAACATTTTAGTGATGTCTTCATTTGATTCTATCTTGAAGTTTTCGTATTCAAGGTTGAGAATACCAATCTTGGTCTCCTTCACATCATTGGTTCCCTCATGAGTGACTTCAAGCTTGTCTCAAATCTCCTTGGCACTCTCATAAGAAGATACTTTGGCATATTAAACTAGGCCAAGTGCACAAAAGAGAAAATGCAAGGCCTTTGCGTTGAGCTATATCTTCTTACGATCATCCGCACTCCAATCCGCCTTGCTCTTTTGTAGAAGGAACGGGTCATCAAGAAAAATGTCCCAAAGATGGTAATCTTTGGCTCTCATAAAGAACATCGCCATATTCTTCCTTTAGGCGTAGTTGGTCCCGTCGAAGAAAGAAGGTCAATCGATGGATTGTGCCATAATCTTTGGTTGATGTAGAAAGGTTGAGCTCCTCTAGGATCAACTCTTGGATGTTAATTTGATGAAAAGATGAAGCTCTGATACCAATTGTTAGCAGGCTTGACCGATTAACCGTGTGGCCAAGAGGGGGTGAATTGGTTTTAAGGTGATTTGAGTGAAAGCAAAGAGAAATTAAAATAGACACAAGATTTATAGTGGTTCGAGCTTCTAACCAAGCTCTGTATCCACTACCTTAGCTTCCCACTAAGGATTTTCCCAAATTCACTATTGAAGTTCTTCCCCCTTTTTAGGCTAAGGAGGTAAGCCTTACACACTCAAAGCTTTCTAACCCAAAACTTGAGTAAACCCTCTTTTACAAAGAGAAATGAATAGCAAACTAGAAAAACCTCTAAAATTAGTGTGTTTGCACAATTAAGCACTCACCCAAAACCTAAACACTTGAGTAAATGTGACAATTTTGGCTCACCAGTGTTCTCTACAAAGAATATGACAAATTAAAGGACTAGAACAATTTTGGCGCGGTTCATTTTGCCAAATTAGAACTCGGTAAGCTGTTTATATGCATTTGAACCTTCAAATTCATTAAAGTATGCGATTAAGTAATACTTATGGTATTAATTGTGTTGGGAGGCTTGATCGATCAACCGTGTGACCAAGAGGGGGTGGATTGGTTTTAAGGTGATTTGAGTGGAAGCAATGAGAAATTAAAAATTAACACGATATTTATAGTGGTTCGAGCTTCTAACCAAGCTCTACTTCTACTACCTTATCTTCCCACTAAGGATTTTCTCAAATTTACTATTGAATTTCTTCCCGTTTTCTAGGCTAAGGAGGAAACCTTTGCACACTCAAAGCTTTCTAACACAAAGCTTGAGTAAACCCTCTTTTACAAAGAGAAATGAATAGAAAACTAGGAAAACTCTAAAGGCAATATGTTTGTACAATTAAGCACTCACCCAAAACCTAAATACTTGAGCAAATGTGACAATTTTGGCTCATCGGTGTTTTCTACAAAGAATATGACAAATTAAAGCACTAGAACAAATTTTCTCTCATTGAATGTTGGCTTGACGATTCTTGGTCTTCCATAGATGCTTGGAGGTATCTTTTAAACCCTTTAACAACTTCATGGCTATTACTAGCCGTTGGATCCCTTATTTCTTACAATAAATACAGTTCTAGACTCCTCGATATCGGTACATGGGGATCCGTATCGGTACATGTTCTTTAGAAAACTAGCCGTTAGAGTATTTATAACACAGGGGTATCAGTACAGAACAAGATTATCGGTGCAAAACCTATTCATATTGATACGGCTAGGACCGTATCGGTACAAAAATTGGCTACTAGATTTGTAAAACTTTGAGAGTGGAAAATTGTATCGATATATTCAAAACCATATTGGTACGAGGTCTCTAGTTATTGGTACGGGTATTAACCATAGCGGTACATAGAGCTTGTTTTTGACACTTTGGCTATTTAAAATTATTTAAAGTGTGTCCAAAAAACCTTTGAAAACATTTCAAACATATTTGTCAAGTTTGTGGACTTTTGAAATATTTTTGCAAAATTAGTTTAAGTCCAAAAACATTTTTTTAAGTTATATCAAAATCAAATATCCTAACAAATTGCTATACGAGGATTATTTGGGATTAGGTGTTGGATCAAGTGGAATATTCCTGAAGCTTGGATGAGAATTTTAGCGATATAGGCTTAAGGTTAGTACACCTCGAACTCCTATTGCTTCATGAGCATCATAAATGTGATTTCTTTGCGTGTTAGTATCTACAAATTAGGTAGACGATGAATATGCATGTATGGAGACCGATAGTATGAGACTCGATATTCTGAGATTCATGATGAGGTTACGGGTATGTGGGGACTAGCGGAGGCTTTAGAGACCATTTAGGGTCGTTTGTGATGCGTGTGTGATATTGGATGATTGTTGATTGATTGATAATCGTGATGCCTTGTTTACTTGTTCGAATAGATTCATGTATTCGATGGAAACTGTGTATGAAATTAATAATAGTAATATTCGAATAAATGATTATGAAGTCGGTAATTAATGTTAATTGAATGAATACGGCAGTAAACAAACCCTAATAATTTTCATAAGCTTTAGGCATCAAATAAGCATCTTAATATCGTAATTCGAGGATACTGTACGAACTCGTTAATAGGGTATCAGTATGAGCTTTGGCCGTACTGGTATGCGACTGAAGGTCGTATCGGTACAGGTTGACCTGTACTGGTATTTGTGAAAATTAAAAATGTCTAGTAAGTAGTTCCTATATCGGTACGTGCGTGAGTAACGATACCTAAGGGTACCATATCGATACTCATGTATGAGTACTGGTACCCGATACGATAAATAATCTCTAAATGCAATTTAAAAATGGAAATTTATGTGAACATTAATAATTGAATTATGTATTAATAAACGAGATAACGAGGATTAATGGAGGCAATAAATGAGATTAATTATACACTTTTCCATAATGTATTAACAACTTGGTAATGTAAAATAAATGACGTGATAACGTTTAGCAACGATAAGGAGATCCTTAGGATCACGTTGCTTGTATGCCGAGTAGGCATTTGATTGGTTGAGTCTTTTTGATTGATGGGATCCAGATACTCAGTGGAAGAATGTCGCAACACCATGGTTAGAGATACCGAGTGTGGGTATATGTTTTGATGCTATGTGACCTGGCCTCACTTAGGGCGTATGTTCCGATGCTAGGTAACCCGGCCTCACCTAGACTGTAGATGCTCGATGGGGATTCCGAGCAAGGGTGTATGTTATGATGCTATGTGACCCGACCTCACTCAAAGTGTATGTTTCAATGCTTCGTGAACTGACCTCACTCCCGAGTTGTTGTTGATGTTATGTGTTTTTGCCTAGATGATCTGTTGAGATCACGGGCTTGGTTGGGCCTTGTGTGCCATGTATGATGTTTTTCTATGTTGAGAGCATGTGTTTAGGCGACTAGTAGTAGCGTCACGTGTTTATTTATCTCTCCTTATTGCTCGTACTAGCTTGCATGCTTATGTTTATGATTAACATGAAGTATAGTAGAGTAGATGTGTACCATTGAGCTTTGTAAGCTCAACGCTCAGAATCGTTGTTTCTGTATATAGGTTGATCGTCGGATCATGGGATCGAGGAGCACTATAAGTACGGGGTTCTAGCATGTGGTGATCTTTGGAGTACGATACTTGTGTTTAGTGGGTTATATATTCATAGGACCTTACGTGGTCGAGTCTGTAATTCTTATTTTTGAAATTGTATTAGTCAAGTCAAATATTTAAATGTTTTAAATTTAAGTGGAGCTCTTTTGTAGCGGTTTAAATGATTTATCTATATTTTCAATTGTTGACTTTAAATGCTTTTAAGAAATAACTTTTTTAGGCTTAACCAATTTGAGAAATCTTATGGATTTTGGGTTGGGCTTGAGGCCCAAATATGACATCCAGGCCGAGGGTGTTACAAGCACCGTCTAAAACTGCAATACCTGCAATTGTTATGCCCACACTAGCGTATTTTATTAAAAAATTTCACAATCACGATACTCGCAGTGACCGAAATAGCATATGTTATGTTCGCAATCGTGACAAACATAACACGACCAAAAATATGACTGCAACTGTAATTTTGATTTAAATCCCCTGGTTTAAAGCCTAATTTTTAAGTTTGTCCAGGGCCACCAAAAACCCAAGGCCGACCCTGCACTAGGCAAAGTAGGAAAACTTAATAGGTTTTGAGGAAATTTTTTTGGCATAATCTATTAGATGTCTAATCCGGATCATGTACTATAAAGATTTATTATGGGGTGATCCTCCTAACCCAATTTGTTTCATTCATGGTAAGACTCAAACCTCTAACCTTTACTTAAGGGAGTACCAATTGTATGGGATGAAAATTTTTGAAGGCTTTTTGAAGGGTTAAAAGAAATATTTACCAATGCTAATCTTCTTACTCAACTAGAATCGAGAAAAGATTTCACGAATTTTAATGACGTCACACCAAGGCTTAGGCTATGTGTTGATATAAGAAAATAGTGCAGTCAAATTTGAGTTTTATGTGTGTGATTGGGTTATTTGATAATGAAGTGCTTGTAGTTTATTATGAAAATTGTTATATATGTACTTTGTTTCAAATCAAACATTTAAATAGGAATTTGGGATAACTAAGATATGTAATAGTATGTTGTGTTATGCTATTTCTATGTTAGTAAGCTTTCGAGCATGTATATGTGTTTATGTGAAATGTGACATTAGTGAAAAATGTGTTAGATATGCCATATGACATGAAATTTGAAATAAGTGATGTGATTAAGATATGAGTTCTCTTATCGTAATTGATGCGATTCAATGTTGTGATAAAGAAATGGTTGAATTCAAATTGTGAATATGATAAATTGAGATCATATTATATAGTTAATTTCCAGATACAATTATCATGTCATAGGGTATATAACATTTGTGTACGTGTTTTGAAGACTTCGGTCTTGACAAGACGGATAGATGTTGTGGTATTAGGACTGTGTGTCCCGACTAGGCGGGGGGATGTATACTATTGTAATATTGTATCGATACTTGGAGAGGAAGTGAGATACGAGTATTCGTAGACTACTAGTGAACCAATGGGCTAATATATTTTAAGTGAATGAGATGATATGGTTTTATAAGTATGTTTGATGTTCAAATTATGAAACTATGTCATATGTTATATTTTGTCATGCATTGCATCCTATTTGAATTATTGCTTAACTTAGTGTTTATTCATTTTCGTAGAGTCGACTACCTCACTAAGCTATATAAGTTTATTATGTATGTTTTAAATACTTTTGCAGGAATTTGATAACTTGACTAGCTCGAGATTACGTTAGAGAGTCAGAAATCAAATTCGAGCCCTTTGTGTAAATATCTTTTTGAATCGAAACATCTAGGGTGGTAGCATGTCACTTCAACTTGTTATTGTAATCACTAATTTGTCCGAGGTGAACTCATTTTTATTTTCGCTTTTGTTTTCGCAATAATGGGCTTATGGGCTATTGTTTAATTATTAACTATATATATGTGTATGTGGTTGTTGTTAAAATCCAAAAGGAAAATGTATATATATTACTATTAATATGTGTCATTATTATACGTTTAATGTATGTGTCACTATCTATTTAGGCATAAATGTACGTTTATATGAATATATGTAAGTATGTGTGTACGTTTATATTATATGTAATGCATGATTATATGTATCAGTTGCTCGCATGTATGTATTTATTAATGTCACTAATATTTAAATGTGAGTGTGAGTATGTATATTGTATGTATTATTGTATAATTATGCTATTAAGAGTATGATGTGTATATGTAATATGTATTATTGTATTTAATTTGTTTACATATATGTGTGTATGCATATTATATATATATGTGTGTGTTTTATTATGTATTATTATTATCATTAAACAAATTAAATACAAGCTCATATATAAAGAATAAATCAGATAAATAAAGCCCAAGTCTATTAATGTTTAAAGTCCATTTACATTACAACCCAAAATATTGTTACATCAGCCCACTGAGCCCAAAATCATTAAACCAAGAAAACCCTAGTGCCCCTTTGTTCCCTTGCAGCCACCCAATCTAAGCCGTTGGATCATAATTTGATCCAACGGCTGGATTAAATAGAGACGATCGGCCAGCTTCCACACGCGGACCGTCCGTCTCCCACGCGCGCGTGTAGCCCACATGCCGACTCCTCAGCTTCCACTCGCGAGTGCGAGCCACGCGCCTGACCGTTCAACTCCACCACGCCAGCTGCCATGACCGATCACTGTCTCCTTCCTCATTCGAGTGCACTAGCAACATACGACAAAAGAAAACAAGGTATTAGACAACCAAAATAGTAAAAGACAAACTCAGAAATCTGTAGGCAAATGCAAACAAGAAATCGAACATTTATCAACAATAGTTCAAGCATTTAATTGTTGCTTGCAAAAATAAACAAAAGAGTCTAATATAAGCAATGTAATCCATATTGTAAAGAAGGAGGAATGAATAGAGAAAAAGAAAGCAGCCTTTGAGAATTCAAGTTCTCCAGTTTTCTTCTTTTCCGAATCAAACAACAACAAAGCAAGCAAAAAAATGTAAACAATCAACAGAAAAGAGCAAAATTCTTTTTTTATAATATATGATATACAGCTTATTAACATATGATATACAATATATGATATTTGTAAAATATACGACGCTAGTTTTTATAAAATATAATATATATTTTTCACACAATATAAATTCCTTTTCTTTAATAGTAGATGTCATATAAAATTCTTAAATGTATAGTTTTTTTTTATAAATATATATAATATACTTTTAGTATAATATATGGTTTTTTTAAAAAAATATTTATATTTTTATAAACATGGTTTTCTTTAAGTGCAAGTTTTTTTTTATATAATCTTATAAAGATTACAATATATATATAGTTTTCTTTAAATATAATATATAGCTTTTGAAAGTATACAATATATATAGTTTTATAAGGGTTATAATATTTGTAGATTAAAGTTTATAATATAATTTTACATCATATTTTTCGTAATATATTTACAAATATATTTTGGACCTAGTTGGGTTGTTTTGAGCTTTTTTTTGGCTTAGTTTGCTTAGTTTTTAGTTTGGGCCATGCACGTTTATTTAATTCGTTGCCATGTTTTTTTAGCATCCGGAATATTGATTGTTATGAGGTGTCCTTTTATTCGGGAACGAACGAGGCCAGTACCAGTTGTAGTGGTGATGTTTTAGATGTTCTTTCTCGAATATCAGGACCCTTAAAATATACTCGCCTATACAACCAAGTTTCGGTTTAATTTGTCACTTTAAATTTGCAACTTACAATATAAAATAAGCTGTAAAACTTTTGGTACCAATTTTGGGCGTTGTGGGGTGCTAAACCTTCCCCACACGTGACCGACTCCCGAACCCCCCTAAAAAATCTCTGGTTTTGTTTTCGGTGTCCGGTCTACCCCTAACCCAAGTGACTGATGGTGACTCCCAATTTTATTTCAAAATCGTGTTTTAAAGAAATCCCCTTTTAATAAAATATTTTCAAGAAAGATGGGAAAATCCCGAACTTTTTTAAATTTCAAAAAACGTCGCTACATTTATTTGGATATGTATATGCATGTGTTGTTTAACTTATTTTGCTTAATGCATGTTGATGTAGTTATAGGCATATGTGTGATGAGGAGTATATATCAGTGTTACAAGCATAAATTGATTAATCAATGCGACAAGAATTTGTAGGTAAATCTTTTGAATGTGCTCTAACTTATTAATAGATAGTATTTGATTGTTATTTATCTCTTACGGCGTTTGAATGAAGGAAGGAAATCATGTATGTGGCTTGCTTGCTGGAATTCATATGTATGTTAGATGTATTTTCACGTGCAAAATTATCATTTTGCCTCTTTTTTATGTTTAAAGTTGTAGTTTGACCCTCGTGATTAATATAAGTTGTACTTCAACCCATTAGGATTGATAATTGAATGTTTCCGTTTCCGTTTCCGTTTCCGTTTCCGTTTCATAAAGTTGATGTGACATCTATGTTCTTGTTTACGACTAAGTCTGGTAGTGGTGTTACATGTTGGATTTAAAATATAATATATTTGGAATTTTGCTTAAAATTAGATGTTGCATATATTGTTTTTTTGGATTTGAGTCAAGGTATCTACTGTCGATAGCAGTGACTAATACTCTCGTCGTGGGTACTCTCACTAAGAGATAAATGACTAGCCATGAAATGTACTTCATTCTTATTGGTAGGAATCGAACTCTTAACCTCATGGTTAAGAGATGAGGTGGACAACTACCACACCACATCTCATGGTTAAATGTTGCATATAATTAGATCGATCGATAAATTTAAATTATAAGTATAGTTTAGTTCAAAGAAGTAAAAATGAAATGAAAAATATAAAAATATACTTCATTTAATAATACAGAAGTCATTATCTACTAAACATTTTTCATTGAAAATTTTTAAATAATTGAAATTGTTAATTTCCAATGAATTTAATTTTTTTAAAAGGTTATAAAACATGAAAAATTCTTGTCACAAGTTGAGTGAAATATACATGAAGCTTATATTCAAAAAATATATACATGAAACTTGAAATTAGAGGCATAAAGTAGTCGATTTATGGTTTTTATCGTGTCCTATATTTGATTTAAAAATTTAGCCCATATACTTTAATTTAACATAATTTAATCTTCTTATTAATATAATGTTACGACTCAGTCCAATACATTAATATGATTTGAGAATTTCATTAGTCGATAATGTGATATTTTTTAATGAGCAAAAGGATAACTTTATTCAATCATATACCATGTAAATTGTAACCCACCAGAAAGCTGCCATGGCAAAACATATAAAAGAAAGCAAAATGCAAGTCTCCAAAACAAAACAACGAAACAAATACACTAAGAAACGGTCTATGTAATATTTAGATACATGCCGCATGCCACATGAAATATAATATACGTTAAACTTAAAAAATTCATAAAGTCAAACTTTTATCGATTTAAAAAATAAGAAAAAACAAATCAAGATTTTTTCCTTTTTGAATTTTCAAAGTATTTTTAATATACAATATATATAATATATATTTTCTTATAAAATAAATATTTAAAGTATATTTTTTTATCAAAATAAATACATAAATTATTTTTAGCTAAAATAGATACTTAAAGTATATATTTTTATCAAAATACGTATATGTTTATTAATGTCATATAATAACTTTTAAGAACTTATATATATATATATATTAGGTACTTATTTTGACTAAAAAATATTTAAAGTACTAAAAAAATATTTATAATATAAGCCGACCAAAAATATTTAAAGTACCAAAAAATATTTATAATATAAGCCATAAATTAATTCAAATTATACTTTACCATCCGAATCGGATGTATTGAATTAGACGGGTAATCCGAGCCTTGATCAGGTACGGTTCCCACTTGAAATTTCTAAAATTGCTACCTTTATCCTTCATCCTCAATATTTTATGTAAAGAAGTATGAAAGCAATGTCTTAACGTCAAAGGCCCACACCATATTCTTTCAAGCAAAAGACCGGTTCTGGTCGCATTTTTCTTTGATATCTCACACGCTAAAACGACTGCAACTACATGTTATTCTACAACATCAACGACTTTAGTTTCTTCATCCCTAATTAGCCGCCCTCTGTCACTTTTGAGGTTTGGTTTTCTGTCTACTCCTTTGTTGATGTTCGATTTTTTGAGGTTTTTATACGTTTTTGCTGTCTGGGTTTGTTTCATTTCTTGATTTTGTGAACTGGGTCGTTGGGTTTCATTTCATCTGTTGTGTACTTGGTCTTAAAGTTTATATATTTGATTGAACTTCGCAGGTGTTGCTAGACGTTGGTATTAGCTCTTTGAAACGCTTTGATGCTTTAAATAAAGGAGGCGTTGCTAGATGTTGGAATTTGCTCTCTATTTATTATTTGAGTTGGAGATAATAGAGAATTCAATTTGAGCTTGTCTGAGTCTGTTGAATATGGATTTGTCTGTTGAGACCAATGCACACCTTTTAATCAAGCTTGTTAGAGTTTACATTGCTGTTCCGATTAGGACAACATTCATTGAAGTACAAGCGACTAGCTGAATAACCGATGTTTTGTTTGTAATTCAGTTTTTATGGAAGTCAAGTGTGTTAATTCACTGAGAATGGCTGCTTTACTGTTTTGTCTACTGCTGTTTGTTCAAGTATTGGGATTCTTTGCCTCTGGTCTTCAAGTAAAGTCAAAGATTTGTGGCTCAGATCACCTGCCGTATTCAAATTCATTTGGTCGTGAATTGTTTTATTTGAATGGTAATCTAGTAGATAAAGTTTTGTTCTGTAAGGTCCTGCAGTTGCACTGTGCAAATCATTGTTTGTTTGAATGTTATACTGGAACAGATTACTGTGGTTTAGACCTTTCATCAAGTATGCACTGTAATACATGTTTTCAGTCTCTAATGTTTATAGTTACGAAAAGTTTAGTGCATAATAGAAGTAAATTTCAAAGAACATTTATCAAAACATCATGTTTTTTTCAGCTGACCTGTCCATGGGAAGAAGAAAATTATTACAGGAGCCAAAGAAAAAAGAAGATGAACCTGATCATGATCCAAAAGCGAAGAGATATTCAGCCTCCACCGAAGCTGGGATAGTAGTATCTGGACTTTTTTTTACATGCTGTGTTTTTATCTGCCCTTCTGTTTATAAGAAAAAGAGAGAAACTGCCCCCACTGTTCTTACAAAGGATCCAAATTCAAGTGAGCTAACTTATCTAAGCCCTATGTTGTTGTTTTTGGCATTTATCAAAATTCAAGAAGTTCTGAAGGAGGTTTCCTGTATATAAGATTCGATAATTAGATGCAGGTTTTTAGAGTAGTCACTCAAGAATATAATTATTCAGTTATGAAGCCTGCACTTTACAATTCGTAATCTACATAGATATTGTGTTTCTTCTTTTTCATCATATCTTTGTCAGTTTAGCTTTTCTGTTAATGTGGCATAATTAACTCGTTTTGTTTGGCTTCTAGTTATAAATGAATGGTTCTGTTTGCAGGTGATTCAACGTCCCCTTTGGACATGAACGTTCATGCTCCTCCTGAAAAGGTTCCTCCAAGTCCTTCAATAGTCTCGATATCTCCAAACCTCATTAGAATCGAGCCGGTGCATATCAATATGGCACAGGTGACCAGAGCTACTCGTAATTTCTCACCAGCATTACAAATAGGTGAAGGGGGGTTTGGAACTGTTTACAAGGCTCAGCTTGATTCTGGCCATGTGGTTGCCATTAAACGAGCAAAGAAGGTAAGTAAATACGACCATGGAGATTCTATCTCTGCTACATTTTGTAGAGTAATTTAGAAACTAGTTTTCTGAAGGATTCTCAGATATTGCCATGGTAACTGTTTAGGTTAAAGACTTCAAGTTGGCTTTATTGGTGATGAACTTGGCATTGGCATAAAATAAGTTCTTTCTTTGTAGTGCTTGTTTTACGATTTACGGTGTAAACCAACTGCCATTTTGGTTGACATTGGAAATATTGTCTAGGAACATTTCGAGAATCTGCAAACGGAGTTCAGCAGTGAAGTTGAACTTCTATCCAAGATTGATCATAGGAACCTTGTGAGGCTTCTTGGTTATGTCGATAAAGGAAACGAACGGCTTATCATTACAGAATATGTACCAAATGGTACTCTAAGAGATCATTTGGATGGTAAGGTCTCTTGAGACCAAAAAATAACTGGCAAATTAGTTGGTCTACAATATTGTTAAATTCTTACTAACAATATTCGCTACTATTCCTTGGCAGGTCAGCGCGGCAAAATCCTGGATTTCAATCAACGTCTTGAAATTGCCATTGATATTGCTCATGGCCTTACTTACCTCCATCTTTATGCAGGTAAGAAAACACTCACAGAATTAGCTCGGTTTTGGCCAACTTATAGCTTTTCAGTGTTTGACCTGCCTAAGGTATTACTCCTTTATTTTTTAAGTAATTTTCTTCTTTGTCGTGAATCAGAGAAGCAAATTATTCATCGAGATGTGAAGTCATCCAACATTCTACTAACGGAAAGCTTGAGAGCTAAAGTGGCCGATTTTGGATTTGCTAGACTTGGTCCCATGGACTCGGATCAAACACATATTTCAACCAAAGTGAAAGGAACAGTTGGTTACCTTGATCCTGAGTACATGAAAACCTATCAACTCACAACCAAGAGTGATGTGTACTCGTTTGGGATTTTACTTATTGAAATTCTGACTGGCCGGCGTCCTGTGGATCTAAGGAGACCAGTTGAAGAGCGTGTGACGCTTAGATGGGTAAGCTTTCTCCCTGCATTCGAGTTGTTAAGCTACTGAAAACCCAATGTTGTTATTCAGTCTTCAAAAAAGTAAAACCTTTTTGTTTGCTTCCAATCACCGGCACTCGGAATTTATGATCTTAATGTCACACAGGCATTCCGTAAGTTTAATGAAGGACATGCAGTGGAATTAGCGGATCAAATGATGGAAGAAGTTGTAGATGCCGATCTACTAGTGAAGATGTTTGCATTGGCATTTCAATGTGCAGCGCCTGTAAGAAACGATCGACCGGAGATGAAATCTGTGGGAGAACAGTTATGGGGGATACGAGCTGACTACCTTAAGAGTCCGAGGCGAGGCTAGCACAGAGGTTTAAGAATAGTCTTCTCTCCCCTTATTTTGTTATTTGTGTTCTTCCTTGCTGCTCTTGCTGTGGTTCACTTTCTTTTATCTCCCCCGCCCTCAATTCAAGCTTACCGGAAAAACTGAAACTCTTCTTTAGCGAAAGCTGTGATGAACATTTGCCTAGCTCTCTTGCTCCAAGTCTCCAATTGTCATTGTGGCAAAGCTTAAAATGTAAATATGAAGATATATTCCATCTCAATTATATCAGATTTAATTTTATTGCAGTGATCAAGTTTGATCACCTATGATATATAGGCTTACTTTCAATTTTTTTAATATATTGACGTGATTATAATATAATAGTATATATTTATATTTTTTAATCTTTAGATAATTATATTATGTCATAAAATAACAAAATATTATTATTAAATTATTATTATATCAATAATGTAAGAGGAAAATAATAACATTTTTTAGAGAAGAATAAATATTAAAATAATAAAAATATCAAATTATAAAAAATATATTTATTAAATTATTTAGATTTAGTATTAGATTATAGAGGGTTTTCGTTAAGGGTAAAACTTTGATACACAGGCTGTGTAAAACTAATTTTACACAAGCTTATGTATCAAAGTTTTTTCTCTCATTAATTCAGTCAGTAAAAAGATCTTCGTGCTTTATACTCCAAAAGGTAAATAATAAAACAGGAAGAAAATGAAAAATATATATATAATAAAATAGGAATGGAAATTGCGTGAACATTGGCCTAAAATGGAACTCCACGAAAGCGACGACGTGGCTTTAAAAGATAAAGCAGGCACTAAATGAGACGGCAGCGTTTACATACAATCAAGGGGAAAAAAGGAATGGCCCATGAAGGTCTCGAGCCTGCGACCTTCGCATCTAACCAACTGAGCTAATAAGCCGTTACTTTGACATTTTAAATCTTTCTTTATTAACCTTAGTTATATTTTTTATCAGACAAATATTTGTTTGGCTATTCTAGACAATTTCAAAGGTATAAAAATCTGCAATGTGACATGGGATACTCAATCATGATTTCTTAGTTTTATACTTAAATTCATCAACAAATATGGGAGGATGTATATAGTATTTCTAGGGTGCAAATGCTTTCACTAACTTTATTTAAATGTCTTTCAAATTTATTACAAAATAAAAAAAACTAAAATTTTTCATAGGAAATATAGAAACTGGCACCACTTGATTTTTTTAGGATGTGGAGTCAATAATACTTATCATAGTGCTATGAGAATTCTTTATAGCCGCACTCTGACTCCACTATACGTAAATCTCAACTCTGCCACTATCAACAAATGCCCATTCATAAAATGACGTTGTTATGAGTTATGGTGAATATCCATGTATTAAAGGAGACTTTAATGCACTTTATTGTTAGGGCTTAATACCTTATGTAATTAGGGTTTCTCTACTTTACCTATAAATATAGGGATTAGAGAAAGCATTGTACACAACCTACATTGAGAATATAATACAAGTCTCTCTCTTTGTCTCTCTTCCTTTGTTCTTGCTCTTCTTTATTTTATTCACAACACGTTATCCGCTTGAGTTTGGTCAGAAGATTTTAGTTACAAATCAAGTTTCTTCAAAGGTTTATCTGAATACGATTACGTCCCAAATACAATCCGCAATAAATGGCGACGACTTATGCTTAGCAGACAGTGCAAGTACTCATACTATACTTAAGCATAAGAAAATTTTTCCCATTTAACAATACAAGGGAAGAATGCGAGTACTATATCCAAAAGTGCTAATATCAAAGAAGGCTCCAAACGAGCAAATATGTTATTGCCAAATGGAACTCTATTCTATATTCAAAATGCGCTATACTCTCCAAATTCACAAAGAAACTTATTGAGTTTTAAAGATATTCGTAAAAATGGATATCATATTAAGACTATTAGTCAATGAGATGTTGAGTATTTGTATATTACGAGTATAACTCAAGGCAATAAGAAAATTTTAGAAAAATTACATGCACTATCATCCAGATTGTACTACACAAGAATTGGTGCAATTGAAGCACATGCTATTGTAAACTATGAGTTTACTGATAATTTTCTTATTTGGCGTGATCGGTTTGGCCATCCCAGTTCAATTATGATGCGACAAATTATTGACAACTCGTGTGGTTACTTATTGAAGAACCAACAGATTCTTCAAAGTAATGTCTTTTCATGTGATGCTTGCTCTCAAGGCAAACTAATTATTCGACCATCACCAGCTAAGATAAATTATGAATCTATCATTTTTTTAGAATGAATACAGGGTGATATATGTGGGCCCATATACCCTTCTTGTGGACCATTTAGATATTTTATAGTTTTAATCGATCCATCAACTAGATGGTCACATGTATCCTTGTTATCAACCCGCAACTTGGCGTTTGCGAGAATACTTGCTCAGTTGATAAAATTACGAGCACATTTTCCAGATTCCCCTATAAAAATGATTCATCTTGATAATGCTAGTGAATTTACTTCTCAGGCTTTTGATGATTTTTGCATATCGATTGGAATAAGTGTTGAACATCCTGTAGCTCATGTTCATACACAAAATGGTCTTGCAGAATCATTTATCAAACGAATTCAATTAATTGCAAGATCGTTACTGATGAAGTCAAAATTACCAATTTTTGCATGGGGACATGCCATTTTACATGTAGCATCACTGATTCGCATCAGGCCAATAAGTTATCATAGTTTTTAGTCAGGAACCAAATATTTCTCATCTTAGAATTTTTGGGTGTGTGGTTTATGATCTAATTGCTCCACCACAACGCACAAAGATGAATCCTCAAAGGAGGTTGGGAATATATGTCAGATTCGAATCCCCCTCGATAATTATAGATCTTGAGCCTTTGATGGAGAATTTATTTACAGCTCGATTTGTCGACTGTCACTTTAATAAGTCGATTTTCCTAATATTATGGGAGAAAATAAACAGCTGAGAAAAGAAATAAGTTGGAATGAATTATCGTTATCTCATTTTGATCCACGTACCCAACAATGTGAACTAGAAGTTCAAAGATAATTCATTTGCAAAGCTTAGCAAATCAATTGCCAGATGCTTTTGTTGACCCTAAAAGAGTGACTAAGTCACCTATACCAACTATGAATGCTCCGATTAAAGTTGATATCCCGAAAGGACAAACTCTAGTTGCTAATGAGTCTAACTTACGCCTGAAGCGTGGTAGACAAGTAGGTTCCAAAGATAAAAATTCTCGAAAAAGAAAAAGAGCTATATTTTATTATGGTATGATCGAGGAATCAACGTATTATGAAATTCTCTATAAGAAATTAAAAGTTCTCTAACAAAGACATTGACATGACTCAAGTACCTGATAATAAAGAGATCTCAATAAATTATGTCATGTCTGGAAATAAGTGGAACTGAAATTAAATCGACATCGATAATATATTTGCATGCAATATAGCACTAGATATTTTGGATAATGATGTGGATCATTAACTATTGTCAATTGGACAATGTAAATGTCGCGACAATTTTTGCGACCGAAAAAAAAGGTGTGGGAAATTGTTTGGTATTCGATTCTTTTAAAAGCCATGATTTTTGTTCATTTGAGTTCATTTAATCTTGAAATTATTTTTTTACATTAAAACCTTTATTTATTTTTTGGAAAATAACTTGGAGTCGCCACCGGTCACTTTGGTAGACCGGACACCATAAAAACAACCAGAGATTCATTTTGAAACGATTTGGGTTCGGGAGTCGATTACGTGTGGGGAAGGATTAGCACTCCCTCAAACGCCCATTATCAGTACCTTTTTAATTCCATGTGGCATTTTGACATTTTGTGTAATAAAATGGATTTAATTTGATTATTAATTGCTAATTGAATTTCTTTCCAAATGAGGATATCCTTTTGTAAGAAAATACATTTTAAATGAATACGAATTTTTGAAGTGTCCAGTTACATTAGGAAACTTCGATTCATACCCAAAAATGTATCTCAACACAAAAGGTTTAAAGGCATGACAAATTATTTTGTGACGATTTTAAGTAAAAACCTAATTAAGGCTTCAATTCATTTAATTAATTAGAATCTTATGAATATCATTAGTTTTTGGACTTGTGTGATAACACCCAAATAATTGGGTACTACTCATGTTTGGCCCAAAAATAACAATATCCTTACAATTAATGATGCTAATTATTTAACCATAATTTGAATTTTATTGAACTAATTATTCAATTATATGTAATTACCATATTCTAATTTTAAATGAAATATTAAATATTTCACTAGAATACCTACTTTGAATAACATCACATTACTATGTGATACTAATCAACTTTAGGCATTAAAGTGCTCATTTAATATTCATTTACTTTCTACAATGACCTCCTCTATCAATTTCAATTTATGCAACATTGAGGCACCTTATGCTCAGCTTTGAGTCGTTGACAAGTCAAACATCTCGCCACGAAGTCCGTGATCTCATTCTTCATACTAGACCACCAATATAGCTCTTTTAGATCTTTGTACATCTTGGTAGCTCCCAGATGAACAGAGAAAGGGCTAGAATGAGCTTTATTTAGGATCTTATTTTGAAGATCATCATCATCAGGCACACAGATACGGTTGCAAAAACATAACAAGCCTTCGGAATTCATAGCAAAGTCAGGATCTGTGTTATCCATGACCTTAGCAATGAGAGGTAGCAACTCCTCATCGAATTCTTAGAGTGCTTTGATTCGGGATATAATGGTTGACTGAACTCTTAATTCTGCCAACAACTTGCCATACTTCTTGAGTCAGAAATGAGCATTCAAGCATCTCGAAGAGGGAGTGGGTTTCCGACTTAAAGTGTTAGCTACAACATTGGCTTTACCGCGATGGTAATCAATAACCAAGTCGTAGTCTTTCAAAAGCTCCAACCAACGACGTTGACGAAGATTTAATTTCTTCTGGGTTAGGAGGTACTTTAGGCTATTGTGATCAGTGTACAAGTAACATTTCTCACCGTAGAGGTAGTGCCGCCAAATCTTTAAAGCAAACACAACTGCGGCTAACTCTAGGTCGTGGGTCAGATAGTTTAACTCATGAGGTTTAAGTTGACGTGAAGCATAAGCTATGACTTTTCCTTCTTGCATCAGTACACAGCCTAATCCCAGGTGGGAAGCATCACTGTACATAGTGAAGTCTTTACTTGACTCGGGTTGCACCAAAATAGGAGCATGAGTAAAGACTTGCTTAAGCTAATCAAAACTCTTTTACTGATCCACTGTCCATACAAAGGGAATTTCCTTACGGAGAAGCTTCGTTAAGGGTGCAACAATCAGTGAGAAAGCTTTAACGAATCTACGGTAGTAGCCTGCAAGGCCCAGAAAACTATGAACTTCTTTAACATTCTTCAGAGAAATCCAATCAAAGATTGCTTGAATCTTTTTTGGGTCGACTTGAATTCCGTAGAAGAGATCACATGGCCTAGAAATGATACTTCGAATATCCAGAATTCACATTTACTGAATTTGGTATACAGTTGTTTTTCTCGAAAAGTCTGAAGCACAATTCAGAGATGTTCTTCATGAGTAGTAGCATCTTTCGAATAGATTAGGATGTCATCTATGAACACCACCACGAACTTATCTAGGTAAGGCCATAATAGACGGTTCATCAATTCCATGAAGGTTGTAGGTGCATTCGTAAGCCCAAATGGCATTACTAAGAATTCATAATGGCCATATCTAGTTCGGAAGACAGTCTCTGGAACATCAAACTCCTTCACCAGTATTTGATAATACCGGATCGAAGATCTATCTTTGAGAAGATGGAAGCATCTTTCAACTGATCAAAAGGATCATCGATTCATGGTAACATATACTTATTCTTGATTGTCACCTTGTTCAACTGACGATAGTCAATGCATAAGTGCATCGATTCATCTTTCTTCTTTACGAACAATACCGGTGCTCCCAAGGGTGAGGAACTCGGTTGGATGAACCCCTTATCCAAAATGTCTTGGATTTAGGCCTTTAGCTCTCTTAACTCTATCGGGGCCATTCTATACAGAGTAATAGAGACCGAAGTAGTGTCAGGTTGCACTTCTATCCCAAATTCCACTTCTCAGGTGGGAGGGAGTCCCAGAAGTTCATTAGGAAACACATCGGAGAACTCTTTCACAACTGGTACCTCTTCGAGTTTTAAATTTTCTTTAGACCCCATGGCACACATAAGAGTATTCTAAAGCTTGGGTTCAGATTTCATCAAGGTTATACCCTCCTTACCGAGTCCACGAAGATATAACTTCTTCCTAGAACAGTCCACCAAGGCTTGATGTTCAGCTAGCCAATCAAGGCCTAGAATGAGATTGAATTCCCGAAAGGGTAGTGCCATCAAGTTGGCCGAAAATGGGATCTCTTGGATCTTTATAGGGCAAGCTTTACAGATCAACCGAATAACCACACTATCACCTAGTGGGTTAGAAACAACAATCTCGGAAGCATGAGGTTCATAGTCTAAGGCATACTTTTCTATCAAAGGTTCACTTATGAAAGAATGCGTAGAGCCTGGATCTACTAACGCATAAACAAGGTAAGAACATAATTCCACCATACTTACAAATCACATCAGGGTCATCCTCCTACTCACGACCCCGACATGGTACATCTGGGCTGAAGTCTGAGGGTCACGACTAGCTAAAGAGGCATTGGTGTTGCGAGGTCTCCATGCGAATCCAGATGGTACCTGCTTTGCTCCCCTTCCCTTTCTAGGATTGTTCTAGGAAGCCACAGATGTAGGAGTGTGAGGATTTTGCGGACACTGTCAGATAAAGTGGCCAGACTCACCATAGAGATAACAGGATCCGGATTGTCTACGACACTGTCCTGAGTGCATTTTCTGGTAGAAGTTACACAAAGGAATCTGAGAACCCTTCGTGGAACCGCCCGTACTATCGATGGAAGCTGTACGAGCAACAGATGTTCCTGCAGACTAGAATTATGGCATATAGCCAGATCATGGCAACTGCTGGAAAATGGTAGACTTCTGGTCCTACTGTCTTCCTTTCTTCATAAGCCTTTTGGGAGGCTTCAATAGTGATGGCTCGGTTGAAAAGAGTCTAAAGTCCTCTATCTCAAAAGCAACAAAGAGGGGACGTAATTCATCACACATGCCGTTAATGAACATCTGGCACTTCTCATTCTCTGTGCGGATGATCTCAGTACCATATCTTGCATATTTGCAGAAGTCGCGGATGTACTGTTCCACGTGTCTTCCCCCTGTCTTAGATGGAGGATTCTCTTACGCCTTTCAGCGATATAATGGTCACTGATGTACTTCTTGCAGAACTCTTGAAGGAAGATGTCCTACGTAAATCGATGTTCAGGCACGCTGAGCTTTACAATATCCCACCAGCTCTGGGCCTCTTCAGCAATCAAGGCTAAGGCACATTCTAGTTTGTGCTCCTCAGGGCACTTCATCTGTTTATTCAGCACTTTCAGAGTATTCTCCAGCCAGTGTTCTGTGATTTCAAGATTATTCAGGTCCTGGCTGGTGAAGGTATAAACTGAATACTGCTTGAGCTTATCAATAGGAGCTCTTGATATAGGCAGAGGTGCTTCAGCAGGCTGAGGGAGTGGTTCGTGTCGGAGTGACACAACCACTTGCTTAATCATGTCAGCTATAGACCTCAGGTATTCCTGCTAAGCATGTGGCATTGGAGGAGGGTGAGGTGGGTCGTTCTGCCCCACTTTTTTAGGTCTTTCTTCGGGCCTCAGATTATCCCCCTGAGTCGAGGAGGAGCTGGGATTGGGTTCATTCACAGTGCGTTTATCAATAGGCGCAAACATTTTTGGATCTAATTGTATAGAAAGATTAAACCGTGTAAGCTACAAGTCACATATATAATAAACAAATAACTTCTAGGGGTATAAGCACATACAGACTCATAATGGGCTTCAGTTTAGTCCTAGAATCGACTAAACCTAGGCTTTGATACCACAATTGTAATACCCCCTTCTCGGTCTGGTAGAGAACCGAGTTAGAAAACATTATTGGAAAATATATTCAGAAATCGGAAGCTTAATCAGATTCAGAAATTCAATTAGAAGTTCTAATATTCTTTTTTAAGGCTTAGTGGACCTAATTATCAATTACTGACTCAATACGGGGTCAATTTTAAACTTTTTCAAACTTATAGAATAAATTGCAAATTTCATAAATTAGCGATCCTAATCCAAATTATCCGTTTCCAGCTTGTAATTAAACTTACCAATTATTAATCTGTGAAGTTTTGTTACTATCGGATATCGTTAACCTAATTAATTAGTCCGTATAGTTATTAGTGACCAATTTGTAAATTGTCCAAATTCTGTTTTTGTATGCCCTGTAACATATTTAACTAATACTATATCAAAACCCTAAGGGCCGTATCGATACGCTAAGCCTAATTCCAGATTTCTAGATTTAAAAAATGTCAAACCCGTACCGATACAACTAATCCCGTATCGATACGCGTTGACCGCGTTGACCCCGTACCGATACGCTCTAAGACTGTATCGATACCATTTCTCAACCAAAATTCCAGTGACTAATTTCTGTCTGTATCGATACGCCTTGTTCTTTAAGCCAAATTTATACCTAACCATACCGATACGCCATCACCCGTATTGGTACTCCCTAACTTGTAATGACAGAATTTTGCTGGTTATTAATCAATTTACCCAATAAAATGTCATTCAAATTTTACCAAATTTTACTAGAAATCCTAAAAACAGTATTTCTAATCGTGTTTCAAATTTCAAAGCATTTCGAATCCGTTTACCAAGGTTTTACCAATTAGTGCATTTAGGCTCTTTTTAGCTAGTTTACCAAGTTCAAAACATACCATTATAACATACAATGCCTAGGTACTATTATGCTTGCACAACCACATCAGAATAAGCTATTACAACACGTTTAAAACTTATGCCACCTTACTAGGAGTTCGGAAACAAAAGTAGACATACATATGGTAGTGGGAGCGACTTGCAACCGCAAATTACACGATCGATGTCCGGGAGGCTTTAGGATCATGAAATGCATGAGACACACATATGTTAGGCTTACATAGCCCAGTGAGGTAGTCATAACAAACGTAAATTAATTAAATGACATGAATGGCATACTATGGTCATGAATAACATAGCATCATACTCAAATATCGTAATTACACTATTAATCACATAAGTCTCATGCTTAAGTCATCTATCATACTTTCACATAATCATAGCAAAGCTTAACACATATTAATTCCCTTGGACATAGTAACAAATAGATACACGGATTCCTCTTTACAGCACACATATATTAGAAAATAGGCCGTAGCCTTAAGCTATTGCTCCGGATAGTCCCTTACACAATCCATCATTATCTCCCCCACATATAGGTTATAGCCCCGGATCGTAGTCCAATCCCTTACTTATACGAGCTAAAGTAACCCTATGGCATGCCAATTGTATCCAAAACTTACTAACATCCAAGATTACAAATAATTCATCATTTTACTCACCTTTATTCCCGTACCATAACATATCAAAATCGGATTTGAGCCTTAGCTCACATATAACATATCATAGCTTTCTCATATCAAATTTCACATAGCATATTATAGTTTGATCATATTATACCACAATATATTCACAAGTTGTCCATGACAAATCATACATTTCAAATATCAATTTCGAACTTACCGTGCTTATCGTAAGCATCCACATATACTTTCTCTACTTGAGCCCTTAAACACAAATGCAATCATAACACAAAACAAATGCATCGAGATGGCTCCGTGCCAATCTCTTGACATGACTACACTCACCTTCATTACAAAAGCTTTTGGGATTCTCGAATTTCAATTCCTTTGCTCCTAGGCTTGATTGGAGATGATGGATCATTCTCCTCCAATTTTTGAGTTAGGAAAAACATAAGGGATTATCATAACCAATATAACAACATGGTTAAAGATTAGGCTTAGAGTTTACAACTCGAAATTAAATTCCAATTGCCTATGGAATCCAACAATTGAAGGATGACTTCTTTTTACCCAACCGATGGCTTTTCGATGGAGTCTTCAAATCAAAGAACACTTGAGTTTAAGGTGTTCAAAAAAGGAGGTGTGTGCTTACTTGAGGTTGAAGACAACAATGGATGAGCTTGATTATTTGAAGACAAGGTTTTTGGGTTTCGCTTTTGGGAGTTCAAAAGATGAGAACTTCACATTGTTTCATTCTTTTAATACTTATTTGGCCATCCCAATCATGGCTCACCTATCCTTCAACCAATAGGAACATTTCCTCTATCCAAGGGTTTTCCTAAACCCAATCGTCATTAGCTTTCCAAGTTGGCTAATGACTTCAATAGTCATATTTTCTGATGATTTTCATGTGGAAAAGGCCAAGCAATGAGGTGAGTAAGCACCTTGCTCCGATTTCCTTTAATTTATGCTTTAAATAGATTCGAAATAAGGGACCCGTATCGATGTGCTCGTGGCCGTATCGATACGCTCATGCTAAAATAGGTAAGTTTGTTATTGGCAGTTGGGCTGCATCGATACTTGTTTGACCATATCGATACGCCTAGTTCAGAATTTACATTTTTGGCTTTGAATTTAGTACAAGGAAGTTCATTCACTCAAATAGAACCAAAATGTAACTTCATTATACAAGAGGGGTACGAAGGTCAATCATTACAAACGTTTAACACATCAGATTCAAAATTTTCGATCACCAGAACCTATTTCCTAGTAGGCCAATTTTTGGGATGTGACATACGCACTCGACCTTCCACCTTCCTCCGGCCGTTTCGTCTTCCTCGATGGAGGCCGCGTCGTTTCTGCCTTGATCCGCTCATCGTCGACGTCACCAGAAACATTCAAAAAGGAAACAAGAAGGGTTAAATCCCAAATCAAAAGCAAGGTTAAAAGATCATATCCCTAAAATGAAGCAATAGCTAGAATCGGGCTCAATTCGAATCAAATTAGAGACAATTCAGGGAAAGAAATCTGGGATTTAAGCTTGGAAACCAAACATCCTTGTAACTATAAATACCATGTAATTATACATACAATAGGCACGCTTTAGACATGATTTATATAAAGAATATACACACAAAAATACTCAAGGCATTTGATTCTAGTGCAGTAAGCAAAGCAAGGATTGTAAGTTTATCCTAGTGGAATAAGGCAAGCAAATTTTTGGTAATTTCCTCTTATATATATATAATCATTGTTTTAAATAAAGAGAAGTGTTTGGTTTTACCTTTTCTTTGCAAGGCGCCGCCGTGGGCTTGGTTTCGATATAACTCCGGTGATAGTCTGTTGAATTCTGGAAAAAAATGAGGTTTTTTGGAAATTTCGCCACCGGCAACGACGTCCAACGCTGGTGGAAGGCGGCCGACACGACAGATGTTCATCGTGTTCTTCAGTTCATGAATAACATGATGAACACTTCAGAGATTTTTAAAAGAAGCCGGTTTGATCCATTTGGGAAGGGGTATAAAATGATTTTTATTTATAACACTGCTATATATACAAACCCGTTTGACTAACCCGTATCCGCCTTTGACCTGCGCCTTACTATGTCGGGTCTTCTACCGTAGCACTCCAACTTTATTTCATTCAATTTCGTCCTTTTTATCTTAAATTTACCACCAAACTCCCTTTTCTCTTTAAATCTGTCCATTACATTTCAATTTCTTTCAATTTAGACCCTAATTCTAATTTTTTCTTTTTTTTAAAAAATAAAAACTAATTACCCCTTTTCTTTATTTAAAATTTAGTAATTATTTAGTTATTTGATTTAATTTAAGTAATTTTGTTTTTTTCTTTTATATGTACATATGTGTTTGTTGAACCCTAGGAATAGGTTCCTTAATAAACTTAGATTAGAGACACCTTTGAAGTAAAATTTCATTCATTTTCTTAATAAAACACACTTAATTTACCTTAAACCTTAATAGCTAAAATAAATGTAGATATTTTAGGGATTAATCACTAATTAGGTTTTATTTTAAAAACTATAACACATTTAATTTTCCGTGTTGTTTTGTTAAATAAGTGAAAACTAACTAATGTGGTGTCTTACCAAACGAAAATGGCGGGTTAGCGCCAGGAGTGTTGGCGGTGATTGGAGTTTATTTTTCGGGCGGTAAGGCCATTAAAATAGTCTTATATTCATAAAATGGACGAATAAATCGAAAATTTGTGAACTTGCGAATTCCAATTTTGAAAATACTTTTTGAAATCAATAAGGTACCAATTTTTGGGCGTGGTGGGGGTGCTAATCATTCCCCACTCGTAACCGACCCCCGAACCCATTTTTTCTGGTTTTCATAGACCAAAAATGTTGTTTTAATAAATAAAACATTTTATTAAAATAACCTCGTTTTTAAAAGTGATCCAATCACACTTTCTTCAAAAAATATTGGTGGCGACTCCGTGTTTTTTTAGTTTTCAAAATGTCGAGCACGAAAGGGTTGCGATAGCTTGGCGACTCTGCTGGGGAATTTTTGTTTTTAAATAAAAACAAAAGAGGGTCAGGCCACAAATTGTTTTCAAAATGTTTTTTTTTAAAAGAATGGAATTTGCTAGTTCACAAATTTTCAATTTATTCGTCTGTTTAATGAATATAATTCTATTTTATGCATTCTAAAATTGTTCTAAAGCTCTATTCCCGAGCTTGTCATTTTCGTTTAAGTGAGGGGAAAACACTTTGCTCATGTAAGAATAATGATTCTCCGTATGAGCCTAGCAAGTACCTTCAAGGCTCATATGCCTTATGTCTTCGTAAGGATACTGATCTTTAGAGAAGACATAGGAAGTGAGTCCTCCTAAGTTGAACTTGGTTCATTTGAAGCCTATAATGGGCGAGAACCAGGGGTCTTGCTACCCTTAGTAGGGGACAACAAGGATAGCTCGGGTACCTTTTTAGAACCTAACCAAGTTTGAGAATCTAGAGCCCACCCCATTAGAGCCATATGGGAAACTTAGGTTTTTTTAGTTTGGTCAAAATCATTTCACAAAGATAATCCGTGAAGACATGTCCTGGAATGTTGGAATGCCTGCCCAGAGTTATTTATGCAATGAAATTGTTTTGGACCCTTTTCTTGTATCTAATCTTTTCCTTTTTGTTGTTTTGCATGTCTAATCTTGCATCATCATTCCATTTCAAGAAGGGTTTTGGTTTTTTAAGATACATGCTCAGTTAGAAAAGTTGTAACCATGGATGGAAGGGTCCTAAAATTGGAAGAAGAGAATGCTAAGGTTCGTCACTGGTCTGAAGTTAATCAGCGAACGTATGGGGATAGTTTGGCAGCTGATCATGAAATAGAAACTTCAGAATATGCCTATATCAGCATTAAGCAGAATAACGTGCAGGAGTTGCAGAAAATCTGGGAGCACTTTGACTATGAGGCCAAGCAACTGTTCTATGAAACCTACGGAGATATAGCATACCTGTTGTATGTAAAGGTTGATGGACAATTCTTGAAGGCTTTGTTCCAATTCTGAAATCTGGGGTATTGCTGCTTTACCTTTAATGGAGAGGATATGATGCCCACGTTTGAAGAATACTTGGCTCTGTTCAACTTACACAAATTGAAGAGGAGTTAGGTCTATGCTAAGCCTCATAAGAAAAAAAATCTGCACGCAAGACTTCAAGCTTTCGCTGGCATGAGTGATGGATGGGTTAAGAGACTGATACGAAAAAGAGGTGACAATTTCTCCTTTCCTTGGACAAGCACCAGAAACATAATTCCAGTTCACCCAGACAAAAAAAAGATAGTAGACCCTCTGGCAATTACGATCTACGGATTTGTTATTTTCCCAAGGATCCTGGGAAACATTGATATAGCTTTGCTTGACTTCTTTGAGCAGCTGAAAAGGGGAGTCAATCCAGTACCTGCTGTGTTAGCTGAAACTTTCATATCGCTTAATGCATGCAGAAAGGTTGAAGGTGTGCGCTTTGGAAGGTGTGCTTCATTACTTCAGTTTGGGCCCTTAGTCATTTTTGGAAATGCCCAACTTTGACTCTGTCGAATGTATTCTCCCTAAACTTCTCTCCTCTTTGTGAATTCTTGGCAAAAGATTGGCCAGTTGTCAAGAAAAGCAAATGGGTGGACATTTTCAAAGACCACCGTGATGAAGGCATCAAATGGAGGGTTCCTTGGATAGGACATGCTAAGATCCTGTACAAGTGTGGAGATTTCAATTTCCTAATGCTGTTAGGTTTGTGGGGAGGGATTGGATGTGATATTTTGCTAGTATCTCGATAGTATGGTTCTCGATAGTTCATCCCATTCACTGCTGGACTCAGTTCGTCAAAATTTGAATTCCAAGGAGAGTTCAAGCAGAAGGTAAAAATGATTGGTGACTCGTGGAATAACTATTTTCGTATGGAGGTAGAATATGATAGTCACTGCATGTACACTTCTGACTATGATGTTTGGAGACACATAAGAATGAATGACAAGGTTATGTTACCTTCACCTGGCCAGGCCAAGTCTTTAGAAGAACACCTGAAAGTAGTCCATTCTAAAGATAATATCCTGAGAGAAGAGTTAAGGAGAGACAAGCTGGAGATAGAGGCCCTCTGGGAACATAACCAACGAGAAAAATTTGAGTCACAGCTTGATGTTGAAAAGTTCAAATGAGAGACAAATTGGGTAACGAAGCTGTACTTGGATTTGAAAGAGAAGTATGAGATCCAGAGGGTTAACTTTCTTAAATTTTAGACTAAGGTGCGTAATGCTGACTTGCGGAAAAGCCCAGACTAGTGGAGGCAGGAAATTGAACAAGCTGTGGGCAAAGAAAGAGAATGAGGCAAATGGGAGATTGAAAAGTATAGATGGGCACTCATAGAGGAACAAAAGAAGAATAAACAAGGGGCATAAAATAAGAGAGGTAAACAAACTCTAGAAAAGGAAAAAGAGAACGTGGCTGCTTGGAAAAGGAATGCCTAGGACAACAAGAATCGTTTGCTCGAATTACAAGCAACATATGATGAGACTTGTAAGAGGTTGAAGCAAAGCCAGAATTTCGTCGCCAAATTGCAAGATAAGTTGGATGACTTAAACCAGGCTCTTCACAAGTTTCAGAATGATCACACCTATGTAGAACTCTAAGCTAGCTTGATGAGAATGATGCCCTGAGAGAGCAAGTGGAAGAAGTGGATAACATCATCCAAGAATACAGAACGAATATCTTGGTCCTTGAGGATATAGCTGATGGAGGAAATGATTATTGCTTTACGCGTCTCAAAGATAATGCACAAATGTTCCAAGAACATGATGAGTTCGACAGAACTGTCATGAGCCAAGTTCAAGACGTGGCTCAACATATGATGATGCTAGCCTCTGAAGCTGCAACCCTTCGTTAGTACATCAAACCAGTAGGAGGGTTGGGACCAAGGCTTATATGGCTAGTTG
The DNA here is from genome assembly GCA_019671005.1 of Hibiscus mutabilis. NCBI lineage: Eukaryota > Viridiplantae > Streptophyta > Magnoliopsida > Malvales > Malvaceae > Hibiscus > Hibiscus mutabilis. Next base: position 16,602,072 of record CM033715.1, read on the forward strand.
AAGAAATCAAGGAATTAGGAGTTTTTGCTGAAAAATATTTGTAAAATACATGGAAAAGTTGATGTAATAAGGACCTTTTGACATTCAATAAAGCTGTTTCTAAAAGCAGATATTTCATTGAACCAATGTTCTTCATTTGCATTCATGCATTTTCATCATTCGTTTGTTTGTTGGTTGGTTTACATAGCATTGCATGCATTCATAACATAACAAGACACTAACTTAAATATAAAAATGACAAAAAACGCCAAAATAGCCAAAACAGCCTACAAGTACTGTACACGGTCGCAAACGAAAGCAATGGAAGATAGAGTAGAAGCCTTCGAAGTTATCCACAAGAGTACCAGGATCGATTAGATAAGTTGGAAACTGACTTGAAGCAAGAAATGGAGCTAGTACACCGAAATATAGTCAGCTCGATTGCGTCTATGCTAGGGTTCAAGGACCTAGATGCAGCAGAAACTGGTGAGGAAACCAATGCTCTACCCCAATTCCAGGGAATAAATTTCATGCATCCTGGAATACAAAAGGAAGATTCTACACCGAAGGTTAAGATATCTTCCCAATTTACTAAAACTTCCACCCGGAATGAGTCAAAGGCCAACACTGAAGGGGCTCACAACTATGAGGTGCATAATTTCGATGAAATTGCTGATAAAGTTAAGGCTGAAAAGAAATGGGAGGATCAATATGAGAAGCTTGAAGGAATGATCAAATCATTCCAAGAAGGAAGCACACATGGAGGGGTGGATACTAGAGAGCTGAGTTTGGTGACAAATTTGGTGATGCCCCCAAAATTCAAGGTTCCTGATTTCAAGAAGTACAACAGAAATACGTGCCCATCAACACATCTAACCATGTACTGCAGGAAGATGTCAATGTACCTGGACAACAAAAGCTACTTATTCATTGCTTCCAAGATAGCTTAGCGGGATCAGCTGCACGTTGTTATACGTAGCTAAGCCGGGTCAATATTCGATCATGGAAGGACCTATCAAGGGCCTTTAGTGAGCAGTACAAACATGTCACTGACATAGTCCCAACCAAACTGGTCCTGCAAGGGATAGAACAAAAGCATCATGAAAGTTTTCATCAATACGCACAAAGGTGGAGGGATGTAGCTGCTCAAGTTCAGCCGCCATTGCTTGAGAATGAAATCACCCCAATGTTTGTAGAAACCTTGAAAGGTTCCTTTTATGATTGTATAATAAATCATGCAACCAAGAGCTTCACAGACATGCTAATGAATGGTGAGTTGATCTTGGCAGCAGTCAAGAGTAGAAAATTGGATGGAGGAGAAACGAAGAAACCATACAAGAAGAGAGAGAGTGAGGTCAATGCAACCAATGTCTACAACCCCAAATATTCAAAATGGGTGGTTTTCAATAAGCCCAATGCTTCAACTCCAGCCCCTATTGCAACAAGTTCACCGAAGGAAGAGCGAAGATATCAAGGGAACTTAACGCCATACTTCCCTCCTATCCCAATGACATATACAGAACAGTTCGCTGAACTGATCAAGTCTTAGATGGTACTGCCACGCCATGTTCCACCTTTCTCATCTCCATATCCTGCATGGTACGATGAAAAGGTGCAATGCGAATACCATGTAGGTATTAGGGGGCATACAATTGAAAACTGTACTACCTTCAAAAGGGTGGTAGATGACCTGAGGAAATTAGGCATGTTGTCATTCGAAACATCTGAAGAGAAAAGAAACCCTCTGCCAAATCACCAGAAGACATGAATGAATGCCATTATCGAAGAAGAGGGTTAAGAGATATGTTGCTGAAATCAAGGCTTCAATGAAATGGGCGTGAACCCAAATGGTTATAGCTGGCTTGTTAGAAGGAGAAGACCATGAGATGATGGTTGAAGATTAACTATATTGCGAGTACCATAGAGCAGGAGGACATGAGATTGAATGCTGCTCAGAATTCAAACGCCTGGTTCAGGCTAATATGGATAGTAAAGAGCTTGAGTTTTTCGAAAGAGGAAGCAAGAAGCACATGATGGATGTATGTACAACAGAATAGACAAACTCAAAGAAAGATTATACAAGGATGAAGCCTTTGGTTATCAAGACCAAGGCAAGAGTAAGTGAATCTACAAAAGTTGTGACCCCATGAGTAATAATTAAGGCACCAACTAGATTCCCATACAAGGACAACAAGCAAGTCCCTTGGAATTATGCTTGTTCAGTAACAACTCCAGGACAATCATCGATTGGGGATGAGACGAAGAAGGAACCGGTGAATGAAGTAAGACGCTTCACAAGGAGTGGAAGATTGTATTCCCCGCTGATGGTAGAAGACAGAGATACGAAACAGAGAAAAACCGCTACTGAAGAGCCAGAGAAAGAAGAATGAGATTTCTTTATAGAGAAATCACTAGTGAATCATGAGCCCGTCAAGGAGTCAGAGGCTCAAGAATTTCTAAAGATAATCAAGCACAGTGTGGTAGAGCAGCTTCACAAGCTCTCAGCCCGAATCTCTATGTTGTCTCTGTTACAATGCTCCGAGGGTCACCGTGAGGCCTTACTAAAGATTCTGAATCGAACGTTCGTGCCAAATGAGATTTTGATCGATAAAATGGATATGATGGTTGGTAATATTGCTGTGAACAACTTCATTTCTTTCAATGAAGAGGAAATACCTGAAGGAGGGAGAGGATCATACAAGGCCCTGCATATTTCCACAAGATACAAAGGATACATGTTGCCGAATGTCTTTATCGATAATGGATCAGCCCTAAATGTCCTTCCATTGGCGACATTGAAAAAGCTACCAATAGACACCTCGCATATGAGGGCTTATTAGAACACTGTGAGAGTATTTGATGGGACACAGAGGGAGGTGATAGGAAGAATAGAAGTACCTTTACAAATCGGACCATCAACCTTTGAAGTAGAGTTTGTGGTCATGGACATAAAACCAAGTTACAGTTGCTTACCTGGGCGTCCATGGATTCATACAGCAAGAGCGGTCCCCTATACTTTACACCAGAAGTTAAAATTTGTGATTGACCGACAGCTAGTAATGATAGGTGCCGAGGAGGAAATCATTGCATCAGTAGCCACTAATGCACCCTACATCGAAGTCGATGAGGGTGCGCTCGAGTGTCACTTTAGGACATTAGAGCTAGTCAATGCAACCTTTGTCACCGGGGGAAGAAAATTACCAAAACCATAATTATTCAGCTGTGCGAAAATATAGGTGAAACAAACACTCAGAAAATGGGCTGAAGCTGGGAAATGATTTGGGAGAAGACACCAAGAAAGGTTATATCCCGTGGTTATCCCTGCCAAGAATAATCAATTTGGGATAGGTTCAAACCTAACCATTGGAAAAGAGGAGCTAAGATCAGAAAGTACAAAGAAAGAAGGATGGCAAGATTTAAAGGAGAGGAAATTGAGTGGGAACCAATGATGTTTCCACCGTGAGCCATAATTTCAGATCCGGAGGCTTTCTGGATCCAAATACCCAAGTTAGTGAGGAGGAGAAAGAAAAGAATGGCCCGTGAGAAGCATTTGAGAAGCTAAGCATCAACGCCATAACAGATGAAGAATGAGAGAACAAGTACCTGTCCATGATTCGCCCTTGCTATGAACTTAATAACTGGACTGCTGTAGAAATTCATGTAGTCTTTGAGACAGTTTCAGAGTAATTCTCAGAACCCACTCTTTTGCCTTTGGACCCGAAGGCAATTAGGAATCTTATGTAAAGGGTCTATGTCTAAACTGGTAATTTAAAGTTCAATAAAGATGCATATTTTCCTTTCAACAAATATTGTGTGGCAAACTCTTTTCATAAGTAAAAATCAAAGCAAAATGAAAACTAAAAACAAATCATTCCAAGCATCCCATTCATCTCTTCCCTTTGTATATATTCTACGCCCTATTCTTTATAGATCTTCAGATATCAATGGCACAAACGACTCTGAGTCAGACCTCGAGGTTGTTTTGAACTACCTTTATGCCTAGAAGAAGTTGAGAATGTTGATGATGAAGAAGAATATGACTTACCCAATGATTTGCTCAGAATGGTGGAAGGAGAAGAAAAATAGATTCTACCCCATAAGGAAGAGCTAGAAATTCTGAATCTTGGCGCAGAAGAAGAAAAATGCGAAGTAAAGATTGGCACTGCCATCACAGCTAGTACTCGACAAAGCCTGATTAAGCTCTTGAAGGAATTCAAAGATATTTTGCCTGGTCATACCAAGACATGCCTGGCCTTGATATTGTTGTACATTGGCTTCTTATAAAGGTGGGATGCGAGCCTGTGAAGCACAAGCTAAGAAGGATAAAAGCCTAGATACTCCTAAAGATTAGAGATGAAGTAAAGAAGCAATTTGATGTGGGATTTCTCGAAGTAGCAAAGTATCCAGAATGGGTGGCTAACATCGTTCAAGTCCCTAAAAAAGATGGAAAAGTACGCATGTGCGTTGACTACAGGGACCTCAACAGAGCAAGCCCCAAAGACGATTTCCCATTGCCGCATATAGACACATTAGTGTACAATACAACTGGACACTCATGTTTCTCTTTCATGGATGGTTTCTTTGGGTATAACCAGATTAAAATGTGCCCAGAGGATATGGAAAAGACCACATTCATAATACTTTGGGGAACTTTTTGTTACAAAGTAATGCCCTTTGGTCTAAAGAATGTAGGGGCAACTTACCAAAGATTCATGATCACCCTTTTTCATGATATGATGCATTGGGAGATAGAAGTATACGTAGATGATATGATCACCAAATCTCATCTGAAGAGGAGCATTTGGTGAACTTAAAGAAACTCTTTCAAAGGCTGATGAAGTTCCAGTTAAAGCTTAAACCCGACAAGTGTATATTTGGAGTTACATTAGGAAAGTTATTAGGCTTTGTCATGAGCAAGAGAGGAATTGAGATTGATCCAGACAAGATTAAGGCCATACAAGAGCTTCCACCACTGCAAACACAGAAGAAGGTTCGGGGTTTTCCTGGGAAGGTTAAACTACATCGCGCGTTTTATTTCCCAGTTAACAGATAAATATGATCCAATGTTCAGTCTACTTAGGAAGAACAACCCGAGCACATGGAATAAAGAATGTCAGTCAGCCCTAGAAAGAATTAAAGAGCAGTTAACTAATCCACCAGTGCTAGTACTGCTGGTGTCTGGGAAACCATTGATTCTTTACCTGACGGTATATGAAAACTCCATGGGCTGTGTACTGGGGCAACACGATGAAACTGGAAAGAAAGAAAAAGCAATATATTACATGAGTAAGAAATTCACCGATTGTGAAACTAGATACTCCTCAATAAAGAAGCTATGTTGTGCCTTGGTATGGGCAGCCAAGAGGCTCAGGCAGTATATGCTATATCACACCACCTGGCTAATTTTGAAGTTAGATCTTTTAAAGTTCATGATGGAAGCTCCAGCCCTATCAGGAAGATTAGCGCGTTGGAAAATGCTACTGTTAGAATTTGATATCCAATATGTAAGCCAGAAGGCAGTAAAGGGGAGTGCAATTGCTAACTTTTTGGCAAGTCGTGCTTGTGATGACTATGAAGCATTATATTTTAATTTTCCTGACGAGGTGTTGATGTGTATTTCAGAAGATGCTGAGGCTCCAACGGAATCATGGATCTTGAACTTCGATGGTTTAGCAAATGCTTTAGGATGTGGCATTGGGGCAATTTTTGTTTCACCAGAAGGAGATTACTACCCTTTCACAAGTCGCCTAAATTTCTTCTGCACAAATAATATGGCAGAATACAAAGCTTGCATACTGGGGCTAAGGGAGGGTATTCAAAGGAAAATTCAGAATTTGAAAGTTTTTGGAGACTCGGCATTGGTTATCTATTAGATACGAGGTGAATGGGAGATGAAAGATACAAAATTGATAGAATATCACAAGTTGGTCCTTGAATTAACCAAAGAATTCGATGAGATCACCTTTAAGTACCTCCCAGAGAAGATAACTAGATGGCTGATGCCTTACCCACTCTAGTTGCCATGTTTAAAATAAGTGAAAGCCCAAAGATGATGCCTATCAAATTGCAAATGTTAGACTCCCCAGCCACTGCTATGACGTGGAAGAAAAAGCAGGCGGCTTACCATGGTATCACGACATTCTACAGTACATAAAATATAGGGAATACATGCCTCGGGAAATCAAGAATGAGAAGAAAATGATTAAGAAATTGGCATCGGGGTATGTTCTCGATGGAAAAATTGTATACAAAAGAAGTCGAGATCAAGTACTTTGAAGATGTATGGATGCAAAAGAAGCTCAACTAATTCTAGAAGAGGTTCATAAGGGAGTTTGTGGAACTCATCCTAGCGGCTTCACCATGGCCAGAAGAATAATGCGTTTTGGATATTATTGGTTGACTATAGAAGGGGATTGCATTAATTATTCTCGCAAATGCCAGATTTATACCGACAAAATACATACACCTCCACAATCACTTCATGTATGTCATCTCCTTGGCCATTTTCCACGTGGGGCATTGATGTCATTGGTCAGATTCATCCAAAGACGTCAAATAGACATCAATTTATTCTGGTAGCCAACGACTATTTCATGAAATGGGTTGAATCAGCCTTATATGCAAATGTCACCAGGTCTACAGTTTGCAAATTCCTAAAAAAAGAAATCATTTGTCGATATGGCTTGCCTGAAAGTATTATAACTAATAATTCCTCTAATATGAATAATTAGGTAATAGCAGGAGTCTGTGAGCAGTTCAATGTAAAACATGATAACTCAGTGATATATTGCCAAAAGATGAATGGAGCAGTAAAGGCTGCAAATAAGAATATCAAGAAGATAGTCGCAAAAATGGTTGATACATACAAAAACTGGCATAAGAAGTTACCGTTTGCCTTATATGCATACTGAATTGCGGTACGGACATCCACCGGGGCAACTCCATTCTTGTTGGTGTATGGGCTAGAAGCAGTATTGCCAATTGAGGTAGAGATACCATCGCTCTGTCTTAATGGAGGCAAAATTAGAGGAGGTCGAATGGATCCAGGCAAGATATGACTAGCTTAATCTTATTGATGAAAAGAGGTTGAAGGCATTGTGTCATGGGCAGATGTACCAAAGAAGGATGATAAAGGCCCACGAGAAGAAGGTTCACCCGAGAGAATTCCAAGAAGGCGATTTGGTGTTAAAGAAGAAGTTACCGATCCAAAGTGACTCTCGAGGAAAATAGGCACCAAATTGGGAGGGACCTTACATCATAACAAAGGTTTTCTCAGGTGGGGTGTTAATTTTGGCTGAAATGGATGGAGATGAACTTCAGAGCTCGATAAACACTGATTCAGTCAAAAAGTATTATGTTTGAAGAAGAAGAACAATAAGAAGAAGAAAGAAAAAATAAAAAAATAAAAAGAAAAAAAGGAAAAGGGGGTTCAAATGAAAACCCGTAAATGGAGTTTTGAAACCAAAGGAGAACTTGAGTTGAAAACCCACAAAGGGCGGCTCAGGTAGTTGATAGCCAAGGTAATTCTCTCGAGAACATGACACAGATGAGTTATATACCTTCTCACATTATCACCATTTTCGAAGTCTGCTCGGCATGGGTAACATCCAGGACATCTTACGACGTTTTGACAAGAGGAGTTTTGGTCATTGATATCTGAATATTTGTAATTTCTTTTTTGTTTGCCATAAATTGATAAAATTTTGTTTCTTCAGCCTTTCTTTCTTTGCTTAGACCATCTAGCTTTTCATAAGCATCTTACTTTGAAATGAAAATTAATAAGTTTGACATCACTTAAAACATGCAAAAGATTTTTGAGCATTACTTTGAAATTTGTTTAAAAGAGTGTTGGAACTATGAGGCATCACGTGGTTAAGTTTTGAACTTGGGGCATGAAAAAGCACTAAACACATGAAGTTGTTCAAGGTGGAAATAAGTTTTGCTGCAAAGATTCCCACGCAAGCAATTCAAAGTTCTCTGCGAAGACAAGAATCAGAGAATTCTCAAGAAGTGTTGAGGTTTCTTTAAGGCGTCATGTTGCAAAACAGAGATGCCTACACAAGATAGACTGTTTCCCACAACAATGAGAAAAATTTTACAGACATTGGAATAGGTAGCTAGAGATATAAGGGTTTTCATTCAAGTCTCAAGGCCTGTCACTGAATATTGATGATAGCATAATCTTTCTTCCATGACAATAGGGACAATGTTACAGACATTGGAAGAACAGTAGGATCTTCATTCAAGGAGGCCTATCACTGAACATTGATGTATCAACTACAATAATAGTTTGACAAAGGCTAGAAAAGTGTTGAAGAATATGATGATAAAGTCAGTCCTTCCAACCAAGAGCACAAGATAATTGGATTGAGCGAGCAAATGTGCAGAAGATCAGAGATTTTCTATAAAGAGGCGCAAAGATTGAGAATGGAAAAGATTCATTTCCGAGGAATGCTCAGTGGAATGTTAAAAACAAGAAATCGTTAGAGCCATCTAGGATTGAAAGATAGGTTATTGCAAACTTTCTTGTTCATTGTGATCCTAATAACATTGTGCAAAGCCTTTTAGTGTAGAGGAATGAAAGGAATTCATACTGCTTCTTTTGATGGGATAGGCCAGAATAGACGCTTACCATCTCTTGCCAGAGTTGAGAAATTTTTTGATATGATTGTTGTGATTAATAAGTACTCCGCAATTGTGCAAGTGTACACGTCGCAAGTTATAGTATAAAAGATATCGTCTCCACAGGAATTGGTGCCACTTCAAGAATCTAATCTCTTGCACTGTAAAAAGTAAAAGAACATAAGTAGAAGATTGTAGGAGTTTAACTAACAACTAAACTAGAAAGCAAATAAGTAAAAGAATATGTAATCAAATGAGAGAGAATAAGCCAGGTTATCGTGAGTTGAGGTGTGATAGCTGACTGTATCATCTTGGTAAAAGAGTGCAAGGGCAACTCAGTTACTGTGGCAACTTGCGCAGCGGGGTTGCCTTGGCAACTAATCGACGGTTGCCGGGGCAACTGGCTGGGCAACTGTTTGGGCGGCTGGGCAGCAACTTCAAGGTTCAGCGGAGCGTTCTTCAATGGTTTCTTCTTATCCTTAAGGTGAAACTCTAGCTATTTGTGCATGCATTGATAATACATCCCTGCGTGAATCAAGGGTGAACAACAACCAATCTTGCGCTCTTTTTAGCCGTTGAAATCCTTAACTTATTCCTAAGCCAGATTAATCTTCACCATCAATAGATTGAATAAAGACCATACTTATTCCTTTCTTGAATCTAACTCTCCCGATATTAGATAAATAGATGAAGTTACAAGATCCTCTTCCAATTCATTCGCAAACAAGAATAAGAACCAAGAATGAGTAAACCTTGAATTGAATGTGCAAACTCTTATTACCTAAACAAAATCCACTTGTTTCTCACAACCACAAAACACAATAACCTTAGCCAAATAGATTTAGTTCATGGCTAGGTTCCAAAGAAGCACAAAACAAAGAATTCCTAACATAAACCTAATCAAACAAGAAAGAAAAAAGATGAAGAATGGTTAAAGCCTTTGTCGAAATCTCTCACTCCTTCTTGTCGAAATCTCCCCTTGCTCTCCTTGAGTTTGACGGCTTGGTCTCCTTTAAATAGGAAATGGCTAGGTCAAAATCCTTATTGAGGAGGAAGATAAGTTGGAATTAAATACTTTAAAAGAATATAATTCTTTATTATATTTAAATTCCTTCTAGACCTTCTCCTATCTTTTTGGGATTTAATTTCTCTTTGACCTTTTCATGGAAATCAAACTCCTTTGGGATTTAACTTTGCTCCACGTCATCTTGGGTTTATCTAGTCATCAATTTTGACCGCCATATCATCTTATCCCTTATCGACAATTTCCCTAGCAACTAGCTCGGCATCTCATTCATGCATTGCCCTGGCAACTGCGTCGGCATCTCCTTCATGCACTGCCCTAGCAACCAGCCTTGCTTTGGCAACTGATTCTACACACACAAAAACACACCAAAATAGTATCTTTTTCCACAAAAATCACCAAGTTATATAATCAAGCTCAACGGTGGAAAGAAACATGAATTAATGCATGAATTACTAATTATGCAACTAATATGAGCCTAAGTCTAACAATAATATGAGTAAAAAGGGTAATAAAAATAGTACTTTTGAACACTTAACACACCCCCAACTCGAAGCAATGCAAACTAATAATTACCCGCCAAGAGTTCAATTTTCACAAACTTAGCTTTGAACTTGATTTCAATTCTCATAACCGTGGCACAAAGTATGATTGGCTTTTCATTTTTTGGAAAACTTAGGAGTTACTCGGAATCAAACTATAATGCTTGTGAGTGTGTACGGAGTTGTGTGCAAGTTGATTTTTTGGATTCTATGTAAACAAGAGGTTTTCAAATTACTTCATTGGGTTCTTTTAACATGTTTTAACTAGAGCCAGTTTCGGGCACCTCTAGTGTTTTTTAGTATTCTTAAGTTAATTAATTTATTCGACTAGAGCCAGTTTTGGGCACCTATAGCGATCATTTTTTAGCACATACTAGAGCCAATTTTGGGCACCTCTAGCGACCAATTTTTTTTGCACATACTAGAGCCAATTTCGGGCACCTCTACTATTCATCCAATTTTTATTCTAATCCCCAACTCTTTAACTATCAATCTAAGTTCGCTAGAATTCCTTAAATCAATCAAGCCACAACAATGTTTCATCAAGTTTAACATCATAGTAATATTCTAAGTGTTTCCACGTTTATCCTAGAATAAAAAGTTATATCAATTAAGTACATTGGCAAAGTCATCATCGGATATTCATCAAATCTAGGCAATTCTTGTTCCAACTAAAGGCATGGGAAGCAATTTATGTATCCTAAATGAAATACTTAAGATGAATGCAACTAAACATGGTAACTAACTAATAACAATCCCCCCAAACTCGAGTGAGGCATTGTCCTCAATGCATGCAACAAATAAAAATAAAAATAAAGAAAAGTAAAATGCAAACGAGGACTTACTCTAAGAGTTCGTCGTCGTGGATGATTAGTTTCCTTTTGGGAGGTGTCTTGTTTCTTTTACTTGAACATGGTGTTGCTTCCTTGTTGTCGATGGTGGAATCGATCCTCGTACGAGGTTGTCGTCATCGTCCTCGTCATCAATGTCATTGGCTTTTCTCTTGGGCTTGGAGGATTCGATTGGTGCGGTCATTGTTGGTGCAATGGAGGACTCATCCGAATCTGAAAAATCAGAAAATGATTCAGTACGAGTTGATTCGGGCATAGGTGTTTTACCTTTGGCTTTTGCAGTGGTTGCCAGGGCGTCTTTAGCTTTGGTTTCCGCTACATCATCAGTGTTGGTTACCGGGGTAACTGCTTGGGCAGACGCAGTGTAGGTTGCCGCGACATCATCTGTTGCAGTTTCTGTGGAACTGCTTCATTGGTTGCCGTGGAAAGGATTTCGGCAGGAAAGATGGGGAATGACACGCGGCTGTCCGGGTACTTTTCCAGGATGACTTGGGTGATGGCATTGTTTTGATCCTTCATGTACCACATGAACATTAATTGCCGGTCTTCAATTTTTCTAAGGTGGTTCGCTAACGATTGCAAGAGTGCTTCAAGTTGTCATGAGGTTGCTGGCCGAGTTGCCCGGGCATCAGTTGCTTGGGCATTAGGGGTTGCCGAGGCAACAGGAGTTGCCGCGACAATTGAAGGTGTTGGGGATTTTACCGGTGCCTCTCCCATTAGCTTTCAGATTTGTGCTCGATTCCAACAAGACTTTGGTAGGGCCTTTCCATCAGTGGACTCACTTGGGACATGCATCTCCTTGCAAAGATTGGAAATTAAGCAAGGGAAGAAAAGAGAACCCTTGTCTTTTTGCTACATACAAAAATCTCATCACAAATAAAATTTCCAATGTTAATGATGCGATTATGCAAGATAGAATGTATGAGCAAAAGACGAGGTGTATCAACGGTAGTATTGTGTGTGATGAGGATTAAAGAAGTTTTAACAAACTTATTCCATAATTTTGCCTCGATTTTAAGCCGAAGATGATTTACCGTGCCTTTGTATTTACCGTCATTCCAATGAGTTCCCGGTAGAGTGAGTTCTTGAAGCACCTTGCCGAGTTGCTTGGGTGTGAGTTGATCAACAAAGGCTTGATGCTCGTCCTTCTCATTATAGAGCTCGTAAAATGTGTTGATGTTTTCGGGGCTTATGAGTATAGCCTTGCCACGAACAAAAACATAAGGATTATCTGGGTTAGGTGAGTGAGCATAGAATTCTCTTACCCATGAGATGTTACCCAGTTCCGATTGATGGCAAAAGATTTGCCACTTTTGATGTGAAATCCTTTCGAAGATGAATGGTTCAAGGCCGAAATCTTGATGAGAGTTGGAGTATTCAAAGCCTTGTTCTTCGTCAATCTTCCAGTTTTCAAAATTAGAGTGAAATCTTTCTTGAACCACCGGTGTAGCAAACTTCTTGTATCTTGGTTCTTTGGAGGAACTTGGATGAACCAAAAATTTGATTTTGGATGCCATGGATGATCTTGGTTGTGAGTTTGGTAGAAACAAAGAAAAAAAAGCAAAAGAAACTAAAGAGATGCAAGATGAAAACTAGGAATAGGTTTCTTGGAAGTTAAGGGTGATGGGTTAAATAGAAAAGGAAGGTAGTAAATATGGTGGGTGGGTTTAATTGGAAAGAAAGAAAATAAGGGTTTTGATTGAGGGGAAGGGGACGACTAGGGGGTTTGGGGAAGGAGAAGGGTTTGGCCGACTATGTAGGGTTTATTTAGGATAAATTGGAAGCTTAATATAAGCCTTAGATTTAGCCCATTAATTTCCTTGTTGAAGAAGTTTACTTCTTGAATCGAATTCCTCTTTATCTTGAACTCTTTTCCTACAATTCAAAAACAAATAAAATAAGGATTAAAATTAAAGATAAACTAATAAAAGAAAATAAATAAAGATGTGCAAAGAAATTCTTAAACTTAAAATTTGAGCCTAAGTCTAGCAATAATATGAATAAAAAGCGTGAATAAAATATTACTTTTAGACACTTAACACAACCCAAAACTCGAACTATTGCTTGTCCTCAAGCAATGCAAACTAATAATTACCCGCCAAGACTTCAATTTTCACAAACTTAGCTTTGAACTTGATTTCAATTCTCAGAACCGTGGCACAAAGTATGATTGGCTTTTCATTTTTTGAAAAACTTAGGAGTTTCTCGGAATCAAACTATAATGCTTGTGAGTGTGTGCGGAGTTGTGTGCAAGTTGAATTTTTTGATTCTATGTAAACAAGAGGTTTTCAAATTACTTCCTTGGGTTCTTTTAACATGTTTTAACTAGATCCAATTTCGGGCACCTCTAGTGTTTTTTTAGTTTTCTTAAGTTAATTAATTTATTCGACTAGAGCTGGTTTCGGGCACCTCTAGCGATCAATTTTTAGCACATACTAGAGCCAATTTTGGGCACTTCTAACGATAAATTTTTTAGCACATACTAGAGACAATTTCGGGCACCTCTAACATTCATCCAATTTTTATTCTAATCCCCTATTTTTTTAACTATCAACCTAAGTTCGCTAGAATTCCTTAAATCAATCAAGCCACAACAGTGTTTCATCAAGTTTAGCATCATAGTAAGATTCTAAGTGTTTCCACGTTTATCCTAGAATAAAAAGTTCTATCAATTAAGTACATTGGCAAAGTCATCATCGGATATTCATCAAATCTAGGCTATTCTTGTTCCAACTAAAGGCATGGCAAGCAATTTATGTATCCTAAATGCAATACTTAAGATGAATGCAACTAAACATGGTAACTAACTAATAACAATCCCCCCTAAACTCGAGTGAGGCATTGTCCTCAATGCATGCAACAAAGAAAAATAAAAAAAACAATAAAGAAAAGTAAAATGCAAACGAGGACTTACTCCGAGAGTTCGTCGTCGTGGATGAATAGTTTCCTTTTGGCATGTGTCTTGATTCTTTTTCTTGAACACGGTGGTTTCTTTCTTGTTACCGATGGTGGAATCGATCCTCTTACGGGGGTGTCCTCATCGTCCTCATCATCAATGTCATTGGACTTTCACTTGGGCTTGGAGGATTCGATTGGTGCGGTCTTTGTTGGTGCAATGGAGGACTCTTCGAATCTGAAAAATCGGATAATGATTCAGTACAAGTTGATTCGGGCATATGCGTTTTACCTTTGGCTTTTGCAGTGGTTTCTGGGGCGTCTTTAGCTTTGGTTGCCGCGGCATTTTCTGTGTTGGTTGCCGGGGCAACTGCTTGGGGAGGCGCAGTGTAGGTTGCAACGGCATCATCTGTTGTGATTGCCGCGGCAAGTGCTTTATTGGTTGCCATAGCAAAGATTTCGGTAGGAAAGATGGGGAATGACACGCGACTGTCTGGGCACTTTTCCAAGATGACTTGGGTGATGGCATTGTTGTGATCCTTCATGTACCGCATGAACATTAGTTGACGGTCTTCAATTTGCCTAAGGCGGTTTGCCAACAATTGTAAGAGTGCTTCAAGTTGTCTCGGGGTTGCTGTCCGAGTTGCCAGAGCATCAGTTGCTTGGGCATTAGGAGCTGCCGAGGAGGCAAGAGTTGCCGCGCAATTGAAGGCGTTGTGGATTTTACCGGTGCCTCTCCCACTAGCTTTCGAATTTATGCTCGATTCCAACTGGACTTTGGTAGGGCCTTTTCATCAGTGGACTCACTTGGGACATGAATCTCCTTACAAAGATTGGAAATTAAGCAAGGGAAGAAAAGATAACCCTTGTCTTTTGTGCTACATACAAAAATCTCATCACAAATAATTTTTCCAATGTTAATGATGCGATTATGCAAGATAGAATGTATGAGCAAAAGACGAGGTGTATCAATGATGGTATTGTGTGTTGTGGGCATTAAAGAAGTTTTAACAAACTTATTCCATAATTTTGCCTCAGGTTTAAGCCGAAGGCGATTTATCGTGCCCTTGTATTTACCGTCGTTCCAATGAGTTCCTGGTAGAGTGAGTTCTTGAAGTACCTTGTCGAGTTGCTTGGGCGTGAGTTGATCAACAAAGGCTTGATGCTCGTCCTTCTCAACGTAGAGCCCGTAAAAGGTGTTGATGTTTTCGGGGCTTATGAGTATAGCCTTGTCACGAACAAAAACATAAGGATTATCTGGGTTAGGTGAGTGAGCATAGAATTCTCTTACCCATGAGATGTTACCCGGTTTCGATTGATGGCAAAAGGTTTGCCACTTTTGATATGCAATCCTTTCGAAGATGAATGGTTCAAGGCTGAAATCTTGATGAGAGTTGGAGTATTCGAAGCCTTGTTCTTCGCAAATCTTTCGGCTTTCAAACTTGGAGTGAAATCTTTCTTGAACCACTGGTGTAGCAAACTTCTTGTATCTTGGTTCTTTGGAGGAACTTGGATGAACCAAAAATTCGATTTTGGATTCCATGGATGATCTTGGTTGTGAGTTTGGTAGAAACAAAGAAAAGAAAGCAAAATAAACTAAAGAGTGGCACGATGAAAAATAGGAATAGGTTTCTTGGAAGTTAAGGGTGATGGGTTAAATAGAAAAGAGAGGTAGTAAATATGGTGGGTGGGATTAATTGGAAAGAAAGAAAACAAGGGTTTTGATTGGGGGAAGGGTACGGCTAGGGGATTTGGGGGAAGAGAAGGGTTTGGCCGGCTATGTAGGGTTTATTTAGGGTAAATTGGAGGCTTAATATAAGCCTTAGATTTAGCCCATTAATTTCCTTGTTGAAGAAGTTTCCTTCTTGAATCAAATTCCTCTTTATCTTGAACTCTTTTCCTACAATTCAAAAACAAATAAAATAAAGATTAAAATTAAAGATAAACTAATAAAAGAAAATAAATAAAGATGTATAAAGAAATTCTTAAACCTAAAATTTAATAACAATTAGATAAATATGAAAGAAAGATGTAGTCTTAATCTTAAAGAAAATAAATAAATTTATCCTTAAAATTAAATTAACCGAAATTAAGAAACAAAAATAAAAAATTAAATAGTTCGAAAAAATAAAAATAAAAAGAAAATATCGAAAGGAGAACATGCTCATGCATCTCCTAAGGTGACTACTTCTTTGTTACGTTCCACATGGGCACCGTTGTGGTGCTTCAATCTTTGTCCGTTGACTTTGAATTCATGTTTGTTAGTTATGGACTTGATTATCATGGCACCATGGGAGAACGGTTTGACAACTTCGAATGGTCCCGACCATCTTGATTTCAGTTTTCCCGGGAAACGTTTCAGCCGAGAATTGAATAAGAGAACTAGTTGCCCTGGCATGAATTGCCGCAGTAATAGTTTCTTGCCATGACATTGCTTTGTTTTCTCCTTGTAGATTCGTGCATTGTTATAGGCGAGTGCACGGAAATTTTCTATCTCGTTGAGGTCCAACAAACGCTTTTGCCCGGCACTTTCCCAATCCATATTCACGGTCTTGATTGCCCAATATGCCTTGTGTTCGATTTCCACCGGTAGATGGCATGTTTTGCCATAGACAAGTCAGAAGGGAGACATACCTAAGGGTGTTTTGAATGCAGTGTGATATGCCCAAAGTGCATCATCTAGTCTTACTGACCAATCCTTCCTAGAGGGATTTACAACTTTCTCGAGTATACCCTTCAATTCTCGATTGGAAATTTCTGCTTGCCCATTGGTTTGTAGGTGATATGTTGTGGCAATTTTGTGTGACACGCCTAAGCGTTGCAACATCTTGGCAATAAGTCTGTTCTCAAAGTGCTTTCCTTCATCACTGATAATTGCTCTCGGCATCCCAAACCGTATAAATATATTTTTCTGCAAGAAATGTTTCAATGTCATAAAATCGTTGGTAGGAACTACAGCTGCCTCAACCCATTTAGACACGTAGTTGACGGCAAGTAGAATGTAGAGGTTGCCGAATGAAGATGGGAAAGGTCCCATAAAATCGATCCCCCATACATCGAACAATTCCCCCTCGATAATGTTTTGGAGCGGCATCTCATATCGTCTAGAGATATTGCCCGTCCTCTGGCAACGATCACATTGCTTGTAAAACTCTTGGGCATCTTTTTACAGTGTTGGCCAATACAAACCGGATTGCAAAACTTTGGCCGCAGTACGTGTTCCTCCAAAATGTCCTCTATAAGGTGAAGAATGGCATTGCCGGAGTACATTCTGTTGCTCCTCTTCAGGGACACATCGGCATATAACCTGATCTGCACATTGTTTAAACAAAAGAGGCTCGTCCCAAAAGTAATGCTTAGCATCATGGCGGAACCGCTTCTTCCCTTGGTGAGTAAGGCCATAAGGTAAAATACCGTAAACAAGGAAATTAACTAAATCCGCGTACCAGGGTATTTCCGAGGCATGTATTGTCGTGGCAACTACTTCCATGGTTGCCGAGGGGTGCGCGTCTAGAGTTGCCGCGACATGCGCATTAAGGGCTGCTGAGGCATGCGCATCAGTGGTTGCCGAGGCATGCGCATCCATGGTTGCCGAGGCAACTAACAGTTACTCATCCGGGAATGCATCACATATCTCTAAATCTGCGTCCTCCTTCCTATTGCATTCTAAGCGTGATAAGTGATCGGCCACTTGATTTTCTATTCCTTTCCTGTCCTTAATTTCAATGTCAAACTCTTGTAAAAGCAATATCCAACGAATCAAACGAGGTTTGGCATCCTTTTTAGCAAATAGATACTTAATTGCCGAATGGTCCGTATGGACAATTACCTTTGTACCAATCAAATAGGATCAGAACTTGTCAAATGCGAAAACTACGGCTAGTAACTCTTTCTCCGTTATTGTGTAATTCACTTGACAGCTATTAAGAGTTTTACTAGCGTAGTATATCACATGAAAGGTCTTACTTTTGCGTTGGCCTAGGGCTGCTCCTACCACAAAATCACTTGCATCACACATGAGCTCAAAAGGTAGCGTCCAATCTGGTGGAACGACAATGAGTGCTGAGGCAAGCTTTTCTTTTAGGGTTTCGAATGCTTGGGCGCAAGAATCATCAAAATTGAAGACTTTGTCATGTTCAAGCAAATTGCACAAGGGTTTGGTAATCTTAGAAAAATTATGAATGAACCTCCTGTAAAAACCTGCATGTCCAAGAAAGCTTCGGATTCCTTTAACCGAACTTGGTGGGGGTAATCTCTCGATCACGTCCACCTTGCCTTTGTCTACTTCGATTCCCTTGGATGAAATCTTGTGGCCGAGCACAATTCCTTCATCTAACATAAAATGGCACTTCTCTCAATTAAGGACTAAATCGGATTCTTCACATCCTGCCAACACCTTCTCTAAATTGCCGAGGCAACTGTTGAAGTCATTACCAAAAATAGAAAAATCATCCATGAAAATCTCAAGGAAGTCTTCGACCATGTCCTAAAAGAGAGCCATCATGCATCTTTGGAAGGTTGTCAGGGCATTACACAATCTTAACGGTATCCTTGAGAAAGAATACGTACCATATGGCATGTGAAGGTTGTCTTTTCTTGATCTTCTAGTGCTATGGAAATTTGATTGTAACCTGAATAACCATCAAGAAAACAATAAAATGGTTTACCTGCAAGACGGTCAAGCATTTGATCAATAAAGGGTAATAGAAAGTGATCTTTCCTAGTGGCTTTGTTTAGCTTTCGATAATCCATACAAAACCTTCAACCGGTCACAGTCCTGGTTGGAATGAGTTCATTGTTTTCATTTCTTACCACCATTATACCTCACTTTTTCGGTACACATTGTACCAAACTTACTCATGTACTATCCGAGATAGGGTATATGATGCCGGCGTCAAGCCACTTGATGATTTCTTTCATTACAACCCCTTTGATGGCATGATTCAGTCTTCTCTGGGCCTCAATCGAAGGTTTGTGATCATCTTCCAACAAAATCTTGTGCATGCACACTGCTAGGCTAATTCCCTTCAAGTCGGCAATTGTCCATCCTATCGCCTTCTTGTGTATCATCAACACGTCGATCAGCTTCTTTTCCTGCTCAGGCTGTAACTTAAAGGAAATAATTACAGGCAATGTATTATCAGTTCCCAAGTAAGCTTATTTTAGTCGCCCTGGCAACTGTTTCAACTCAAGAATCGGTGGTTGTTCAATGGAGGGCTTTTTGAGTTTACCTTTCTTACCTGAGTAATCTAGTGGTTCAAAGTATGTACCTGGTCGATTGACTAACCAATTTTCCTTTACTTGTTGTTCTTCATCGATCGGTTCTTCATACTCCTCAGGTTTCTCTAAATCGGCAATGTAGTTGCCGAGACAACTAAATTCCTCGTCGAAGTCAAACTCTGCCATGGCATGAAGCGGTTGGCATTCTTCTGGACCATCGGCATGCCTTAGTGTTTGGAACACATTCAATTTAACTTGCTGGTTATTCACCCTCATTTTTAGTTCCCCCTTTTCAACATCGATCAAAGTTCTCCCTATTGTTAGGAAGGGTCTCCTGAGAATGATAGGTGCATGTTCATCTGCTTCACAATCCAGAACAATAAAGTCAGCGGGAAAAATAAATTTATCAACTTTTACCAGTATGTCTTCGATTTTTCCCTCTGGATGCACATAGGATCTGTCGGATAGCTGTAGCATAACTGTTGTAGGTCTTGCCTTCCCTATTCGTAGTTTCTGGAAAACAGATTTAGGCATCAAGTTTATGCTTTCTCCAAGGTCACATAATGCTTTCTCGACTTAGTGGTTTCCGATGGAACAAGGTATTGTGAAACTTCTGGGATCCTTCAACTTGGGTGGCATGCGATTGTGCAACATGGCCATGCATCCCTCTGTTGCGATAACTGTTTCAAACTCTCATAGCCTTGTTCTCTTGGACACAATGTCTTTCAGAAACTTGGCATAGTTCGGCATTTGTTCAATCTCCTCAACCAATGGCAAGTTGATGTGAACTTGCTTTAGGATAACAAGAAACTTCTTGAATTAATATTCTTGCTTTTGTCGCTTAACCTTTGTGGGAATGGTGGTGGAAGTCGGATATCTTCGATCCTTTCATTGGTCTGGAACCTGATTGACGGCATTGCAGAGGCAACTAGAGTTGCCGAAGCATCGTCAACTGGGGTTGTCGTGGCGTGCCTATCGTTGGTTGCCGCGGCATCCTTATCGCTAGTTGCCGAGGCATGCTTATCGCTGGTTGCCGCGGTAATTCCTGGTTCAACATCTGAGGCTTTGCTGCTGAGTTCGTCTTGTTCTTTTTGTGGAGTTTTGTTTGATGAAGGAGCTTGAGCCTCTTTAAGTTGTTGGCCACTTCTAGTGGTGATCACCTTACATTGCTCATGGCCAGTTCCTCTTGCGACTTCAGTATCGCTAGGTAAACCTCATTGCGGTCTAGTATTCAGGTTTTGAGCAAATTGTCTGACTTAATTTTCCAATGATTTGATTGCCGCCTCTTGGTTTTGCAATCTCATCTCGGTCATGTTAATAAAAGCATCAGTTCTTTTTATGAAGTTACTGTTCTCAGCCATATAAGATTAGTTTTCGACATAAAAGCATTGAGAGAATTTTCCAAAGAACTAGATGTTGTCGGTTGTTGTTGTGGCAACTGTTGTCGTGGCATTTTCTGTTGGAATCCTGATGCTTGTGCAATCTGATTGTTCTGGTTTAGAGCATTGTTGGGATTACTCCATGAAAATTTTGGGTGCTTCTTCCAAGCTGGATTGTATGTATTGGACATCACATTGTTGTTCCGGTTGTAATTCCCCACATAAAAGCTGGATTCCAGATTCTGCATACATTCAGAAGAATCATGGTTACCACCACATAACTCACAAAAGGAATTCATTACCTTGACCTCCTATGTGTTGTTTGGTTTCTGCATGTTCTGGACCATCTTGGTTAGAGTGGCCAATTGTGCCGAAATTGAGTCTGATGATCCAAGTTCATGTATTGTGGCTTGGCGTCTAACTCCTCCTCTTCTAGCAGATGGGAACAGATAATCATTCTTGGCAAGCCTGTTTAGAATTTGCATTGCTTCCTCCGGCGACTTATCTAGGAGTATGCCGTTTGCCGAGGCATCTAGCATCATCCTTGTTGGTGTATTCACAGCGCTGTAAAACATTGTTACTTGTGTCTACACTGGGAATCCATGTAGGGGGCATTTGTGTAGAAGTTCTCTATATCGCTCCCAAGCCTCGTACATGGATTCATCATTTGCCTGCTGAAAAGAAGTAATTTCGTTACAAAGCTTATCAGTCAATTTTGTAGGATTAAATCGAGCAAGGAAATCACTACAAGATCGGTCCAAGATCCTATTGATCCAGTAGGAATACTATTCAACCATGCTTTCACCCTATCCCTCAGTAAATAGGGGAATAATCTTAGTCGTAAAACATCGGGGGTGACTCCTTGTATTTTGAATGAATTGCAAATCTCGAGGAAATATTTAAGGTGTTGTCGTGCATCTTCAATTGCTGAGCCGCCAAATTGACAAATTGTGTTGATCATATTGAACATCACCGGTTTCAACTCAAAGTGGTCGGCTTCAATTTCAGGTGTGACAACTCCTGGATTAAGTCCTTCAAGATCTTCTTCAAGATAGTCTCAAATAGTTCTGTTTTGTGCAAGAATCACTCCCCATCCTGCTGGAACATCTTGATTCATATTGCCGTCTTGATTAGCCATTGCTACTCTTAACCTTTGTCTGAGTCTTTGCAAGGTTCGTTCGATTTCTGGATCAAAGGGATATTCTGGTATAATCGGTCTCGCCCTGGTCATATACCAATGCAAAACCAAAGTTTGTTAACCCTTTGAATCTTAAACAAGAAAAATAAAAAGTACAAGAAAATAAAAACAAATTGTCAATCCCCGACAACGGCGCCAAAAATTTGTTGCGCGTATTGAGTGCTCCGTAATTGTGCAAGTGTACACGTTGCAAGTTATAGTATAAAAGATATCGTCTCCACAGGGATTGGTGCCACTTCAAGAATCTAATCTCTTGCACTGTAAAAAGTAAAAGAACACAAGTAGAAGATTGTAGGAGTTTAACTAACAACTAAACTAGAAAGTAATAAAGTAAAAGAAGATGTAATCAAATGAGAGAATAGGCCCGGTTATCGTGAGTTGAGGAGTGATAGCCAATTGGATCGTCTTGGTAAAAGGGTGCAAGGGCAACTCAGTTGTTGTGGCAACTTGCGCAGTGGGGTTGCCTGGGCAACTAGCTGGGCAACTGTTTGGACGACTGGGTAGTAACTTCAAGGTTCGACGGAGCATTCTTCAAAGGCTTCTTCTTATCCCTAAGTCAAAACTCTAGCTAATTGTGCATGCCTTGATAATACATCCCTGCGTGAATCAAGGGTGAACAACAACCAATCTTGCGCTCCTCTTAGCCGTTGAAATCCTTAACTTATTCCTAAGCCGGATTAATCTTCACCGTCAATAGATTGAATAAAGACCATACTCATTTGTTTCTTGAATCTAACTCTCCCGATATTAGATAAATAGATGAAGTACGAGATCCTCTCCCAATTCACTCGCAAGCAAGAATAAAAACCAAGAATGAGTAAACCTTGAATTAAAAGTGCAAACTCTTATTACTTAAACAAAATCCAATTGTTTCTCACAACCACAAAACACAATAACCTTAGCCAAATAGATTTAGTTCATGGCTAGGTTCCAAAGAAACACAAAACAAAGAATCCCTAACATAAATCTAATTGAACAAGAAAGAAAAAGATGAAGAATGGTTGAAAGCCCTTTGTCGAAATCTCTCCCATTTTGCTCTCTCTTCAATCGATCTCTCCCCTTTTGCTCTCCCTTAGAGTTGACGGCTTGGTCTCCTTTAAATAGGAGATGGCTAGGTCAAAGTCTCTCTTGAGGAAGAAATTAAGTTGGAATTAAATATTTTAAAAGAATATAATTATTTATTATATTTAAATTCCTTCTAGATCTTCTCCTATCTTTATGGGATTTAATTTCTCTTAGACCTCTTCATGGAAATCAAACTCCTTTGGGATTCAACTTTGCTCCATGTCATCTTGGGCTTATCTAGTCATCAATTTCGACTGCCATATCATCTTATCCCTTATCGACAATTGCCTTGGAAACTAGCTCGACATCTCCTTCAGGCATTGCCCTGGCAACTGCGTCGGCATGTCCTTCATGCACTGCCCTGGCAACTGGTTCCAGCCTTGTTTAGGCAAGTGATTCTACACACACACAAAAACAACTATCGGCAGCACCCTTTTTCCACAAAATTAAGCAAAATATGAAATCAAGCTTGTCCACCAAGGAAACAATGCAAACATGCATGAATTGCTAATAATGCAACTAATATGAGCCTAAGTCTAGCAATAATATGAATAAAAAGGGTGAATAAAATAGTACTTTTAGACACTTAACAGTTTCCCTTTACACCAACACATATTACAGAAAGTAGGTCGTAGCTTTGAGTCATAGCTCCGGATAAATCTCTTACACAATCCGTCCTTATTTCCCCCACATATAGGACGTAGCCCCGGACCGTATTCCAATCCCTTACTTATACGAGCTCAAATAAACCTATGGCATGCCAATTGTATCCAAAACTCACAAATGTCCAAGGTTACACATATTTCGTTATATTGCTTACGTTTATGCCCGCATGCCTTAACGTATCGGAATCGGAACTGAACCTTAGCTTCATGTCATATCATATCACACTCACATCAAAATACACATGTAGCATATTTCACATATCATATGTCATATATAGTATTTCCCATAATTCATAGAAACTTATAACATATTGAATGAGATTGGGAACTTACCATTAGCATCCACACAAGCTTGCTCTACTTGAGCCCTTAAACACATTTGCAATCATAAAACAAAACAAATGCAACAGGATGGCTTCATGCCAATCCCTTGACACTACTACGCTCACCTTAACAACGAGGCTCTTGAATCTCAATTTCGGAGTGCCTAGCTTCCTTGGGTGATGACAAATGATCCTTCTCCACTTTTTGAGCTAGCACGGTTTAAGGATCTGATTAGAAATCAATCGAAGAGTTCATAATCATATTTTAAGCTTACCAAGGCTTAAGGATAACATCGAGTTAACAAATTTACCTCTCTAATTCATGGGTTCCTCTTTAGACGTAGGAAACCAAGTTCTAAAATTAAACTCTAATGGGTCAAGGAATCGATAAATTGGCATAGAGATCTTACTTACCGAACAGAGAGCTTCCAAATAAAGTATCAAAATCGAACAAAGGAGGAAGGATGAAACGAGGTACTTGCTTGTCTAGAGGTTGAAGATGAGGATGATGGTTCTTACTTAAGAAGAGATATTAGTGAAGGTGTTTGTTTTTTTGTGGAAGATGATGGATAGAAAAAGATAGAGTTTTTCTCTTGGTAAAGGTAAAAAATGAAGAAAGGTTTTCCCTTATTCATTTTAAAACTAATTGGGTCTTCAATCATTCTCCACCTCTTTAATATCCAGTAAGAAGCTTACCTATTCTTAAGGGTTTACCCTTTTCTAACCTACCTCAATCTTAACCAATGAAAAGCTTTCATTGGCTATTGGGTTTGCTCAACTCAAGATAATCGATGACTAATGGTCACCTTATCAGATAAAAATCACGTGAAAGGATGACAAGCATGCTAGTGAGTCATCACCTCCCTTTTATCTTATGAAATTTAGTCACTAATTTTGACTTCTGCAGGGACCCGTATCGATACGCCTATGACCGTATCGATACGCCCACGCTAAATCAGGTAAGTTAGTTATTGGCAGTTAGTCCGTATCGATATTGGCTCGACCATATCGATACGCTTTCCCTAGAATTGGTATTCTGGCTTCGATTGACATACAAGGAAATCTAATTACTCACATTGGGCCAAAGTGTAACTCCATTACAACAAGAGGAGTACAATGATCATTTCTTATAATATTTTACACATCAGATTTAGAATTTTCGATCACCGAAACATAAATTTGACTAGGTCGATTTTTGAGATGTGACAACTCTCCCCTTAAGAAAATCCGTCCTTGAATTTTCATCTCAAGCAAAAAGATGAGGATATTGCTTTTGCATGTTTTCTTCAGGCTCCCACGTTGCCTCTTCAACAAAATGACTCCTCTATAGGACTTTAACTAATGGCATAGATTTGTTACGGAGTCTCTTGACTTATCGTGCGAGGATCTGCACAGGTTCTTCCTCGTACGTCAAATTTGACTGGATTTCCACGGATTCTGGTTTGATCACATAGGAAGGATTGGATCGCTACTTGCATAGCATAGACACATAGAAGACATTATGAATCCGACTTAACTCCTTGGGTGTAGCTAATCAGTAAGCTACTGGTCCAACTCTTTCAGTTACCTCGAATGGGCCAATAAAACGGGGACTTAGCTTTCTTTTTTTTTGCTGAAACGAAGGATCTTCTTCCATGGAGATACTTTGAGGAAGGCCTTTTCACCAACTTTGTACTAAATGTCTCTTCTTTTCATATCAGCATAGGACTTATGTCGGTCGAAGGCAGCCTTAAGCCGATCGCGGATAATGGTTGTCCTTTTTTCGATTTCCTAAAGTAAGTCAAGACCTAGCATCTTGCCCTCACCGAGTTTGATCCAGCAAAGAAGAGTTCTACATCTTCTTCCATAGAGAGCTTCGTACGGAGCCATTTGGATTGAAGCCTGGTAACTGTTGTTGTATGCAAATTCGACCAAGGGTAGGGATTTCTCCCACGTATTCCCGAAGTCGATGACACAGGCTCAGAGCATATCTTCCAGAATCTACAAGGAAGAATCGAGATTGACACAAACATCTAAGACACACAATTCAAGAAGGATTTAGAGTTACCTTAATAACTCTTTCGGATTGGCCATCAGTTTGGGGATGGAAAGTAGTGCTAAGGTGTACTCGCGTTCCCAAGGTCTTATATAAGGTCCTCCAAAACCGAGATGCAAATCGTGGATCACGATCAGAAATGATGGATATAGGAACTCCATGTAAACGAATGACTTCACGGATGTACAGTTTTGCGAGCTTAGGCAGACTGAAATCCATTTTCATCGGAAGGAAGTAAGCGAACTTAGTCCATTGTAATACGCTCTCATTTCCACTGTGGAAGCTCGATAGGTTGTAGAAGACCAGTAGGCACCTTGTGTTCAGCCTTGACTCGTTGGCAGGTCAAACATCTAGCCACAAAGTCTGTGATTTTGTTTTTTATACCGGACCACCAGTACAGTTCTTTCAAGTCTTTGTACATTTTAATAGCTCCAAGATGAACAGAAAAAAGGCTGGAATAAGATTCACCCAAGATTTGATTCCGAAGGTAATCATCATCGGGAACACAAATGTGGTTGCGGAAACACAATAAGCCCTTGGAGTTTATGGCAAAGTCAGGATCTGGGCTATCCTTCACCTTGGTAATAAGAGGTTGCAGCTCCTCATCGGATTCCTGAAGTGCTTTGATTCGAGACACAATAGTCGACTGTACTCTCAGTACAGCTAACTACTTACCACACTTCCTAAGTCGAAAGTAGGCATTTAAGTATCTTGGAGATGGAATAGGTTTCGTGCTAAGAGCATCAACCACTATATTGGCTTTACCGAGATGGTAGCCAATGACCAGATCGTTGTCTTTCAACAACTCTATCCACCGGCGCTGATGAAGGTTTAACTATTTCTAAGTTATGAGGTATTTCAGACTCGTGTGATCGGTGTATAGATAGCAGTTTTCACCATATAGATAATGCCGCCAAATCTTCAAAGCAAATACAATCGCGGCTAGCTCTAGATCATGGGTCAAATAGTTTAGCTCAAGTGACTTGAATTGATGTGAGGCATAAGCTATGACTTTGCCTTCTTGCATTAGGACGCAGCCTAGTCCCAAGTGGGATGCATCGCTGTAAACAGTGAAATCTTTGCCCGACTCGGGTTGCACTAAGACATGAGCATGAGTAAGGACTTGCTTGAGCTGATCGAAACTCCTTTGCTGATCCATAGTCCACACAAAAGGAGTGTCGTTGAGGAGAAACTTTGTTAAGGGGGCAAAATTAGTGAGAATCCCTTAATGAATCTATGGTAATAGCCTCCAAGGCCCAGAAAACTACGGACTTCTCCCACATTCTTCGGATGAGTCCAGTTAAGGATGGATTGAATCTTATTTGGGTTAACTTGGATTCCCGCAGAAGATATCACATGGCCAAGGAAGGATACTTCGGATAGTCAGAATTCACATTTGCTGAACTTGGCTTAAAGTTGCTTTTCCCGAAGAGTCTGAAGCATAATCCGAAGATGTTCTTCGTGAGTAGCAGTATCATTCGAATAGATTAGAATTTCATCTATGAACACCACTATAAATTTATCTAGCTAAGGCCAGAACACACGGTTAATCAAATCCATGAAGGCTGCTGGTGCATTCGTAAGCCCAAATGGCATTACTAGGAACTTATAGTGGCCATATCTAGTTCGGAAGGCAGTCTTTGGAACATCAAACCCCTTCTTAAGTAGTTGATAGTACCCAGATCGAAGGTCTATCTTTGCGAAGACAGAAGCATCTTTCAATTGATCGAAAAGGTTATCGATCCAAGGCAACGGGTACTTGTTCTTGATTGTCACCTTATTCAATTGACGATAGTCGATGTATAGGCACATCGCTCCATCTTTCTTCTTTACAAAAAAAAACTGGTGCTCCACAGGGCGAGGAACTTGGTCAGATGAATCCCTTATCCAAAAGGTCTTGTATTTGTGTCTTTAGCTCCTTTAGCTCCACCGGAGCCATTCTATACGGAATAATAGAGACTGGAGTAGTTCCAGGTTGCACTTCTATCCTGAATTCCAATTCCCGAGTGGGAGGGAGTCCCAGAAGCTCATTGGGAAATACATTAGAGAATTCTTTCACAAATGGTACATCTTCGAGCTTTAAGTCTTTCTTAGACTCCATAGCACACAAAAGGGTCTTCTTTGGCTCAGGGTTGGACTTTATCAAGGTTATACTCTCCTTACCAAGCCCACGGAGGTACAATTTTTTCTTCGAGTAATCCACCCAGGCTTGATGCTTGGCTAGCCAATCAAGGCCTAGGATGAGGTTGAATTCTTGGAAGGACAAGACCATCAAATTAGTCGAAAATGGGATCCATTGGATCCTTAGAGGGCATTCTTTACAAATTATTCGGATGGTTACACTATCTCCTAGCGGATTAGAGACAATAATCTCAGAAGTAGTCGGTTCCAGTTCTACGGCATACTTCACAATCAAAGGTTTACTAATGAAAGAATGCGTAGAGCCTGGATCTATCAATGCATAAACATAATCAAAGCATAGCTCCACCATACCTGCAATCACATTAGGATTATCTTTCTGCTCACGGCTTCAGATATGATACATCTAAGCTAAATTTTGCGGATCATGGCCGACTGTAGGTGCATTCTTGTTACGAGTTTTTCCTGCGGATCCAGATGGCATTGGCTTCGCTCCTCTCCCTTTACTGGGATTGTTCCGAGAAGCTACGGATGTAGGTGGGTGCGGATTTTATGGACACTGTCGAATAAAGTGGCCAGACTTTCCACAGAGATAGCAAGATCCGGACTATCTATGGCATTGCCCTGGATGCCTCTTCTGGCAGTAGTTGCATAAAGGGATTTGATGACCTTTCGCAGAACCACCCGTACTGTCCAACGAAGATGTACGAGTAACAGACGTCCATGCGGACTGGAATTGTGGTACGTATCTAGATCGGGGTAGTTGTTGGAAGGTGACAGATTTTTTATCCCAATGCTTACATTTCTTCTGAGACATTGAAGGCTTAGAATCCTCACGAAATCTCTTATCGGGTCTGGCTTGGTTCCCCTTCCTTTTCTCAGAAGCCTTTTGGGAAGTCTCGGTAGCGATAGCTAGGTTGATAAGGGTCTGAACGTCTTCCAACTCCAAGACGGTGAAGAGAGGGCGCAATTCATCATATAGGCCATCAACGAACATTCGGCATTTCTTTTTCTCCGTGCGTAGGATCTCAGTACCATACCTCGCATACTTGCAGAAGTCTTAAATGTACTGCTCCACAGGCCTTCCCTCTTGCCTCAGGTGAAGGAATTTCTTGCGCCTCTCAGCAATGTAATGATCACTGATGTATTTCTTGTGAAATTTCTGAAGGAAGAAGTCCCACGTAACACGGTGTTCAGGAACAATGAGAGTCACTGTATCCCACTAGCTCTGGACCTCTTTCGCAATCAAGGCCAAAGCACATTCGAGTTTGTGCTCATCAGAGCACTTCATTTGCTTGTTCAGTACTTTCAAGGTGTTCTCTAGCCAGTATTCTATGACTTCGGGGTTGTCCAGATACTGGCCAGTGAATGTACAGACTAGGTACTGTTTGAGCTTATCAATTGAAGCTCGGGACACATGCTGAGAAGCTTCAGCAGGATGAAGAAGTGGCTCCTATTGGAGGGACACCACAACTTGCTTAATCATATCCACCATCAACAAAAGATACTCATGTTGAGCTGGAGGCATCGAAGGTGGATGAGGCGAGTCATTCTGCCCCACTTGTTCGGGCTTTACTGCTGCCCTCAGATTGTCCCCCTATGTCAAGGAAGAGCCGGGGTATGATTCATTTATAGCATGTCTATCAGTGGGTGCGGTCATTTTTAGATCTATTCATACAGAAATAGTTTAATCGTGTAAGTTGCAAGTCATAGATAACTTATACAAATAACTCTTAGATGGCATAAGTACATACGGACTCGTAACGGACTCCAGTTTAGTCCTAGAATCGACTAAACCTAAGCTTTGATACCATAATTGTAACACCCCTTCCCGGTCTGGTAGAGATCCGGGTCAGATAGTGTTATCGGAAAACTTATCAGAGGTTCGGAGGTTAAATCAGATTTTGGAACTTATTCGAATAGTCTTATTATTCGCTTCTGGCTAAAGTTTGTCGGATTGAGGGCCAATTTTCTACTTTTTAACTTAGGGGACTAATTCATAAAGTTTACCAATTAGTGGTCCTAATTAGAATCCTTTGTTACTACCTTGTAATTAAACTTACCAATTACTGACTTGTGAGGTTTAATTACTATCGAATATCATTTACTAAACCAATTAAGCCGAATAGGAGTTAGTGACCAATTTGTAAACTGCCAGAGATTTTTTTTATCATTCCTAACCGAATTAACTAACACATTATCGATACCCTATAGGCCGTATCGATACGCTAAGCCTAATTTCATATTTCCAATTTCAAAGGATATCAAGCCGGTACCGATACAAATAAGTCTGTATCGATAGGCATTGACTACGTTGACCCCGTACCGATACGCTCTAGACCGTATCGATACAATTTTCCATTCTAGATTCCAGAAAACAATTTCCGTATCAATACGCCTATGCCGTATCGATACGCCCTATTTCATTAAGCCAAATTAAGCCTAACCGTACTGATACGCCATCACCCGTATCGATACGGCCTGACTTGTAATGACAAAATTTTGCTGGTTTTTATTCGAATTACCCAACCGAACGTTATTCAAATTCTACCAAATTTTACCAACAATCCTTAAAACAGTATTTCTGATTGGATGTCAAATTTTTAAGCGTTTCGACTTCATTTACTACAATTTTGACAATTAGGGCTTTTAGGCTCATTTTAAGCATCCTAACTATTTCATGATATGCCAAGTTATCAATACAAGACTTAGAGACTATTAGGCTTACACAACATGTCAAAATAGGTTACTACAACACTTTAGACCTTATGCCACCTGACTAGGAGTTAGGATAACATGAACATACATACATATAGATTGAAGAAGTGACTTGCCACTGAAGAGTACACGATCCCAGCTCAGAATATCTCAAGGTCCTAAAATGCATGAGACACACACATGTTAGGGTTATATAACCTAGTGAGGTAGTCATAAGCGCATGAACAATAACATTAACATATATGACATGTTATGATCATGAATGGCATATTAACATACTTAACTATCATATTTGCATGCTTTTAGTCCCATTGTCTCATGTTTAATATCAATCATCTTATTATCATATAAACTTAGCATAAATTAAGCACATATTTCATTCCCTTGGACAATGTAGCAAATGGATACACGGATTCCCTCTACACTAACACATATTACGAAAAGTGGGCCGTAGCTCCGGATAAATCACTTACACAATCTGTCCTTATTTCCCCCACATATAGGTCGTAGCCCCGGACCTTAGCCCAATCCCTTACTTATACGAGCTCCAATAACCCTATGGCATGCCAATTGTATCCAAAACTCACAAATGTCCAAGGTTACACATATTTCGTTATATTGCTTACCTTTATGCATGTAGGCCTTAATGTATTGGAATCAGAATTGAGCCTTAGCTCCATGTCATATCATATCATACTCACATCAAAATACACATGTAGCATATTTCACATATCATATGTCATATATCATATTTCCCATAATTCATAGAAACTTATAACATATTTAATGACATTGGGAACTTACCATTAGCATCTACACAAGCTTGCTCTACTTGAGCCCTTAAACACATTTGCAATCATAACATAAAACAAATGCAACGGGATGGCTCCATGCCAATCCCTTGACACGACTACACTCACCTTAACAGCGAGTCTCTTGAATCTCAATTCCAGAGTGCCTAGCTTCCTTGGGGATGGCAAAGGATCCTTCTCCACTTCTTGAGCTAGCACAGTTTAAGGATCGAATTAGAAATCAATCAAAGAGTTTAGAATCATATTTTAAGCTTACCAAGGCTTAAGGATAACATCGAGTTAATGAATTTACCTCCCTAATTCATGGGTTCCTCTTCAGACGTAGGAAACCAAATTCTAAAATTAAACTCTAAAGGGTCAAGGAATCGATAAACTGGCATAGGGATCTTACTCACCAAACCGAGAGCTTCCAAACAAAGTATTAAAATTGAACAAAAGAGGAAGGATGAAACGAGGTGCTTGCTTGTCTAGAGGTTGAAGATGAGGATGGTGGTGCTTGCTTCAGAAAAGATATCAATGGAGGTGCTTTGTTTTTGGTAGAAGATGATGGATAGAAAAAGATGGAGTTTTTCTCTCGGTAAAGGTAAACAATGAAGAAAGGTTTTTCCCTTATTCATTTTAAAACCAATTGGGTCTTCAATCATTCTCCACCTCTTCAATATCCAATAAGAAGCTTACCTATGCTTAAGGGTTTACCCATTTCCAACCTACTTCAATCTTAACCAATAAAAAGCTTTCCTTGGCTATTGGGTTGCTCAACTCAAGATAATTGATGACTAATGGTCACCTTATCAGATCAAAATCGCGTGAAAGGATGACAAGCATGCTGGTGAGTCATCACCTCTCTTTTATCTTATGAAATTTAGTCACTAATTTTGACTTCTACAGGGATCCGTATCGATATGCCTATGACCATATCGATACACCTACGCTAAATTAGGTAAGTTAGTTATTGGCAGTTAGGCTGTATCGATACTGGCTTGACCGTATCAATACAGTTTGCCTAGAATTGGTATTTTGGCTTCGATTGACATACAAGGAAATATAATTACTCACATTGGGCCAAAGTGTAACTCCATTACAACAAGAAGGGTACAATGATCATTTCTTATAATAATTTACACATCGAATTCAGAATTTCCGATCACTGGAACCTAATTCCGACTAGGCCAGTTTTCGGGATGTGACACCCTAGGAATAGGTTCCTTAATAAACTTAGATTAGAGACATCTTTGAAGTAAAGTTTCCTTCATATTATTAATAAAACACACTTAATTTACTTTAAACCTTAATAGCTAAAATAAATGTAGATATTTTAGGGATTAATAACTAATTAGGTTTTATTTTAAAAACTATAACACATTTAATTATCTTTGTTATTTTGTTAAATAAGTGAAAAACTAACTAATGTTGTGTCTTACCAAACGGAAATGACGGATTAGCGCCAGAAGTGTTAGCGGTGATTGGAGTTTAGGCAATACGGCCATTAAAATAGACTTATATTCATAAAATGGATGAATAAATTGAAAATTTGCGAACTTGCAAATTCCAGTTTTGAAAATACTTTTTGAAATCAATAAGGTACCAATTTTTGGGCGTGGTAGGGGTGCTAATCCTTTCCCACTTGTAACCGACCCCCGAACCCATTTTTTCTGGTTTCCATAGACCAAAAATGTTGTTTTAATAAATAAAATGTTTTATTAAAATAACCTCGTTTTTAAAAGTGATCCAATCACACTTTCTTCAAAAAATATTGGAGGCGACTCCGTGTTTTTTTAGTTCTCAAAATGTCAAGCTCGAAAGGGTTGCGACAGGTTATAAGAATGATCCAATTTCCCCGTGCATTTTTATTAAGAGGTTTAGCTCCGGATTTGTCATTATTGTTGTGTATGTTGATGATGTGAATATCATTGGGACTCTTGAAGAGATCTCTTTGACAATTGAGTATTTAAAGAAAGAATTTGAAATGAAAGATCTCGGAGAAACAAGATTTTGTCTTGGATTTCATATTGAGCACCTAAAGGATGTAATCCTTATGCATCAATCAACACACATAGAAAAGATGCTAAAGAGGTTTTACATGCATAACGCACATCCATTGAGCACCCATATGTTTGTTAGGTCACTTGATGTTAACAAATATCCATTTCGCCCTCGAGAAAAGGATGAAGATATTCTTGGTCCAGAAGTGTCATACTTAAGTGCTATTGGTGCGTTAATGTATCTTTCTAGTGAAGTCATACACGACCTAACATATCATTTCCTATCAATTTGTTGGCAAGATTTAGCTCATGTCCAACCCGGAGATATTGGAATGGGGTTAAACACATATTTCGTTACCTTCAAGGTACGAAAGATATGGGATTATTTTTCCTTAATCTATCCAAAACAGAACTGATTGGTTTTGCAGATGCAGAGTACTTATCTGATCCTTATAATGCTCGATCACAGACTGGTTATGTATTTACATACGGTGGTACAACAATTTCTTGGCGCTCAATAAAACAAACAATTACTGCCACTTCCTCTAATCATGTTGAGATTTTGGCTATCCATGAGGCTAGTCGTGAATGTGCGTGGCTAAGGTCTGTAACCCATCACATTCGAGAGAATTGTGATTTACACTATGGAAAAGTAGCTCCGATAGTCTTATATGAGGATAATACAACTTGCATTGTCCAACTTAAGAAAGGATACATAAAGGGTGATAGAACAAAACGCTTCTCACAAAAATTCTTCTTCACTCATGATCTACAAAAGAGTGGAGACATTGATGTCCAACAAATTCGTTCATGTGATAATTTGGTAGATCTATTTACTAAGGTGCCTCCTACTGCTCCATTTGAGAAGTTAATTTACAATATTGTATTGCGTCATGTCAATGATCTTATTTGATGTATTCACGAGGGGATTAAAATACGCATTATACTCTTTTCCTTATCCATGGTTTTGTCCCATTGGGTTTTCCTGGAAAAGGTTTTTAATGAGGCAACATGTTTTGCGTATCAAAGATATGTGTACTCTTTTTCCTTCACTAAGATTTTTTTCCCACTGAGTTTTTTCTTAGTAAGGTTTTAACGAGGCACATTATCTTCATGGATATCCAAGGGGGAGTGTTATAAATATTTATTTATGGTGAATATCCATGTATTAAAAGAGACTTTAATGCACTTTATTATTAGGGTTTAATACCCATTGTAATTAAGGTTTCCTTCTTTTGCCTATAAATATAGATATTAGAGAAAGCATTGTACACAAACCTACATTGAGAATATAATACACGTCTCTCTCTCTCTGTCTCCTATCCTTTGTTCATGCTCTTCTTTATTTTATTCACAACGGACGTGACTTTTTTCCTTTTTTTATTGGCTTGTTGTATAAATTTATATATGAATTCAATAAGTTTTGTTTTATAGTGATATCGTTTTGAGTTTAGAAAAAAAAAATCGATTTGGTACTTGATTTGATCTGACAACTCAGCAACCAATTAAATTATTAACATGACATTATTGGTTAAAATAATGACCTTAGTAAGTGCCAAGTGTCACAATATGATTGGTTGTTAGAATATCAATAAGCCTCATATATCAATTTTATTTTTTTTAAGTTCAAATATTAACTTAAAAATTTATCAGATCGGTGACACCTGGATCCGCCATAGATGGTTCCATTGTTCTGTTAAAGTTGGGGGGGGGGGGGTTCAATTTTAGCCCTATCCCTTTGGTGTGCACTCTAATCATTCGGATCTTTACCAAATGACCTTGGACCAACTGAGCTCCCCTTTACTCTTTTGTTTTTGTCGTTTCATTGTCTTGTTTTGTTCTTTGTTGAGTTTTTCTTCTTTTTTGTACGACTTTTATACTTTTTTTTCTCAGAACAAAGCTCAAGTGGTACCGCTTTTAAAAATAAATATTAATTTGAAAGTTATTTTAAATTCATACACTATTTTGAGATAAAAAGTTTAGATGTCAAATCATATAATATTTTTTATTGTTTAGGTAGTTAAAAGAAATTGTGGATGTTGAGACGACGATTGAAAATCTAAAACTTTGGTTAGTTATAAAATTTTAACCCTAAAAAATATAATATATAATCAAAACTCCGTGGAGGCATTTTTGTCAAGGAACTTTACTGGACTGCAGTAAGTAAGCTACAACACGGTTGGATTCTAAGGAAGCTATTGCAGTTGAGAGATGAAGCAACTGCAGTTTACTCTACAGTTACTAACTGAAATGTTGTTAATACATGCTGGATTTGAGAGAGAATCCGGCCTACACAAGGGAAGGTGCAATGGCAAAATGTAGTATGATATTCCTGTCATGTCCAAAAACACTCTATTATTGCTTGGATGGTCATTTTGGATAAACTAGTTACAAAGTCTGGGTTGTTGAATCTTGGTATTGTTTAGGATGACATGTGTACGTTTTGTAAGGAAAATCATGAAACCAGGGAACACCTGTTTTTTACGGGTGTCTTTACTCTAAAAAAGTGTGACACTCTATTCTGCAGCTTTGTGAGCTCACTAGAACAGTTGGTGACTGGTGGTATGAGATGCAGTGGCTATTGAACATCTCAAGGGAAACTCATTTTTTGTGTTCATCCTCAAAATAACTTGGTGCAGCTTCATATACATCATATGGGAGGAGAAGAACCAAAGGCAGTCCAAGGTGGCTGCTAGCAGTTAGATACTCTTGTAACACCCCTAAAATTTTGTAATAATTAAATTTGCCTAATGGAGATTAAGGAACAAAAAAAAAATAAAAATAAGATGAATGTGCTACCAAGGAGACTCAAACCCTACCCTTAGCCGGGTAAGTATGTACCTTAACCGCTTAAGCTAAGGCCGTTTCTAAATATAAAATGTATCAGCTTATTCTTAAGTTGTCTCTGGTTATCTGTATCAAAAATAACTAAAAGTGAACCCACCCCCAGCTTGTCATTAATGTTGCTCAAATCTAAGAAAATATTGAGATATTTTCCCCCTAAACGCTTTCAACTCCCCTTAACGGCCACCACCTCCGATTTCCTTCTCCGGCCGTCCGTGGCTGTCACTGCCACCAGCATCTGAAACCCCGCTGCGCTCCGATCAAAACCCCAACCACCACTCGCCTTGGTTCGCTGCCGTTAGCTGTAAAATATCGATTGAAAGATGAACAGAAACAACCCCACAACCTCCTCTGCTATTGCGATTTTTTGACGTCGTTCACTGTCCATTCGAGCCACGACCGCCGCCATCGTTATCTCCAAGCCGAGCCAAGTAAAACCCTTCCCGTTGATTGTCCGTCCGTCACCGTTTGGAGTGTCACCGGAGTTGCGTCGCTTCCGACCTCGTCTCCTCTATTTTGGGTATTCACAGTTCCTTGTATCAGATATGTGGAGGGACGTCGAGTTCGAGTTCAAGAGTAATAAGAAAGAGTATCAAAGGTTGCCCGATGTAGCTCGGAGTCGAGGTAATACTGCACTACCTTTTGCATGCTTTTCGGGACTTGTTGATATTTTTGTTAGTGTATGAATAAACACTATTGGTAATATGATTATCGTTGATTATTTTAAAGTTGTATTGTTTGCGGTAAAAGGATAATAAACTAGTTCAGATCAAATGACTCGAGTAAGAAATTGATGACTGGTAAGAAATCCAAGTAAGAGAATCATCGATAAAGCAATTAAATTCGAAACCTTCAATTCCGATTATTAATGGTTATAAGATCTAATGTCTGAAATATTTGGATGAGAAATAATGAAAATACCATTGAGGTGTAAAAATGACCTAAATACCCCTAACGGTGGAAATGACATGGGAATTCATATTTGACCTTATAGAACCTCTGAATCATCTCATTAAATTCTCGATCTATTTGGGAAATCCTGAAATCAGGTTTCTAACCTTCGAGATTGCGAAATGCCTAAATCTTCCAAATTTCTGAAAAAAAATGTCTAAAAATCATGTTCTTAGAAACCCTATAAATGATTGACTTAACCAAAATGACAGATATACCCCTGAGATAAAAAATGATTAAAGTGTTCTCATGATCGGAATAAGTAGATTGTCTTTTATAAATCTGGAAATACCGATTAAACTTAAATGGATATAATACCCTTAAGGTTATGGAACATGACCCAAGTAAGTCGGTCATTCCTGATACTATTAAAATACTGGTAAAATATCGCATAAATACCTATCAAACTGCTTGAGGTATGTTCTGTTGATTTCAGAGGTGGTCTGTATATTTATACGATGAAATCAGTATTAAGATAATAAATATTAATGAAAAGTAATTATCTGAAAATTTGATAAGTACCGCAATAATGAGATCTGTTAATCGAAAGGGACATGGAGGCCTAATGAATTGTTAGAAATCATAAATAATGCAAACCATTATTGTAACTTTATCTGGTTGAATTACAAATTTCCCTAGGAGTCAAATGACTAAGATGCCCTTCGTGGCCTAATGATGGGATTAATATTGATATATCTAGATCTTGCATGATCCCGTTAGATCAATTTTTGAATGTTTGGGTGGAGCCATTAGTTATCAAAAGCCTTTTATTGGAGATCTCGTTTATGAATTTGTCATAAGTTCAGAGTTCCCTTTCTTGTAATTACCAAGTGGCTCTGAGAATTAAACTGGACAACCTAGTGTTTTCCTTGTGTGCTATATAAATGTTTTAAATGCTTGTTTTGAACTGATCATGTGCACATGACTAATATTATCCGATTTTGCAAAAATATAACATGTTTCATAATTCTAAGCATGATCATTTTATCTAACTGATTTATGCCTAAGTACCTGATTGAATAGCATGCGCTCTGGTTACTGTTTTACTGAAAATAATTGTATGCTTTATATTTACTGTTATTACTATTTACTACTAATTAGTGTAAATATTGTCTAGACTGTTTTACTGGGGTACTTGGGATAGGATATGAAGTCTTTGCAGGTTCAACACTGATCCGGCTGGTAATTCCTTCTTGTAATCACTAATTTTATCCAGGGTGTTAACCCGTTTTATATTTTGTTAATCTCCTCAATAAAGGGCTTTATTTATCCTCTCTATTTATTTTATTAATGTGTTATATTATTATATATATAGTATATTTATGATTATCATTAAAACACAAAGAAACAAAAGATTACTAGTATTATTTCTTTATTACAATTAGGTATTATTAGTTTGAAGTTTGATTTTGTTATTACGTATTAGCATCGTATATATTATATATTATATATTATAATACTATTTATTATCATGTTATTATTATTATCACACTAAAACAGAAATTGAAAAAGCCAAAAAAGATTATTAAATATATAACAGTCCAAGCCCAATTTTATTAATATTTATATACCAGTCTATTTATATACAAAACCCAAAAAGAATATACATTTACATAGGGCCCAATAAAGCCCATGATAACTAACCAAATCCTAGCGAGGGTGTCTCCTCGGCTTTAGCACGCGCCGCACGCACGGCTCCTCGGCTACCCCACGCGCGCGCGGAGCTCACGCACTGCGCTTCAACTCCCTCGTGACCATCCATATCTCCATCAATAGCTGAAACTGCTCCACGTTGGCCGTTCGCCCTCTGGTCCCCTCTCTATCCATGTTGCATGCAATCATCAAGGGAACAAGATGTTAGAAAGGAAGAAGACGCACAAAAATACCAGAATGTAGGGGATTAGCCAACAATTTTCAGAAACGTACATGAATCCGGTAAAAAACAAACCAAAGCAACCAATAGGACTTTCAAGTTTGTTTTTCTATTTTTAAAAAGCATGTAATTATCAGGGTATAAAATGATGAAACCCTAACATTTTGTAAGGGGGTTCTAGAATTTTTCAATCGAGAGAAAGCAAAAAGCCTAAAGATTTCAGGGGTATCTTTTCTCTTCTTTCTTTTTGAAGCATATTCATATAAATTTTTTAGGGTTTTATTTTTTTACCTCGACAGTCGTTCGATTTTCTTCGTTTCGGTCGATCTTCCCTCTTCCGATGACAAGCTTCGCATCGCCTATTGGGGCTAGATAAAGTGAATGGGTTAAAGGAGGAAGCAATCCTTGTTTAGGAAAAGGGTTTTTGACAAAAAAAAGGGTTTCGGTTCTGTTTTCATGAAAAGAGAAGGGTTTTTATTGTTTTTCAAAAAAGGAAAGGTTAAATTTGGTATAGGGTGCGAAGGGAGGTCATTTTGATTCATTTTTAGGTTCGTCAAACGTTGGCAAGTGGCGGCCTATATGGCGGAAAGATGATCGGTTTCTGGATAAGGCGGCAACGTTTATCCTGGTTTCAAAGGAAAAGGGAAGATAGGGGTTATCAGAGTTTTTGAAAAAAAATTGAGAAAAAATTTCTATTTTTAGTAAAAACAATATGAGCTTTATACACGTTTTAAAAAATAGGGTTATTTGCATTTTAAAACCCTCTGCATCCCCATATTCACGCACGTGGCCCTTCTGTGTTTCAAAACCACAGCTGTGGTCCCTGAGGTTTCAAAGTGTTTCGCAATTTCATCTGGTTTTTAAGCTTAAGTCGATTTTAAATGGTGTAATCCCTTATTTAGCCATGTTAATTTCAAGTTTTGTTTAATTTGGTCTAAAATCTAGGGATGAAACCCCATTGTTTACCTTTTTTCATAGATATTTAATTTTCAGTCTCTTTTATTGTTGTTATATAGTATTTTTGCTTTATTTTGTTGTAGATCTATATGTATAATGTAGTTTGATATGTATATATAATATATAGTATAATATATGGTTTATACGTAGCATATGATATATGGTATACATACATATTATAAAACTGTTTTCATATGATATAGAGAATATAATATATGTTTTATAGTATATAATATATGGTTTCAATATATGTATTCTATATTTTTTGTATAAGGTATATTATATAGTATATATATATATATAGTTTTTCTAAAATGAAAAAAAGTGTTATATATATGTTACCCTATGTATATACTAGACCATTAGATCTAATATGTTTAAGTTTCATGTATAATTATGTAGCGACCTTTTTTTAGCTTTTATGGCGCTACGAATTATCTCATCATTTCTCTAAAATTTGGTTTAAAGGAAGAATTTCTTTTTGAAAATTTGTTTTTTCCTTTGAAAATAATGAAAAATTGGAGTTGCCGCCGACCACTTGGATAAGGTAGGTCGGACACCACAAAACCAGAGATTCATTTGAAAGGGTTCGGGAGTTGCTTACGTGTGGGGAAGGATTAGCACCCCGTCACGCCCGAAAATCGGTACCAAAATATTTGTTGCTTTTAAAAAGATGAAAATTGTTGAAATTTAATTTAGCGTACTTAATTGAGAATTGACCTTAATTAAACGAGATTTATAAAATTAGTGGGTTCGAATTAATTGGACATTTAAATAATAAGGATGACGATACATCAGACCATAGATTAAACCGACATCATATAAGTTTGACTGTCGTGTTAATTTATGGTTCAAATTTCGTACATCACTTTTATGCATGATGCGAGCAATTAAGATATGATGTGATGATTTTGTTAATTTTCAATTAGTATTTACCTCGGGATTGTAAAGATTAATTCAAATATTTGGTCCACATCCTTTAAGCTCGGACTGTTTCGACATAAATATCGAAATTAATAGATACCTCCTTTTTATGATTTAAATTAATTAATTCGAGATAAAATAGGTCTCATGAATGACAATTAATATGGATGTCACAAAAAGGATTAAAACTAAACACACAAGAAAGCCTACAAAAGCCCTAACCTAAAAGGCCCAAATTATGAAAGACC
Organism: Hibiscus mutabilis; assembly: GCA_019671005.1. Taxonomy (NCBI): domain Eukaryota; kingdom Viridiplantae; phylum Streptophyta; class Magnoliopsida; order Malvales; family Malvaceae; genus Hibiscus; species Hibiscus mutabilis. Next base: position 16,643,318 of record CM033715.1, read on the forward strand.
AATTAGTGATCCAACCAGTAACTAGATGAATCTAATATTAACCCTAAATTAATTAACCCTAAAAAACAAGAAAACCCTACCAATTCATGGATTATCTTGTAACATGATAATTAATTTGATCGGTTTTAAACTAGTATTTCAATAAGCCAAGGATACTATTTAAAATAAATCAAGTTAATTATAATGGTTTTAATTTAAATGTCAATCTAATCTCAAAATTAATTTTATCCTAAAAAGGTGGTTAAGAGGTGTTCAATTAATTTAATGAATTTAATATTTATCCCAATAAGGCAAGGGTAAATTTAAATTCACTAAACCAATTCGAACCTTAATCTAACTATGGCTCTAAAAAACTAATCCTAAATTAATCTAATTAATTTAAAGATCGTGCCCCTATGAGACGAGCAAACGATTTTAAACTAATTAAATTAGTTTTGCCTAATTCTAACCTAAAATTAATCTAACAATCCCAAAGCTCACCTAAACTAAACAAGCCCTAGGCCCAAAGCACAACAAGGCCCAAACCATTAAACTAGGTACATGATTAAAAGCCTAAACATATAAATATATTCTACACTATATAAAAATACAATATATATGTAAAACTATATTATAGATATTACAAAAACTATGTATTATATACATTATAAAAACTCATAAAAAACTCATATTATATATATAGAAAAACTATATATTATGTATAAATTATATATACATATTATATTATAAAACTATATTATATAAAACCATATGTATCTTTTATTATATAAAAACTATATTTTATATACCATATAAAATTATATATAATATACCATAAAAACATATATTATACTAAAACCATATCAAACCAAACCAAACATAAATTAACATTAAGAAATTAAAAAACGAAAATTAAAGAGATGCAAAGCAAAAAAATTAAACATGATAAAAAGGGGTTTTAATACTGGAAAATGGACCAAAATGAATGAAATCAAACTTTGAGGAACGAATTAAAAGAAAAAGCAGGGGAAGAAATTGCAAGAATTTAAAAAGACTTGAGGACCTGGACGTAATTTACAGAGGCGGAATGGCTAAATGGGTGATTAAAAATGACAGGGGATCAAGGCTGAGATTTTTATATGCGGAAGGGCTAAACGTGATATTACAAAGATGATGAGGTCCTTAAAACAAGATTAAACCATTTTTAAAAGCATAAAACAATATATATAGGCCATCTCAGCCAAAAAACACTCTTTTGGTTAAAACCGGCCCCAAACTCCCTTACTCTCTCAACCCTTGATGAACGTCGCCTTTCATTGGGGCATATTCCCAGAAACCGATCACCCTCAGCCGTATCGGCCACCGCTTATCAACGCCGGTAACCCCAAAAATGAATCTTTCAAAACCTTTTTTTCTTCTAACCCCAAATCTAACCCTAGAACATTTGTGGAAACACCAAAACCCCATTATTTTAAACCAAAAACAAACCTAACAACCCTTTTTCTTTAAGATCAAAAACCCTTTTTACACCCGGTCCTCCCGTTGGCTCACCTGATACAACTGAGGAAGTCGATGGGCTTATTACCAGCAAGGAAAAATGACGGCGCAAAGGAAATAGAACCAACGCGAAGGTAAAAGAAACCCCAATCCCTTCTGTTTTTTTACAGTATGCTTCGAAAATGAAAAAAAAAGAAGTAGTTACCTCAGAAAGCTCTTTGTATTGATTTCAATCTTTTTCCCCTTGTTTGAACTTAGGGTTTACAATTGACTGGGTTCGAGCTTTTAAAGGTGAATATTACATTGATTAAGAAAAATAGAAATGGAATTGTAAATTTCTCTATTGGTTGATATATACATACTTTGGCCGGATTCATATTGTTTCTGATTTTTGTTGGCTTGTCCCCTTGATTTGCTTCTGACATTTTGTGTTGCCTTTTTTCTTGCACGTTGTGGCTACTCGTGAGGGGGAGGGAACCAGAGAGAGGCAGGGCTTGGGGAGCAATCCTCTGACGTGGCTATCGACATGGCGAGGTGGTGTGGAGGTGGCATTGGGCCACTGGCTCTTTCGGCCAACGTGGAGGCAAAGTTGGAAGATCAATCGGCAAACGTGGCCTCGACGCGATAGTTGAAGCGTCTGAGGCGTGTCTCACACACGCTCTTGGGGAAGGCGAACCGGTGTGCGTGAGTGCGTGAGGGACTCCAAAGGGCTTTCTTCATTCAATCTAGATTGTCAGATCATTGCTGATCTGACAGTGGGGAATGCTCTGCGCAAAAACACAATAGATTAAGGCTTTTTTTATTATCAGACTAGGGTTTGGTTTATTTAATGCAGGGCCTATTGGGCTATGTAATTTAATATGTAATGTTATGGTTTTTTTCAAATGTAAATGGACTCTAATATATGAAATAAACTTTGGGCTTTTTATTTATATAAGAGGTACATATGGCTGGTGTATTTATATATATATATATGTAATGTTTTGGGTTTTTAATATAACAACTTATAATTTAAAATAGATAATAACTATAACCATAATGATAATAATAAGATAGTAATAAAACAAGATAAGAAGGGATAAATAAACAAATGGTAATAGAAATAACAAAATAATATTTATACGATTTTTTGAAGCTTTGATGATAATTACATATATAACTAATGGGGCTGATTATATATAGGCCCTTTATTTAATTACTAGTAGTAATCTTTTTGTTCTTTTGGGTGTTAATAAAATTGAAAGCCCTTTGTTAAAAGAAAAGTAAAATGGGTCACCCCAGACAAAATTAGTGATTACAACTGCTCATCTTTGCTTATTCTTATGTTAACAAGGATAGAGCAAAGACTAAAATCACTAATTTTGCCCCACTTCCCAGTGAGGTTCAGATCATCATGCACCGAAGGTCTTGCTGATGGCCGAAAACAAAGGTCCAATATTGAAGGATTTCTAACTATGTCTATGTATGAATGAATGTTAATTAGGGGCCGCTTGCACGAGTATTTATCTTCAAGGAAGCTCTTAAGATTATTTGGTGGAGTAACTCATCTCATACTCGGGTTTAACCTTTAAAAATTATGTATCCCTTGCTCTAAGTGACTTTTTAGATCCTCATTTTGGATTTTTCCTCTCGAACTCTCTCAATTTTCGTCCTGGAAGTATCTATCACTGACTTTGATTCATCTTCATGCCCTAACAAAATTTTGCCCCAAAATTTTGTTGCTTACACTTGCTCCTCCTCAATAATCAAAATCTTTGTCCGCCCTAACTGAACTTATTTACAAAAGATCTTGTTGCTTTATAGAAGAAGATGCTCCAATTACTATAAATGCCATCATATTGCCCCTTCAACTTTGGGCTTTATTAATCCTACCAACCTAAGTTGGTCATTTGCCTCAACAGTCTTGCATTTTGGAATTTATCTTTAAAGCAATGCGAAGAAATCTTTAAAACGAGCTTGTTTATCATACAATAACAAGATCGTAATAAGAAAACAGAATAGGATGTCCTGGATATCAAGTGTAAAAGCGTCTTAGATTCAATCCTTTGAAGATCATTTCAAGCATAGCTTGTGCATGTAATGAATTTGAATGTTGTGGCGATATTTGAAGTTATGAAGCTTTTCCCAGCTCATTCGGTTCATCCTCATGATTACCGTGTTGCTTGATATGTTCAAAAACTACTCCTTTTAGTTCTCATTAGTTTACTCCATTCATAAATAAGTTCAAGTTTCCCCAGCTTGCTTAACTAGTGGAGCGCGAAAATTATTCTAAGAATAGAGAATTAAGTGCATGTGTATGATTTGTAATTAGTTATTATATTATTATTGTGTATATGTCTTCAAAGACACGTCTCTGATGCTAGGGTATTGGACAGGTGGAGCATAGCTCCTTATTAGAATAGTCACCCCCATAGCTCCATCAGAGTGCTCCGAGACTTATTCGATTGCTCATTAACTAAATCATTCACCATTCATTTTTTTATTTTTCATTCATTTTTTGTATTCATTTATTTTGGGCGCTAGTTACTTCGATTTCAAACAACTCCACTTGCCTAATTCACTTCAATTTTATGATTTTGGAGAGATTTGTTTTCATCATTGAACATTATCAAAGGAATAGTAATCTTACTTTTCACGCTTTACCGACCCAAGTGGGTTGGGTGTGAAATCACACTATATCGTTATAACAACATTCAACTGACTTTTGCATCAGAATCAATATTGCCTCATGCAATTGATATCCAAAGATCCAAAAGAGTAAGAAGGGATATATACATATATATATGGTTTTCAGTGTCATTTTATGTTAAGAAAAATGCATATTTCCATTGAAAGAAGAACCCGTAAGCATGCTCTTTCAAAAGATCCTTGCTACTTCCTGGCCAAAAGTAGGAGGGTGTGTTCCAAAATTACTTTAAAAAATTCCAAATGCAGAACAAAACAATATCTAGTAGGGAAACAAAACAAGAATAAGATGCAAAAAACTTTGGACAACTTGCAGACTGCCATTTCTTTCAAACGGATTCTTCAAAGCTTCACCCTCCTTGGAAAACTCGACCTCTTTACTTTCCCTCATGCCTAGGAAAGAGATTGTTTGCCACATCTGGCGAGTCAATTTTAGAACTCACGTGTTAATCAAGTTTTGAACTTGACCTCCATACTTTCTCTCTTGAATGCTTTGCAATTGCCGATGTAGTGCCCGGTAATTCCTGCATGGTATTCACATTGGGCCTTAGGGTCATACTATGGAGGGTAGGGAGGTTGCATTGAAGTAAGATGATAAGGACGAATCAAGTCGGCTTCGAGGAGCTTGGGATACAACTCACCATAGGTTACAGGAATCGGGTTAAAGGTCTCTTCCTTTTACCCATTTGCCTCTCTCCTATTAGGTCCTTATGAGCTTGCTGCCAGCGGCTTCGGCGTGATCACAACATTATTTAGGCTATGGGTACTCATATTGCTAACTTCATTGTCTTTCTTCTTTGTATACTTTTGCGAGCTTTCCCCGATCTTGAGTTTGCCACTTTTGAAAGCAGCCTCAATAGATTCCGTTGTGTTCACGAATTCAGCAAAACCTAAGGATATGTTGTTGATTGTCTTTTCATAAAGTGGTCTTTGCAGTGTATCCATGAATATCTGGGTAATCTCATTCTCCATAATAGGTGGTTGGACTTGCACCGTGACATCTCTCTATCTTTAGGCATATTGTCTGACATTCTCATCCTGCCTTTGAGTCAAACCTTGTAGCATTGTCCTATTGGGGACCACATCCTTCACATGTTTGTAATCTTCGCTAAAGAGTCTAGATAGATCTTTCCATGACTTTATGTTAGCTCGACTGAGTTGCGCATACCAGCGAGCATCGATCCCTATTAAGCTATCCTGAAAGCAATGAATAAGAAGCTTCTCATTCTTCAAGTGTGCCGCTATCTTACGACAATACATGATCATGTGAGCTGAAGGACAAGTAGTCACATCATATTTTTCAAATTATGGCACCTTGAACTTATGTGGGATTCCATAGCATCAACCCCATAGTCATTGGTTTCTTGCAACATGCTAACCCTTTTTTCCATTCGAAGGCGTTGTTCCTCGAACTTCTTTTCAAACTCTTTCCTCAATCTTCCCTCTATCTCATTGATAAGATTTAAATCTGGAACTTCTACGTTAATGTCATTTTCATGCCCCACGTCGACTGGATTATTAGCAGATGCTTCAGCCCATTGGACAAGCTTTAGAGTCAACCCTTATGGTTGAACCTTTGCATGAGATGAGTTTTCCCCTAGTTCCACCGTGCTAGGAGTTCTATCCATCTTTTGGGCCTTTTCGGTATCTATTGGGCCTAACAGTGCGGTAATGCAAGCTATGATCTCATCTTGAGAACGCTCAATCCTTTGCTCGATATTACCCAAGTGTTCCTCAATGTCTTTTTGTGATTTCTCAACATTAGCCAATCTATCCTCCATAATTCTCGTTCGAGATCGTGTACCGTAGGAGTACGAAATGATTGCGGCTTACTGTCATGACATTTCTCACTATTAATCTGGTTTCCTTACTAATGAATGCAAGTGTATCATATGTGCAAGATGCATGAAGAAAATTTAAAACAAATAATAAAAGTGAAATGCAATGAATGCAACCAAAGTGTTGATCCTCGAACATCCTATTTAAACAACTTTCTATAATGGAGATCAAGTCTCATTACAACGAGAAAATAAAATGAGTACCACATGAGGCACAAGAAAAAGCCTTTGCTCATTTTTCAATCAATTTTGAACTTTTAAATTTCTCAACTCGTTATTATGAACTTTTTCCTCTATCATGAAAGCCTTTAATTTTGAACTGTTCTCGAATCAACACTTCGTATGAAAATGACATGAATACGCGAAAAAAAGTTGAACAAGACAAGTCAAGGGAAAGAAAATGAGTTAGTAACGGATATATATAATGGATATAAAGCAAATACAACACCAAAGCAGATTAATAAGAAGAAAACCTAACAACATGAATTCTAGTTCGCTATGATTATCCACATGGCTCTAATCGAAGTAGGCTTCTTAGGTTCTCAGACATGTGAGTTTGGTTCTAGACAAGGGAACTCGAACCTATCTTATCACCTACAAAGGTAACAAGAACCCCAATTCTGGCTTATTACAAGCTTGTGAATTGGATTCAGTTCGAGGGAAAGCACAAATTAGTGACATGGAGAGCTGCTCACGTGTCAAAGGCGTAGATTTCGAAAGTGAATTAACGACCTGTGGAGGGCTACTTACGTGGGTATGTTGCGTTTCACTCCCACTTAAGGGAAGGAGCTCGAGTATAGAGCTTAATGAACATAGTGCAACATATGTCCGTGCTTCCTTAGAAATTAAATGAAAAATCAATTCGAAGACCACCAATTATCAAAGCCCGTGCAATCGTAGTCACATTTTCAATAAAGAATCAACCTCACTAAAGACAGTTAAATTTCAACGATTTCCATCATTAAAAGCAACAATTTTTTTGGCTTAACTCTCTTTTATTTTGTAAAAACAAAATGTTCCACAGCGGAGTCGCCAAGCTGTAGCGACCTTTTTTGGCTTTTTCTTTTGTACTACGAATTATCTCATCATATCTCTAAAATTTGGTTTAAAGGAAGAATTTCTTTTTGAAAATTTGTTTTTCCTTTGAAAATAATGAAAATTTGGAGTCGCCATAGGCCACTTGGATAAGGTAGGCCGGACACCACAAAAACAAAGATCCATTTGAAAGGGTTTAGGAGTTGGTTACGTGTGGGGAAGGATTAGCACCCCCGTCACACCCGGAAATCGGTACCAAAATATTTGTTGCTTTTAAAAGGATGGAAATTGATGAAATTTAAATTGAATTTAATTTAGCGTACTTAATTGGGAATTGACCTTAATTGAACGGGATTTATCAAATTAGTGTGTTTGAATTAATTGGATATTTAATTAATAAGGATGACGATACATCAGACCATAGATTAAACCAACATCATATAAGTCTGGCTGTTGTGTTAATTTATGGTTCGAATTCTGTACGTCACTTTTATGCATGATGCGAGCAATTAAGATATGATGTGATGATTTTGTTAATTTTTAATTAGTATTTACCTCGGGATGGTAAAGATTAATTCAAATATTTGGTCCATATCCTTTAAGCTCAGACTGTTTCGACATAAATATCGAAATTAATAGATACCACCTTTTTTATGATTTAAATTAATTAATTCAAGATAAAAAGGGTCTCATGAATGACAGCTAATATGGATGTCACAAAAAGGCTTAAAATTAAACACATAAGAAAGCCCACAAAAGCCCTAACCTAAAAGGCCCAAATTATGAAAGACCAAATAGTGATTCAATTAGTAACTAGGTGAATCTAATATTAACCCTAAATTAATTAACCCTAAAAAACTAGAAAACCCTAACAATTCATGGATTATCTTGTAACATGATAATTAGTTTGATCGGTTTTAAACTAATATTCCAATATGCCAAGGATACTATTTAAAACAAATCAAGTTAATTAATCATGGTTTTAATTTAAATGTCAATCTAATCTCAAAATCAATTTTATCCTAAAAAGTTGATTAAGAGGTGTTCAATTAATTTAATGAATTTAACATTTATCCCAATAAGCCAAGGGTAAATTTAAATTCACTAAACCAATTCGAACCTTAATCTAACTACAGCTCTAAAAAACTAATCCTAAATTAATCTAATTAATTTAAAGAACGTGCCCCTATGAGACGAGCAAACGATTTTAAACTAATTAAATTAGTTTTGCCTAATTTTAACCTAAAATTAATCTAACAAGCCCAAAGCTCACCTAAACTAAATAAGCCTTAGGCCCAAAACACAACAAGGCCCAAACCACTAAACTAGGCACATGACTAAAAGTCCAAACATATAAATATATTCTATACTATACAAAAATACAATATATGTAAAACTATATTATATATATTACAAAAGCTATGTATTATATACATTATAAGAACTCAAAAAACACATATTATATATAAACTTTATATTATATATATATAGAAAAACTATATATTATGTATAAGCTATATGCACATATTATATTATAAAACTATATTATATAAAACCATATGTATCTTATATTATATAAAAACTATATACTATATACCATATAAAATTATATATAATATACCATAAAAAACATATATTATACTAAAACCATATCAAACCAAACTAAACATAAATTAACATTAAGAAATTAAAAAAACAAAAATTAAAGAGATGTAAAGCAAAAAATTAAACATGATAAAAAGGGGTTTTAATATTAGAAAAGGGACCAAAATGAATGAAATCAAACTTTGAGGAATGAATTAAAAGAAAAAGCAGGGGATGAAATTGCAAGAATTTAAAAAGACTTGAGGACTTGGGGTGTAATTTACAGAGGCGAAATGGCTAAAGGGGTAATTAAAAATGGCGGAGGGATCAAGGCTGAGACTTTCAGATGTGGAAGGGCTAAACGTGATATTACAAAGACACAGAGGTCCTTAAAACAATATTAAACCATTTTTAAAAGCTTAAAACAATATATATAGGCCATCTCAACCAAAAAATACTCTTTTGGTTAAAATCGGCCTCAAACTCCCTTACTCTCTCAACCCTTGATGAACACCGCCGTTCACCGAGGCATATTCCCAGAAACCAATCACCCTCTGCCGTATCGACCGTAGCTCATCGACGCTGGTAACCCCAAAAACGAATCTTTCAAAACCTTTTTTGCTTCTAGCCCCAAATCTAACCCTAGAACATTTGTGGAAACACCAAAACCCCATTCTTTTGAATCGAAAACAAACCTAATAACCATTTTTCTTTAAGATCGAAAACCCCTTTTACACCCGGTCCTCCCGTCGGCTCACTCGATACGACTAAGAAGGTTGATGGGCTTATTACCAGTAAGGAAAAACGATGGCGCAAAGGAAACAGAACCGACGCGAAGGTAAAAGAAACCCCAGCCCTTTCTGTTTTTTTACAGTATGCTTTGAAAATGAAAAAATAAGTAGTTTGTAATACCCCAAAATACGGCTTAACAATATATTACTAATTATTAATAATCCGGTTTGTAACATCCTAAATTGTAATTTAAAAGTAGTGTAATGATATGTTTCTTAAGGAAAGACAAATTAAGTAATTAATTAAAACTTTAAGGGGGGCGAATTGAACCTTTTAGAAATTAGAAGCCAAAGTCGAAATGGAATAAATTGATTGAAGTGCAAAGTGCTAGTGTTGCATAGTAAACTTAAAGATGAATGGGATTAGATGATGTGGTCCAATTAGATGTTAACATGTGGATTATAACCACACTATGTGAGACAAACAAATAGATTAGAGTTGTCTTTATTTGTTCTCATACCCGAAATAGGAGTTTTAGAGAGTGAAAAGGGGTGTACTTAAATTGATAACATTTTGCTTAGGTTTCGGTCACTTTTGGAGTTCATGGTTCTTGTATGCTTGAGGAAATGCAAGTCTCTTGTATTGTTTCTTTGAATTGTAGTAACAACGTGTTTGATAATTGCTTGTAGTTAGAGTTAGTTCTTGATTGTTGAAATCCTTGCATCACAAGAAGATTTAGTTCAATGATGGTTAGAATAGGAATGGGAAATTGTTACCTAAAGCATGTTGGTAACCAATTGTCTTGGTGACTTTGATTTGAATTCATTAGAGTGATTATAATGGATAGAAATTTTGGGAGATTGCTGGAATTATAGGTAATGGAATTATATTGATAGAATCAAGTATTGAACAAGACTTTTGAAGCTGTCTTGTTCGATTATAGAATGGAACAGAACTGTTTTGAATTGTTGGGTAATGTAGATTGCTTAAACCTTGAATTGGTGCCTAGAAATTGAGTTAATCAAATGCTAAACAATTCAAATTGTTAGTATGAAGGTTTAGGAGATATGGAATTATAGAGAATGCGGGTTTAAAGATTGTTTAAGTGGTCTTGAATGAGTTTTAAATCTGCCCTGTATTGAGTAGTTTCATTTAGGACTGGTTATATTGATTGAATCTAGTAAAATGTTTGTTTTAGCCAACCTCTTGATAACTACCATTATGATGTTTGATAATAGGATTCTTTGGTAAATTGTGATTGTAATCTGGATAGAGAAATCGATTCAAGAACAAGGAAATATATAAAAGAATATGGGCAGTTGAAACAGTGGTAACATTAAGAGAATTATCTTGTTATGGTGATATATTCGAATGTTGTAATGGTACAATTATGGAATCATGCTTGGATGTCATGCAAATTTAAGGTCAATAAAATTAATTCTAATGTACTATTAATGGCTATTATATTAGATAAGAAAGATATTTTAAATGGTTATTGTATGACCTTGTAAGGGAAATGGAAACTGCCCTGCTCAAACAATCTCCTTTGGGATTGTTTTAGGAAGGTTGAATTATTGTACATTGTTAGACTCAAATTGAGTATCAAGTAATGGTAATTGAGCATGTTAATTTAGCAAGATTGATTGGAACTTATAAGCTTAATTGAAAAGTGTTAAGTAACCAATGAAAGAAGGGCATTTTCGAATTAAAAGCAATGGTGGAAGCTATTTGGATTGTTGAAATGATGTGCGAACTAAATTGTCAAGGGATTGATTTCAATATATTGCTATTGTTGTATTATCTAGACAAGAAAGAGGTTGAACAAGGAGAGGATAGACAAAAGGGCATTGAGATTCATGATCAAGCTTAGCTTGGAGTACTTGTGAGTATGATTATGTTTAAATAAGCATAGATTGTTAAATTAGTGCAATTGCTTGATTGATTTGTGAGGCATAAACTACCTATATATGCTTGGGGATTGCTATTGCTTGTTAAGGTAAGAGTCCAAGGTATGTATGGACTTCTGATTATACATTTCAAATCAAACATGGATTGATTGTTATTACGCTTAATGTGGTATCTTGTGGATGAAGTTAGAAAGCTTGAAAGGTAATAGAATACCTTGATGACCTATTGTAGAGTTGTAAGATCCTTGATTAATTGAGTCCTAGCTAGATTGGCATGCAAATAGGAATTTCTGAGCTCAGCCTGAACTAGACTAAGGTACCATGATTGGTACTAAGGTACCCCTGAACAAATTGAAAATGACTAATGTTTCAATGGTAATAGAATTACCATTGCCTGATGATATTGATTGATTATGTATTCTAGGCTAACAACTAGTCAAGGCCATATTATCCAACTAAGGTTGCTTGCAATCGACTGAGAGTCAAGGAAATTGAATTGTTTAATTACTCAACCTAAATGAGTTGCTTGACGATGTAATCTTCTTCCTAGAAGCCTGCTATAAATTTATGATTAATTAAACTTGGAATAAGCTTCTTGTTTGATGAATAGAGAGTATGTTACTCAAATGATAAATGCCAAATTATTGGTAGTAGTCTCGAACCAATACTGTTTCAAGATTGAATTGTTAAATTATGATTTAGTATTTCAGTATCTATATACTTTAGTTGTTAAAGTTTCGAGACTAGCAACCTAATACTCACCCTGTTAAATTTACAGGAGAGGTTGATTGTTGATCAAGCTTGGGGAAGATTTTGCTAGGTCACTAAAGGCAACAAAGTATGTTTTGTTTTGTTAAGTTAAACTCCTAGAAGGTGGCACTAGTTTGGAATGTTATGTTATAATATTTTTTCTATCATAAGGGGATTGTAAATAGTAACTTATTAAAGGCTTGTATATATATATATATATAAGTGTTTGGCCTAAGGTGCTTGTTAGTGGATGATATTGCTTAAATTAGCATACCTTGTTTATATTGGTTCTTAATCGAGTATCATGACCCAAAATAATTGATATACTTGTGATTCGCATCCTTGTTATGTATAAAAATTTAGAATGATCTCATGTCTCCTATCTCAATTCTAATGACTGTAATATGATATCTTTGATGATTTTTAGATTATTTTTTTGAATGCTTGTGCTCTAAAGGTCTCTCCATGAGTCCTTTCCTTGTTTGGTCTCTAACTTGTTAGACAAGTTAGATTGTGTATTCCTAGAACAATATTATCTTCTAGGCCTGGGGTTGGGTATTACAATTTGGTAATCAGAGCTAAGGTTTAGTCGATCCTATGACTAAACCAGTTTAAGTTATGTCATCTGTTGTTTATGTGCCATCTAGGAGTTGAATTGAATTATGCCTGTGACCTTGTTTGATTGAATCTTTCTTAAATGCTAATTTCAGATGTCTGAAACACATCTGGCTTGGGATAGAGATAGCCTGGTTGGCTCCTCCAATGAAGGAGAAAGTGTCAGATTGGTTCAGGAGCAAGAAGACCCTCAAAAGGCTACAGGACCACAGCCTGAAGCTCCTCAAGTTAATAAAATCCAAAAAGGATGCCTTCTCAGCATGACTGAAGTATCCAATCAACTTGTTACTAATCTGAAACAAAATGATTCTCCTGCATCCGTAGTGATTCAACCTAGGGCTCCAATTGATAAATTGGCTCAGTATCGAGCCTATACATTCGCGGGATCTGATTAAGAGAATCCGAAAACAGCAGAATATTGGATGGAGACTACCATTAGAATCCTAACCAAACAACTCCAGTGTTCAGATGCACATAAATTGGAGTGTGTTGTGGCTTTACTTGCTGATGAAGCCTTGAACTAGTGGGAAACTACAATACTCACTGCCCCTGAAGACTCTGTCACTTGGGAATTCTTTTTAAAAGAATTTCAAAAGAAGTATGTGAGTGAACAATACCTAGCAAAAAGAAGAAGATGTTTCTTGCATCTGAAGCAAGGTGGTAGACCCATAGAGCAGTATGTTAGTGATTTCTACAAATACTGCAAGTATGGGTTCGAATATATTAAGAAAGAGGAGGATAAATGCAGAATGTTCATCGAAAGATTGAATGATGAATTGAGCCTGATGTTTACGGCTCTTGGAATAACTGATTTTCAAGACTTGGTAAACTGAGTGATTGCTATCGAAGCTAGGATGAAAGCAGCCGATAAAAGAAGGGGGAACTTTTCTAAGAAAGACAAGAGGAGAAGAAAGACTTGGCAATCAAGGAAGAACATATAAAAGAGTGGGTAGATCCCAAATCAATCAAAGCATATATAGGACTTGAATTTAATTCAACAGTACCTGCAATAACATCGGGAGCTTCTTCCTCCTCTTTTCCACGAATATGGTAGATTCGAGCAAGGGCTCGGGATTCTTGATGTGTAGGTACCAAATGTTGGCCTCTACCTTTGCTTTGATTCTCAGACTGAGCTTGTCTCAGGCCTTTGTTTCGGTTAGACTGAGTCGAGCTAGCATTTGCAGGAGTTCGAGTTGAAACCTTGTTAGGATTTTGAGGACAATCCCGGATATATTGATTGAAGGCTCCACGTAAGAAACACAAGTTTTGTTGAGTTCTGCATTGCCCAATGTGGTGCTTCTGACAGAACTTGCAGGTAGAATACTGAACAACTTTACCAGAATTCCCCGTACTATCAACAGAGATGATCGGGCTGAAGATTTGATTACCGATTTAGGTTTTGGTATATAATTGTTCTTCTGAACATGAGTGTAATTTGAAGAGTGATCTTTCGAGTGTTTAGCTTTCTTTGACTGCCAGTGTAGCTTGTCGTCATTTCTGGATCGTTTATCTTTCCAAGAGTTATCACTCTTACGTTTCTCTGAGGCCTTCATCTTTGCCTCGGTTGCTATAACCTGGTTCACCAAATTCTGGAAGCTGGTGATACCCAGGGCTATGAAAATATGACTTAATTCATCATTCAGTCCATCAATAAACATCAGACATTTATCAGCTTCGGTTTTGATGTATTCTGACCCGTATTTGCAATACTTGCAGAAGTCACTCACGTATTGTTCGATAGGTTAGCCTCCTTGCTTGAGGTACAAGAAATGCTTCCGGCGCTCGGCCAGATACTGTTCACTGATATACTTCTTCCCAAATTCATCAAGGAAAAATTTCCACATCACGGCTTCTGCAGGGGTAATCAGGGTAGTGGTTTCCCACCAGCTTAAAGCTTCGTCTACCAACAAAGCTATGGCACATTCGAGCTTGTGCTCATCGGGACAAGGTAATTGCTTAGTCAAGATTTGAGTAGTGGCCTCTAACCAATACTCGACTACTTCAGGATTAGCTTCATTGGTGCTAGTGAAGGTATAAGTCCGATGTTGAGCTAGCTTGTCAATCAGGACTCAGTTTGGCACAATAATAGTAAGAGCAATAGAAAGATCTTGTTTTAAAGTAGATACAAGATGATTGAACATCTCATTTATACTTATGAGACATTCTTTCTACACAGGATTGATAGCAGGAGCTTTTTGTTGAGCAACAGCTTGAGCTCGATGTTGAGCTTGTTGTTGAGGACGATTCTGCTCCATCCTCACACTATCTCCTTCATTCGAGGAGCCTTCAGGACTTTCATTATCCCGACCAAGTCTTGTTTCAGACATTCTACTTTTAAATAGAACAGTTAGGGGTTCTGTTGAATAAGCAAGACACAAGCTATTCAATACAAGTCTCCTATGTGGCACAAGTATCCTATATGATGCATGATAGCCCGATTTAGTCCTAGAATCGACTAAACCTAAAGCTCTGATACCAATTAATATGTAACACCCCCACCTCGGGCTAGTAGTAACCCATTTCAGGAGCGTTACTTAGCAAGCAAGCAAGGACATGATAAGCAATACATGTCATTCGAACAATATAACATTCATGCTTCCTTAACCTACAAGCAATACACATTTGACTCTCAATCATCCTAGCATTCGAACTAAGCAATCGATAAGGAACAATCAATCGATCAAGGCTTGGCAAACAATCATACAAACTTTCTTAACAAACAAGTAACCTTACGTGTGACTTCATTTTCATCCTAAGGCATTCGGCTAACTATACAAGACACCAATTTTAACTCATTTCATGCATACATTACAAGATACTACTTTCTTAGCTCATGTTACAACATTCATTCTTTGTTTCCCATCCCATTCAAAATACCTTAAGGTTACATGCTTCCAATTCACTTCTATGTTCCTTATCTTGTATACATTTAGTCATTTCATTCCTACACTTACAAAGCATGATTCTTGAGCTTCTAATTGCATGTAATTATCTTCCATTCAAGCCTATTTCAATTCCTACCATTCGGCCATATCACCACAAGCAAACACAAGGCATGTATCTAGTTACATTCAAGCTTAATTCTATCCAATGCATTCGGCAATCACATCTACAAGCATACATATCACTCACATCAAGTATTGTTACATTCAAGTGACCCTTTAGGTCCAAGCATTCGAATGGAAGCATTCAACATGATTCATCTCAATCTACATTCATTTCAAGCATACACAAGAGCATGACAAGGTTATCAAACTATTTCATAGCAAATTAGATCATCATATGATCATTCCATTCTTAATCACCATATGCGCAACATATACCATCCAATACATGTAATCTAAGTTCATTACATACATGATACTATATACATAACATGGTAGACCCATCAAACATTATATACAAGCTTTCATTATGCATGCTCAAGCTAACTATGTATAATCTAGTGCAACCATTCTAGGAGATACAAAACAAGTATGGAATCATACTTTAACCCAGCTTGTGTGAGATGCTTCTTGCTCAAGCTTCAAGATCAAGCAACGTTTGAATCCTTTAACCTATAGGTTGGGAAGAATGAAACAAGTGTGATGAGTACAAAAATGTACTTAGTAAGGTAGTAACTAGTCTATCCATTTGTTATTTCAAGTTTCATGTCTTTTAAATCAAGTATAGACCTAGCTAAGGCTTTCAAGCATCTAGAGTGATCTTAGCTAGTCTTTCAAGCATCAAGATTATCCTATCTAGGATAGAAAGCATTCGGCCAATAAGTACAAACAATAAGAACCATACTTCAAGAATTAAGCATACATGCTTGCAAAACAAGAAACCAAGGAGTCATGCTTTCAAGTCAAGTAACATACATTTCATGGCATTCAAGACAAGTACCATGTATAATTGAATTGTTATTACATTTGTTATTTCATTAAACAACCCCCTTGGTACTTAGTTTGTATAGGTAATCGAGTCTCCAACCAACTGTCGCCACAAGATGCACCGTAGTGCTGGTCAACCCTCTTATTGTCGCCAAAGACCACATACTTACCCTCAGTTTGTCGCCAAATAGGGGCCTTAGCCCTGGACCGTAGTCCACCCGTACACAATGAGCTCTAGACTCTAAGGCATGCCCTTCTACCTAGTCCAACTAGCTACCAAAGTTGTTCGATTTACCATTTATTCAAGTTTATCAAGTTCAAGATCATGTTCATATCAAGCAAGATCATTTCATGTTAAGCCGCCCTTAGGCTATTGAGCCTTAGCTCATATAACAAGTAATTTCATGTTTCATTTCATCAAGATGAGATGTAATCTCAAGCAAGTCTTTAATCATTCATACATGTTGCATCATAGCACATACAAACATTCAAACTATCACCAATCATCCATAAGCATTTCGAAATTGACATGCATTCAAGGCTAGGATCAAGTTTCATGTGTTTATTTAGTCATCCTTCCCTTATTAATTCAAGTTCATGCTTAGATTCATTATCATGTCAAGAATGTAACAAAATACATTGGTTAGGACCTAGTCCTAACCTGGCGGCAACTACACTCACAATACTCCAAGCTAATCACTTGTCTTGTATCCAAATCCCTTTGCCTCTTGCTTTGGGATGTTCACTCTTTTCTTCCTCTTCCAAAGCTTGCTACCCTTGGTCTAGCAAGCATAACAAATACAATTCATCAAAACATATATCAAGACAAGTTCACAAGGTAATACAATTCAAGACAAGATCACTAATTCAAGCATTGCTACAAACATATAACATTTACATATTGGACAGCATGCTCATGTACATTGCCCATTACACTTATCTACACTTTTCTACATTCTATTTCAAGTAAAATAAGGTATATTTCAAGGCCTAAAACTGTTTACAAGACAGTTTGCAAAATGCCACAAAACAGTGTGCATTTGCCTATGCAGCTGCTGCCAGGCAGCTTGCACTCCAGTCACTAAATCAAGCATATCTTTCATTCCGTATGTCAGAATTTCAATTGGTTTAAACCGTTGGAAAGATAAAAAAATTTTATTTATGAACATATAAGGCTTGAATTTTAGTTCTTAGCCAATTAATACAGTTTTTAACTTAAAGGTAGGGCATCCTGCTTTACTGGGCAGTTTGCACTATCTCTAGTATTTCTAGTCTACATTTCAGTACACAACCCCGAGTTGAGCTCTGTTTTCTCCTAGTGAATTTAGACATCCCAAGGTGTTGTATATAAAAATTTCAGCCTTAAATGCATTATATGAAATTTTTAGTGATTTTTCAAAGTTACTGCCCAGAACAGAGCATTCTGGGCAGATTACACTAGGTTGCATTTCTAGTTCTTTATTTCATTCTAGCAAGGTCCTAACATGAAAATTTCATTCATGATCATGTTCATACATATCTAGGCCACCATAATTCACCTAAAAATGTTCTCAAAACAGGGCATAGTCATGTTGAACCTAGTTTAATCCATTTGATCACAATTACACATCAATTCATCAACTAGGCAGTCCATTTCCTAATTTAACTAGTTCAATTAGGTGTAGTCATTTTTCCAGCAAGTTGCCAATTCAATTAAATCTCCATTTTACCTAGAAGCATGTTCAAAACAGAGTTCTAAGTTCATTTAGCATGCTTACACAATTTCTCAACCAAAACAGTCCCCTAATCTAGACTGTTTTGAACCATGTTCATGTTTCTCAATTTTCCAGCAACTACACGTGTTTCATTAGCAATTTGGTTAATAGCACTCAATTTCCAGGTTCTAATTGCAACTAGCATGACCTTAACACCTAAAGAAGTCATCCAATTCATCAATACAACCAAGAACATCATCAAACAATCATTCAATCAATCTATAACATGTTAGGTTTAAGCATTATACCTTCTCCAAGCTTAATTTGATCAATGGATGAATCAAAAGCTTGAATTTTGAAGGTGTTTGCATGAAGCTTTCTCTCCCCTTTCTTTCTCTAAATTTTCAGCAACTAAGATAATGAAGAAGATGATGACTATGTTTAATCCAAGTTAATGGATTTATGAAATGTCCAAAATGTCCCTTAATTAACCCTTATTATTAACTTAATCAAGGGCATTAGGGGAAATGAGAAATTTAGCATGCACTCTTCATTTTTCTCATTTAATTCAATTTAGTCACTTTAAATTGATCACTTATTTCATTCATTCTTTCAATTAGATCCTTGACTAATCAATTTAGCTTAAATTCTAGATTCAATTAAGCTATCAACTTAAGCAAATGGTTTCAATACTTCTAGGCTAGGATTTAGGGTGTTACAATTCTTCTCCCCTTAAAAATAAATTCGTCCTCGAATTTACCTAAATCTAATAGGTGAGGATATTGCTTCTTCATGACCTCTTCAGATTCCCAAGTGGCCTCTTCAACCTTGTGATTTCTCCACAAAACTTTGACAAGAGGAACATTCTTGTTTCGAAGTCTTATGACTTCCTTGTCAAGTATCTGAACAGGTTCTTCTTCGTAAGATAGATCAGGATTTAGTTCTACCTCTTCAGGTTCAAGAATATGAGAGGGATCAGATCGATATCTTCAGGGCATGGAAACATGGAAGACATTGTGGATCTTATTGAATTCACTAGGAAGTTCCAATCAATAAGCCACTGGACCAATTCTTTCAATGATTTCGAAAGGTCCGATAAATAGAGGGCTTAGCTTTCCTTTTCTTCCAAACCGAAGGACTTTCTTCCATGGAAAAACTTTGAGGAAGACCTTATCTCCAACGTTGTATTGGATGTCTCTCCTTTTTAAGTCGGCATAAGCTTTCTGCCTATCAAAGGCTGCCTTTAATCGATCATGTATGATCTTCACTTGTTCTTCGGTTTCTCTGGGCAATTGAGGTCCCAACACTTCATTTTCTCCCAATTCAGACCAGCATAAGGGAGTTCTACATCTTCTTCCATATAGAGCTTCGAAAGGAGCCATCTGGATAGATGTCTGATGGCTATTGTTGTAAGCAAACTCTACCAGGGATAGAGATTTTTTCCAATTCTTTTCGAAGTCTATAACACAAGATCGTAGCATATCTTCAAGTAATTGAATTATTATTTCAGATTGTCCATCTTATTGAAGATGGAAGGCTGTACTAAGATGCATTTTAGCTCTTAGAGCCTTCTACAAGGAATTCCAAAATCGAGAAGCAAATCTAGGATCACGATCAGAGATTATTGTTCTAGGTACACCGTGTAATCGAATCACTTCACGGATGTATAGCTCGGCTAAGGTTTCCAAGCTCATGTTCATTCGAATAGGGATGAAGTGGGTAGATTTTATGAATCTATCAACAATCACCCGTACAACATCATTCTTTCTTGGAGTGGAAGGAAGACCAGTGATGAAATCCATTGTAATATGATCCCATTTCCACTGAGGGAATTCGATAGGTTGGAGAAATCCAGTAGGGATTCGATGCTCGGCTTTAACTCTTTGACAAGTCAGGCACTTCGATACAAAGTCTGTGATAGCCGATTTCATGCCCAGCCACCAGTATAGTGGCTTTAGATCCTTGTACATCTTAACAGATCCCAGGTCAATTGAGAATGAGCTTTGGTGAGCTTCTTGTAACATTTCTTGTCTTAGTTCCTCATTGTTAGGAACACACACTCTATCCTTGAAATAGGAGTCCATTTGACTTAAGGGAGAAGTCAGAATTTGACACAGAGTTTAGTTTGGATATGATCTTCTGAAGATCTGGATCAATTTGTTGGAGTTCTTTAATTCTCGAGATCAAGCTAGATTGAACTTGAAGTTCATGCAAGAATTTTCGTCCATTGGATAAACGGAAGTGAGCATTGATAGCCAAGGAAGCTACAAAGAATACACAGGATCATTAAGGAAAATTTTGAGTAGTTACTTGCAAAACAAGTGAGGTGTTCGAATGGTTACTTGTGATTCAAGTAAGTTCAAATTTGATTGAAATATACTAGAATTTAGGTTTAGGAGTTTACCCGAGCATGGTTTGCAACTAAGGGCATCAGCAACCACGTTTGCATTCCCCAGATGGTAGTCGATAACCAAATCACAGTCTTTAAGAAATTCTAGCCATCTTCTTTGTCTCAGATTCAAATCTTTCTAAGTCAGGAGATATTTGAGACTCTTGTGGTCTGTGAACAGGTTACAATTCTCTCCGTATAAGTAATGTCTCCATATCTTGAGAGCAAACACGATAGCTTCTAATTCTAGATCGTGTGTTGGATAGTTTGACTCGTGTGGTTTCAGTTGCCTTGAAGCATAAGCTACCACTTTTCTATCTTGCATTAGGACACATCCTAGTCCTAAATGAGATGCATCACTATAGATAGTGAATTATTTACCCGATTCTGGTTGGATAAGAACCGGTGCATGAATCAGAGCTTGTTTAAGTTGATCGAAGCTTCGTTGTTGGTTTTTCGACCAAACAAAAGGCGTATCTTTGCGAGTTAACTTTGTCAAACTTGGGCAATGAATGAGAATCCTTTGACAAATCGCTGATAATACCCGGCTAAACTGAGAAAGCTTTTGACCTCACCAACATTCTTCGGAGGTCTCCAATCCATGATGGATTGAATTTTGCTCGGGTCTACTTTAATCCCTTTTGTCGAGATGACATGGCCAAGGAACGAGACTTCCGATAGCCAAAATTCACACTTGGAGAACTTTGCGAACAATTGATGTTCTTGGAGAGTTTGCAATACAATTCGAAGGTTTTCGAAATGTTCTTCTTTATTCCTAGAATATACCAGAATGTCATCGATGAAGACGACCACAAACTTGTCAAGATAGGGCTTGAATACACGGTTCATGAGGTCCATGAAAGCAGCTGGAGCATTTGTCAACCCGAATGGCATTACAAGGAATTCAAAGTGGCCATATTGAGTACGAAAGGTTGTCTTGGGCACATCTTCTTCTTTTACCCTCATTTGATAGTATCCCGATCGAAGATCGATCTTTAAGAACACCGAAGCATTCTTGAGTTGATCGAAGAGATCTTCTATCCTTGGGAGAGGATACCGATTCTTGATAGTAAGCTTGTTCAATTGTTTGTAATCAATACAGAGTCTTATAGTCCCGTATTTCTTCTTCACGAACAAGACTGGAGCACCCCAAGGAGATGAGCTAGGCCGAATAAAGCCTTTATCTTGTAGCTCTTGGAGTTGCTTCTTGAGTTCCTTCAATTCAACAGGTTCCATTCGATAAGATGTGATGGACACCGGAGTTGTTCCAGGTTGAACTTCAATCCTGAACTCTACTTCTTTGGTTAGAGGGAGACCAGGGAGTTCCTCGGGAAAAACATCAATGAATTCAGACACAATTGGCATACTAGGTAAGCCGAATTCAAACTCATCTTGCATAGTCATGGCAGCAAATATTGAGGTCAGTTTTCTATCAATTAGGAGGATTGATTCTTTTCCTAAACCCCGAAGATACAATCTCCTATTTTGGTAATCTATCCAAGCTTCATGTTTACTTAACCAATCTAGTCCTAACACTAGATCGAACTCACAAGAAGGCAAGACATAAAGGTCCATAGGAAAAGGTACATTTTGAATTCTTATTGGACATTGCTTGCAAAAGAAATTAATTGGCATATTTCCCCTATAGGGTTCGAAACTACAAGGATTGTTTTAACTAGTTCGGGTTTCAAGTTTAACTTGGCAATCAAGGAAGAACATATAAAAGAGTGGATAGATCCCGAATCAATCAAAGCATATGCAGGACTTGAATTTAATTCAACATTACCTACAATAACATCGGGTGCTTCTTCCTCCTCTTTTCCACGAATGTAGTAGATTCGAGCAGGGACTCTGGATTCTTGATGTGTCGGTGCCGAATGTTGGCCTCTACCTTTTCTTTGATTCCCGAACTGAGCTTGTCTCAGGCCTTTGTTTCGGTTAGACTGAGCCGAACTAGCATTTGCAGGAGTTCGAGTTAGAACCTTGTTAGGATTTTGAGGACAATCCTGGATATAGTGATCGGAGGCTCCACATAAGAAACACAAGTTTTGTTGAGTTCTGCATTGCCCGGTGTGGTTCTTCTGAAAGAACTTGCCGGTAGAATACTGAACAGCTTTACCAGAATTCCCCGTACTATCAACAGAGATGATCGGGGTTGAAGATTTCATTACCGATTGAGTTTTCGGTATATAATTGCTCTTCTGAACATGAGTGTAATTTGAAGTGTGATCTTTAGAGTGTTTCGCTTTCTTTGACTGCCAGTGTGGCTTGTCGTCATTTTTGGATCATTTATCTTTCCAAGAGTTACCAATCTTACGTTTCTCTGAGGCCTTCATCTTTGCCTCGGTTGCTATAACCCGGTTCACCAAATTCTGGAAGTCAGTGATACCCAGGGCTATGAAAATAGGACTTAATTCATCATTCAGTCCATCAATAAACATTTGACATCTATCAGCTTCGGTTTTGATGTATTCTGACCCGTATTTGCAATACTTGCAGAAGTCGCTCACGTACTGTTCAATAGGTCGACCTCCTTGCTTGAGGTACAAGAAATGCTTCCGGTGCTCGGCCAGATACTGTTCACTGATATACTTCTTCTTGAATTCATCGAGGAAGAATTTCCACATCACGGCTTCTGCAGGGGCAGTTAGGGTAGTGGTTTCCCACCAGCTTAAAGCTTCGTCTACCAACAAACCTACGGCACATTCGAGCTTGTGCTCATCGGGACAAGGTAATTGCTTAGTCAAGATTTGAGTAGTGGCCTCTAACCAGTACTCGGCTACTTCAAGATTAGCTTTATCGGTGCCAGTGAAGGTATAAGCCCGATGTTGAGCCAGCTTGTCAATTGGGGCTCGATTTTGCACATCAATAGTAGGAACAATAGGATGATCTTATTTTAAAGCAGATACAAGATGATTGAACATCTACTTCATACTTAGGAGACATTCTTGCTGCACAGGATTGATAGCAGGAGCTTTCTGTTGAGCAGCAGCTTGAGCTCGATGTAGAGCTTGTTGTTGAGGTGGATTCTGCTCCATCCTCACACTATCTCCTTTATTCGAGGAGCCTTCAGGAATTTCATAATCCCGACCAAGTCTTGCTTCAGACATTCTACATTCAAATAGAACAATTAGGGGTTCTGTTCAATAAGCAAGACACAAGCTATTCAATACAAGTCTCTTATGTGGCACAAGTATCATATATGATGCATGATAGCCCGGTTTAGTCCTAGAATCGACTAAACCTAAAGCTCTGATACCAATTAAGATATAACACCCCCACCCCGAGCTAGTAGTAACCCGGTTCAGGAGCGTTACTTAGCAAGCAAGCAAGGATATGATAAGCAATACATGACATTCGAACAATACAAACAATGTAACATTCATGCTTCCTTAACCTACAAGCAATACACATTTGACTCCCAATCATCCTAGCATTCGAACTAAGCAAGCAAAAATGAACAATCATTCGAACAAGGCATGAAAACCAATCATACATACTTTCTTAACAAACAAATAACCTCATGTGTGGCTTCATTTTTATCCTAAGGCATTTGGCTAACTATACAAGACACCAATTTTAACTCATTTCATGCTTACATTATGATAAGTGTTCAAAAGTACTATTTTTATTACCCTTTTTACTCATATTATTGTTAGACTTAAGCTCATAATAGTTGCATAATTAGTCATTCATGCATTAATTCATGTTTATTTCCACCGTTGAGCTTGATTACATAACTTGGTGATTTTTGTGGAAAAAGATGCTGCTTTGGTGTGTTTTTGTGTGTGTATGTGCAGGATCACTTGCCAAAGCAATGCCGAGCTAGTTGCCAGGGCAATGCATGAAGGATATGCCGAGCTAGTTGCCGTGGCAATGCATGAAGGAGACGCCGAGAGCCAGTTGCCATGGCAATTGTCGACAAAGAGAAAATGCAATAGGGATGTCGAAATTGATGACTAGACAAGCCCAAGATGACGTGGAGCAAAGCCCAAACCCAAAGGAATTTGATTTCCATGCAGAGATTAAAGAAGAATTAAATTCCAAGAAGATAGGAGAAGTTCTAGTAGGAATACAATTATAATAAAGAATTATATTCTTTAAAGATAATTTAATTCCAACTTAAACTCCTCCTCAAAGAAGGACTTTGGCCTAGCCCTATAAATAGCAAGGAGATTTCGACAATCCATATAGAGAAAAATAGAGAAATTTCGACAAGAAAGCATTAGGGGAAATTTTGACTTCTTCTTCTTCTTTGCTTCCATTAGATTCATGGTTTGGGGATTATTCTTTGTATATCTTTTGAACCCAACCATGAACTAACTTGATCGGTTGGGGTTATTGTGTTTTGTTGTTGTGAGAAACAATTGGATTTTGTTTAGGTAATAAGAGTTTGCACTTTTCTATTCAAGATTTACTCATTCTTGGCTTTTATTCTTGTTTGCGAGTGAATTGGGAGAGGATCTCGTAACTTCATCTATTTATCTAATATCGGGAGAGTTAGATTCAAGAAACGAATGAGTATGGTCTTTATTCAATCTATTGATGGTGAAGATTAATCCGGCTTAGGAATAAGTTAAGGATTTCAACGGCTAAGAGGAGCGCAAGATTGGTTGTTGTTCACCCTTGATTCACGCAGGGATGTATTATCAAGGCATGCACAAGTAGCTAGAGTTTCGACTTAGGGATAAGAAGAAACCATTGAAGAACGCTCTGCCGAACCTTGAAGTTGCTGCCCAGACGCCCAAGTAGTTGCCCAACTAGTTGCCCAGCAACCATCGATTAGTTGCCAAGGCAACCCCGTTGTGCAAGTTGCCACGGCAACTGAGTTGCCCGTGCACTCTTTTACCAAAACGATCCAATCGGCTATCACACCTCAACTCACGATAACCTGGCCTATCTCTCTTTTTTTCTTTCATCTATTCTTTAGTTTATTGCTTTTACTTTTCTCGTTAATTAAAACCTCTATTATTAATTGTGTTTTTATTTTCAAAGCAATAACTTAAGCAAAGTGGCCCAAACCAATCCTCGTGGAGACGATACTCGATACTCATATCACTTTATTACTTGCGACGTGTATACTTGCACATTTGCGTAGCACTTATCACACGCAACAAGTTTTTGGCGCCGTTGTCGGGGATTGGCAATTGGTGTTAGTTGTTTTTGTTATTGCATTTTTTTCTCTTAGTTTTACTAACTTTTCTTTTTGTTTGTTTTATCAAAAAAAATTTAGGTGCGCTACAAGTTAAGGAACATCAACATGTCGGGAAATAAAAGCCAATCTATTCGAGAGATGATGTTGGAAGATATGAATCAATCCAATCAAGAGTTCCTTGCACCCTTTGATGATTACCTATACCAACCGAGAAAAGCCCAAAGAACTTATACCGTGGAAAAATCTTGTGCTATGTGTGGAGAACATCATGTGTTTGAAAATTGCCCTCACATTTTCGGTGCATATAACTACATGGAGGACCATAGAGGGAACCAAAGCAAAATTCTTCATGGTATGGTCAAAAAGTTCAAAAATTTTTTTACCATAACAATTTTGCCGCAGCAACAGATACGCCATGGCAATGTAGTCCTTTTCAAGAGCATTCCAATTCCTTGGAGGAAACGTTACTAGCTTCATTGGCTAGACTTGACGGATCAATTGAAGAGATTCGAGAACTATCAAAATCTATGGATACGAGGATAGCTCAGTGGAATGCAACCTTAGGGGATTCAGAAGATCAATTGGGGAGATCCACATATGTCATGGATAACATGCACCAACAATTCATTCCTAGGGATACTGACGTCCCAAGGCAAGAGGATAAGGAGCAATACAAAGAAATCTCTCCGATGTGTGAGGAACAACTAGAACCTCAAAGTCAAGAGGATGCCAATGAGAGAGACTGCCCAACACATGATGAGCTTGAACAACAAATTGCCTCGGTAATGATTGAGGAGCCTGAACAGAGCAATGTCGCGACAACACTCGGTGAAGCTGAGAACAACAATACTACAGCAAATTCTGAGGAACCTAATGCCCAGAAAGTTATAACGTTGATGTTGAAGCAGGAATGTGCAGATTGCTCTCATCTACAATTGCCACGGCAATTACACGACCACGCAAGATCAACGAGATGATAATACTTTGCCAATGGAATATGAGCAGGTAATGGTCGAACCTTTTGAATTCTTTAAAAACTCACCTCGTCCATTGCGGTATGTCTTGAGGAACCGAGGTTGGTAGATTTGAAGCCATCGAAATCTTTACTGATGGAGATGTTTGAGAGGCCAAAAGAAAAAGGTGTTTGGATTCATAAAGCTCTTCAGAAAATTGATTCTTCCCTTGACTTAAAGCAAAATTTGACAACTGATTGCCACGGCAATTGGCTTGAGCAGCAATTGCCACGACAACAAAGGCTACATCCAACCATGATAGAAGTCGACAAGAATGAGGTAATTGAATGGTTGAGAATGGATATAATTTTTCCTATTAATATATTTGTGCCTTCAGGAATAGTAGCAAGGTGGAGAGTATACATGGACTACAAGCGAACAAAGAAGAAAGACACCTCCACCATGGTAACGCAAAAGGGATTAGTGGCAAGCACATTGGCCAAACTCTTTTTGGGCAATATTATCACCCGATGGAGGGTGCGGATGGACTATAAGAAGTATCGAAAACGGCAACCTTCAATACCGCAGCAACCCTTGATGCCTCGGCAACCATGGATGCGCATGCCTCGGCAACCTTCAACACCGCAGCAACTCCTGATACGCACGCCTCGGCAACCATGGACGCGCACGCCTCGGCAACCCTCAACGCCACGGCAACTACCGACACATTTATTTTTATTTTTATTTTTTTGAACTATTTTGTTCTATTATTTTTTGTTATTTTTTCTCTTTATTTTTTAGGATATATTTTATTTTTCTTCATTATCTTTAGTTTCCAGGTTTTATTTTCCACAACAAGACTCACAACCACCATGCTAAGGAAATTCACTACCACTACTTGCCACAAAGAACCACAATAGAAATCAAGCGATGCCTGTGCAACAACTATGGCTTCGAACTATCGATGCCCATGCTAGTGAACCTGCATCGGCAAACATGGATCAAATCAAAGCAATGCTATTCACACGGCACCAGCATTCAACCACCGACTGAAAAATGAATCAAGCAAACGGAACGAAGGAAACTTATCACTCGAGGTGACGACCTCTTCGACTAACTCATTTCATTTAGTTTCTTTTAAATTTTGTTTCACTCTTACATGCATTGAGGACAATGCTTCTCTCGAGTTTGGGGGGGTGTTGGTTTCTAGTTAGTTTCATGTTTAGTTGCATTCATCTTTAGCAATCACATATAGGTTGCATATGTTACTTGCCATGCCTTTAATTGGATTTAATTGCTTAAGACTTGTTGAATATCCAATGATGAATTTTTGCCACTGCACTTAATTGAAATAACCTTTAATTTTAGGATTGCATGAAAAGAACTTAGAATTTTACTATGATGCTGAATTTTTACACGGTTGTGGGTTGTTGATTCAAAGAAACTTAGTGAACTTAGGTTGCTTAAAATTTGGGTAAATTTAAAATTGAAAATTAAAAGTTAATTTCTTGCTAGAGGTGCCCAAAACTGCTCTAGTAGTAAATACACTTTCTTGCTAGAGGTGCCCAAACTGCTTTAGTAGTTAATGCACATTAAAGAATCACTAGAGGTGCCCAAAATTGGCTCTAGTCGACTAAAATAAAATGAGGAATTGCTTACCTTGCTAGAGGTGCCCAAATTGGCTCTAGTGAAAATAAAAATAAATACCCGATAATTAAATTAATAAAAGCCTGTAGTTCACATAGAATCTTGAAAATCAACTTGTTCACAACTACGCACACACATTGTCACGAGCACTATAGTTTGGTTCCGGGTAATTTTTGTGTTATCCGAAAAATTAAAAGGTGATCATACTTTGTGCCACGATTCCGAGGTTTGAATTCAAGTTTGAAGCATGTCTTTGATGATTAAAGTCTTGGCAGGTAATTGTTAGTTTGTATTGCTTGAGGACAAGCAATAGTTCGAGTTTGGGGGCGTGATAAGTGTTCAAAAGTACTATTTTTATTACCCTTTTTACTCATATTATTGTTAGACTTAAGCTCATAATAGTTGCATAATTAGTCATTCATGCATTAATTCATGTTTATTTCCACCGTTGAGCTTGATTACATAACTTGGTGATTTTTGTGGAAAAAGATGCTGCTTTGGTGTGTTTTTGTGTGTGTATGTGCAGGATCACTTGCCAAAGCAATGCCGAGCTAGTTGCCAGGGCAATGCATGAAGGATATGCCGAGCTAGTTGCCAGGGCAATGCATGAAGGAGACGCCGAGCCAGTTGCCATGGCAATTGTCGACAAAGAGAAAATGCAATAGGGATGTCGAAATTGATGACTAGACAAGCCCAAGATGACGTGGAGCAAAGCCCAAACCCAAAGGAATTTGATTTCCATGCAGAGATTAAAGAAGAATTAAATTCCAAGAAGATAGGAGAAGTTCTAGTAGGAATACAATTATAATAAAGAATTATATTCTTTAAAGATAATTTAATTCCAACTTAAACTCCTCCTCAAAGAAGGACTTTGGCCTAGCCCTATAAATAGCAAGGAGATTTCGACAATCCATATAGAGAAAAATAGAGAAATTTCGACAAGAAAGCATTAGGGGAAATTTTGACTTCTTCTTCTTCTTTGCTTCCATTAGATTCATGGTTTGGGGATTATTCTTTGTATATCTTTTGAACCCAACCATGAACTAACTTGATCGGTTGGGGTTATTGTGTTTTGTTGTTGTGAGAAACAATTGGATTTTGTTTAGGTAATAAGAGTTTGCACTTTTCTATTCAAGGTTTACTCATTCTTGGCTTTTATTCTTGTTTGCGAGTGAATTGGGAGAGGATCTCGTAATTTCATCTATTTATCTAATATCGGGAGAGTTAGATTCAAGAAACGAATGAGTATGGTCTTTATTCAATCTATTGATGGTGAAGATTAATCCGGCTTAGGAATAAGTTAAGGATTTCAACGGCTAAGAGGAGCGCAAGATTGGTTGTTGTTCACCCTTGATTCACGCAGGGATGTATTATCAAGGCATGCACAAGTAGCTAGAGTTTCGACTTAGGGATAAGAAGAAACCATTGAAGAACGCTCTGCCGAACCTTGAAGTTGCTGCCCAGACGCCCAAGTAGTTGCCCAACTAGTTGCCCAGGCAACCATCGATTAGTTGCCAAGGCAACCCGTTGTGCAAGTTGCCACGGCAACTGAGTTGCCCGTGCACTCTTTTACCAAGACGATCCAATCGGCTATCACACCTCAACTCACGATAACCTGGCCTATCTCTCTCTTTTTCTTTCATCTATTCTTTTAGTTTATTGCTTTTACTTTTCTCGTTAATTAAAACCTCTATTATTAATTGTGTTTTTATTTTCACAAGTCAAAGAACTTAAGCAAAGTGGCCCAAACCAATCCTCGTGGAGACGATACTGATACTCATATCACTTTATTACTTGCGACGTGTATACTTGCACATTTATGTAGCACTTATCACACGCAACAAGTTTTTGGCGCCGTTGCCGGGGATTGGCAATTGGTGTTAGTTGTTTTTGTTATTGCATTTTTTTTTCTCTTAGTTTTACTAACTTTTCTTTTTGTTTGTTTTATCAAAAAAAAATTTAGGTGCGCTACAAGTTAAGGAACATCAACATGTCGGGAAATAAAAGCCAATCTATTCGAGAGATGATGTTGGAAGATATGAATCAATCCAATCAAGAGTTCCTTGCACCCTTTGATGATTACCTATACCAACCGAGAAAAGCCCAAAGAACTTATACCGTGGAAAAATCTTGTGCTATGTGTGGAGAACATCATGTGTTTGAAAATTGCCCTCACATTTTCGGTGCATATAACTACATGGAGGACCATAGAGGGAACCAGCAGCAAAATTCTTCATGGTATGGTCAAAAAGTTCAAAAATTTTTTTACCATAACAATTTTGCCGCAGCAACAGATACGCCATGGCAATGTAGTCCTTTTCAAGAGCATTCCAATTCCTTGGAGGAAACGTTACTAGCTTCATTGGCTAGACTTGACGGATCAATTGAAGAGATTCGAGAACTATCAAAATCTATGGATACGAGGATAGCTCAGTGGAATGCAACCTTAGGGGATTCAGAAGATCAATTGGGGAGATCCACATATGTCATGGATAACATGCACCAACAATTCATTCCTAGGGATACTGACGTCCCAAGGCAAGAGGATAAGGAGCAATACAAAGAAATCTCTCCGATGTGTGAGGAACAACTAGAACCTCAAAGTCAAGAGGATGCCAATGAGAGAGACTGCCCAACACATGATGAGCTTGAACAACAAATTGCCTCGGTAATGATTGAGGAGCCTAAATAGAGCAATGTCGCGACAACACTCGGTGAAGCTGAGAACAACAATACTACAGCAAATTCTGAGGAACCTAATGCCCAGAAAGTTATAACGTTGATGTTGAAGCAGGAATGTGCAGATTGCTCTCATCTACAATTGCCACGGCAATTACACGACCACGCAAGATCAACGAGATGATAATACTTTGCCAATGGAATATGAGCAGGTAATGGTGAACCTTTGAATTCTTTAAAAACTCACCTCGTCCATTGCGGGTATGTCTTGAGGAACCGAGGTTGGTAGATTTGAAGCCATCAAATCTTTACCGATGGAGATGTTTGAGAGGCCAAAAGAAAAAGGTGTTTGGATTCATAAAGCTCTTCAGAAAAATTGATTCTTCCCTTGACTTAAAGCAAAATTTGACAACTGATTGCCACGGCAATTGGCTTGAGCAAAGAATTGCCACGACAACAAAGGCTACATCCAACCATGATAGAAGTCGACAAGAATGAGGTAATTGAATGGTTGAGAATGGATATAATTTTTCCTATTAATATATTTGTGCCTTCGTGAATAGTAGCAAGGTGGAGAGTATACATGGACTACAAGCGAACAAAGAAGAAAGACACCTCCACCATGGTAACGCAAAAGGGATTAGTGGCAAGCACATTGGCCAAACTCTTTTTGGGCAATATTATCACCCGATGGAGGGTGCGGATGGACTATAAGAAGTATCGAAAACGGCAACCTTCAATACCGCAGCAACCCTTGATGCCTCGGCAACCATGGATGCGCATGCCTCGGCAACCTTCAACACCGCAGCTCAACTCGATCACGCACGCCTCGGCAACCATGGACGCGCACGCCTCGGCAACCCTCAACGCCACGGCAACTACCGACACATTTATTTTTATTTTTATTTTTTTGAACTATTTTGTTCTATTATTTTTTGTTATTTTTTCTCTTTATTTTTTAGGATATATTTTATTTTTCTTCATTATCTTTAGTTTCCAGGTTTTATTTTCCACAACAAGACTCACAACCACCATGCTAAGGAAATTCACTACCGACTACTTGCCACAGCAACCACAATAGAAACTGGCGATGCCCAGGCAACAACTATGGCTTCAGGAACTACTGATGCCCATGCTAGTGAACCTGCATCGGCAAACATGGATCAAATCAAAGCAATGCTATTCACACGGCACCAGCATTCAACCACCGACTGAAAAATGAATCAAGCAAACGGAACGAAGGAAACTTATCACTCGAGGTGACGACCTCTTCGACTAACTCATTTCATTTAGTTTCTTTTAAATTTTGTTTCACTCTTACATGCATTGAGGACAATGCTTCTCTCGAGTTTGGGGGGGTGTTGGTTTCTAGTTAGTTTCATGTTTAGTTGCATTCATCTTTAGCAATCACATATAGGTTGCATATGTTACTTGCCATGCCTTTAATTGGATTTAATTGCTTAAGACTTGTTGAATATCCAATGATGAATTTTTGCCACTGCACTTAATTGAAATAACCTTTAATTTTAGGATTGCATGAAAAGAACTTAGAATTTTACTATGATGCTGAATTTTTACACGGTTGTGGGTTGTTGATTCAAAGAAACTTAGTGAACTTAGGTTGCTTAAAATTTGGGTAAATTTAAAATTGAAAATTAAAAGTTAATTTCTTGCTAGAGGTGCCCAAAATCGGCTCTAGTAGTAAATACACTTTCTTGCTAGAGGTGCCCAAACTGGCTTTAGTAGTTAATGCACATTAAAGAATCACTAGAGGTGCCCAAATTGGCTCTAGTCGACTAAAATAAAATGAGGAATTGCTTACCTTGCTAGAGGTGCCCGAAATTGGCTCTAGTGAAAATAAAAATAAATACCCGATAATTAAATTAATAAAAGCCTGTAGTTCACATAGAATCTTGAAAATCAACTTGTTCACAACTACGCACACACACATTGTCACGAGCACTATAGTTTGGTTCCGGGTAATTTTTGTGTTATCCGAAAAATTAAAAGGTGATCATACTTTGTGCCACGATTCCGAGGTTTGAATTCAAGTTTGAAGCATGTCTTTGATGATTAAAGTCTTGGCGGTGTAATTGTTAGTTTGTATTGCTTGAGGACAAGCAATAGTTCGAGTTTGGGGGCGTGATAAGTGTTCAAAAGTACTATTTTTATTACCCTTTTTACTCATATTATTGTTAGACTTAAGCTCATAATAGTTGCATAATTAGTCATTCATGCATTAATTCATGTTTATTTCCACCGTTGAGCTTGATTACATAACTTGGTGATTTTTGTGGAAAAAGATGCTGCTTTGGGTGTGTTTTTGTGTGTGTATGTGCAGGATCACTTGCCAAAGCAATGCCGAGCTAGTTGCCAGGGCCATTGCATGAAGGATATGCCGAGCTAGTTGCCAGGGCAATGCATGAAGGAGACGCCGAGCCAGTTGCCATGGCAATTGTCGACAAAGAGAAAATGCAATAGGGATGTCGAAATTGATGACTAGACAAGCCCAAGATGACGTGGAGCAAAGCCCAAACCCAAAGGAATTTGATTTCCATGCAGAGATTAAAGAAGAATTAAATTCCAAGAAGATAGGAGAAGTTCTAGTATG
This sequence comes from Hibiscus mutabilis, assembly GCA_019671005.1. Taxonomy (NCBI): domain Eukaryota; kingdom Viridiplantae; phylum Streptophyta; class Magnoliopsida; order Malvales; family Malvaceae; genus Hibiscus; species Hibiscus mutabilis. The sequence continues at coordinate 16,676,940 of CM033715.1, forward strand.
AATACAATTATAATAAAGAATTATATTCTTTAAAGATAATTTAATTCCAACTTAAACTCCTCCTCAAAGAAGGACTTTGGCCTAGCCCTATAAATAGCAAGGAGATTTCGACAATCCATATAGAGAAAAATAGAGAAATTTCGACAAGAAAGCATTAGGGGAAATTTTGACTTCTTCTTCTTCTTTGCTTCCATTAGATTCATGGTTTGGGGATTATTCTTTGTATATCTTTTGAACCCAACCATGAACTAACTTGATCGGTTGGGGTTATTGTGTTTTGTTGTTGTGAGAAACAATTGGATTTTGTTTAGGTAATAAGAGTTTGCACTTTTCTATTCAAGGTTTACTCATTCTTGGCTTTTATTCTTGTTTGCGAGTGAATTGGGAGAGGATCTCGTAACTTCATCTATTTATCTAATATCGGGAGAGTTAGATTCAAGAAACGAATGAGTATGGTCTTTATTCAATCTATTGATGGTGAAGATTAATCCGGCTTAGGAATAAGTTAAGGATTTCAACGGCTAAGAGGAGCGCAAGATTGGTTGTTGTTCACCCTTGATTCACGCAGGATGTATTATCAAGGCATGCACAAGTAGCTAGAGTTTCGACTTAGGGATAAGAAGAAACCATTGAAGAACGCTCTGCCGAACCTTGAAGTTGCTGCCCGACGCCCAAGTAGTTGCCCAACTAGTTGCCCGGGCAACCATCGATTAGTTGCCAAGGCAACCCGTTGTACAAGTTGCCACGGCAACCGAGTTGCCCGTGCACTCTTTTACCAAGACGATCCAATCGGCTATCACACCTCAACTCACGATAACCTGGCCTATCTCTCTCTTTTTCTTTCATCTATTCTTTTAGTTTATTACTTTTACTTTTCTCGTTAATTAAAACCTCTATTATTAATTGTGTTTTTATTTTCAGTGCAGTAACTTAAGCAAAGTGGCCCAAACCAATCCCTGTGGAGACGATACTCGATACTCATATCACTTTATTACTTGCGACGTGTATACTTGCACATTTGCGTAGCACTTATCACACGCAACACATTACAAGATACTACTTTCTTAGCTCATATTACAACATTCATTCTTTGTTTCCTATCCCATTCAAAATACCTTAAGGTTACATGCTTCCAATTCACTTCTATGTTCCTTATCTTGTATACATTTAGTCATTTCATTCCTACACTTACAAAGCATGATTCTTGAGCTTCTAATTGCATGTAATTAGCTTCCATTCAAGCCTATTTCAATTCCTACCATTCGGCTTTATCACCAAATGCAAACACAAGGCATGTATCTAGTTACATTCAAGCTTAATTCTATCCAGTGCATTCGGCAATCACATCTACAAGCATACATATCACTCACATCAAGTATTGTTACATTCAAGTGACCCTTTAGGTCCAAGCATTCGAATGGAAGCATTCAACATGATTCATCTCAATCTACATTCATTTCAAGCATACACAAGAGCATGACAAGGTTATCAAACTATTTCATAGCAAGTTAGATCATCATACGATCATTCCATTCCATTCTTAATCACAATATGCGCAGCATATACCATCCAATACATGTAATCTAAGTTCATTACATACATGATACTATATAAATAACATGGTAGGCCCATCAAACATTATATGCAAGCTTTCATTATGCATGCTCAAGCTAAATATGTATAATCTAGTGCCACCATTCTAGGAGATACAAAACAAGTATGGAATCATACTTTAACCAAGCTTGTGTGAGATGCTTCTTGCTCAAGGAATCAAGCTTCAAGATCAAGCAACATTTGAATCCTTTAACCTGTAGGTTGGGAAGAACGAAACAAGAGTGATAAGTACAAAAATGTACTTAGTAAGGTAGTAACTAGCCTATCCATTTGTTATTTCAAGTTTCATGTCTTTTAAAACAAGTATAGACCTAGCTAAGGCTTTCAAGCATCTAGAGTGATCTTAGCTAGTCTTTCAAGCATCAAGATTATCATATCTAGGATAGCAAGCATTCGGCCAACAAGTACAAACAATAAGAACCATACTTCAAGAATTAAGCATACATGCTTGCAAAACAAGAAACCAAGGAGTCATGCTTTCAAGTCAAGTAACATATATTTCATGGCATTCAAGACAAGTATCATGTATAATTGAATTGTTATTACATTTTTTTATTTCATTAAACAACCCCCTTGGTACTTAGTTTGTATAGGTAATCGAGTCTCCAACCAACTGTCGCCACAAGATGCACCGTAGTGCTGGCCAGCCCTCCTACTGTCACCAAAGACCACATACGTACCCTCCATCTATCGCCAAATAGGGGCCTTAGCGCTGGACCGTAGTCCACCTGTACACAATGAGCTCTAGACTCTAAGGCATGCCCTTCTACCTAGTCCAACTAGCTACCAAGGTTGCTCGATTTACCATTTATTCAAGTTTATCAAGTTCAAGATCATGTTCATATCAAGCAAGATCATTTAATGTTAAGCCCTTAGGCTATTGAGCCTTAACTCATATAACAAGTAATTTAATGTTTCATTTCATCAAGATGAGATGTAATCTCAACCAAGTCTTTAATCATTCATTCATGTTGCATCATAGCACATACAAGCATTCAAACTATCACCAATCATGCATAAGCATTTCGAAATACACATGCATTCAAGGCTAGGATCAAGTTTCATGTGTTTCTTTAGTCATCATTCCCTTATTAGGTCAAGTTCATGCTTAGATTCATTATCATGTCAAGAATGTAACAAAATACATTGGTTAGGACCTAGTCCTAACCCTGAAGGTAACTACACTCACAATACTCCAAGCTAATCACTTGTCTTGTATCCAAATCCCTTTGCCTCTTGCTTTGGGATGTTCACTCTTTTCTTCCTCTTCCAAAGCTTGCTGACCTTGTTCTAGCAAGCATAACACATACAATTCATCAAAACATATATCAAGACAAGTTCACAAGGTAATACAATTCAAGACAAGATCACTAATTCAATCATTGCTACAAGCATATAACATTAACATATTGGGCAGCATGCTCATGTACATTGCCCATTACACTTATCTACACTTTTCTACATTCTAGTTCAAGTAAAATAAGGTATATTTCAAGGCCTAAAACTGTTTACAAGACAGTTTGCAAAATGCCACAAAACAGTGTGCATTTGCCTATGCAGCTGCTGCCAGGCAGCTTGCACTCCAGTCACTAAATCAAGCATATCTTTCATTCTGTACGTCGGAATTTCAATTGGTTTAAACTGTTGGAAAGCTAACAAAATTTTATTTATGACCATATAAGGCTTGCATTTTAGTTCTTAGCCAATTAATACAGTTTTTAACTTAAAGACGGGGCATCATGCTTTACTGGGCAGTTTGCACTGTCTCTAGTATTTCTACTCTACATTTCAGTACACAACCCAGAGTTGAGCTCTGTTTTCTCCTAGTGAATTTAGACATCCCAAGGTATTGTCTAAAAAAATTTCAGCCTTAAATTTATTATATACAATGTTTAGTGATTTTTCAAAGTTACTGCCCAGAACAGAGCATTCTGGGCAGATTACACTAGATTGCATTTCTAGTTCATTATTTCATTCTAGCAAGGTCCTAACATGAAAATTTCATTCATGATCATGTTAATACATATCTAGGCCATCATAATTCACATAACAATGTTCTCAAAACAGGGTATAGTCATGTTGAACCTAGTTTAATCCATTTGATCACAATTACACATCAATTCATCAACTAGGCAGTCCATTACCTAATTTAACTAGTTCAATTTGGTGTAATCATTTTTCCAGCAAGTTACCAATTCAATTAAATCTCCATTTTACCTAGCAACATGTTCAAAACAGAGTTCTAAGTTCATTTAGCATGCTTACACAATTTCTCAATCAAAACAGTCCCCTAATCTAGACTGTTTTGAACCATGTTCATGTTTCTCAATTTTCCAGCAACTACACATGTTTGATTAGCAATTTGGTTACTAGCACTCAATTTCTAGGTTCTAATTGCAACTAGCATGACCTTAACACATAAATAAATCATCCAATTCATCAATACAACGAAGAACATCATCAAACAATCATTCAATCAATCTATAACATGTTAGGTTTAAGCATTATACCTTCTCCAAGCTTAATTTGATCAATGGATGAATCAAAAGCTTGAATTTTGAAGGTGTTTGCATGAAGCTTTCTCTCCCCTTTCTTTCTCTAAATATTCGGCAACTAAGATAATGAAGAAGATGATGACTATGTTTAATCCAAGTTAATGGATTTATGAAATGTCCAAAATGTCCCTTAACTAATCCTTGTTATTAACTTAATCAAGGGTATTAGGGGAAATGAGAAATTTAGCATGCACTCTTCATCTTTCTCATTTAATTCAATTTAGTCGCTTTAAATTGATTACTTATTTCATTCATTCTTTCAATTAGATCCTTAACTAATCAATTTAGCTTAAATTCTAGATTCAATTAAGGTATCAACTTATGCAAATGGTTTCAATACTTCTAGGCTAGGATTTAGGGTGTTACAAAAAAGCGGTCAAATTCTTGCTTCCGGTGTGGAAGCCTATATCATTATGTTCGTGATTGTCCCCAAACCTTGGATAAATCTTTGGATAGAGTGGCCTCCAATTCGAATCAATTTCTATCTCCTAGGGGCAAAGGGCTGAAAAAAACTTATTCAGGAAACTCGGGGAAAACTCGAGGCCAAGCTCCCAATACCACTCATCAAGAGTCTCGGGCCCCTACTCGAGTGTATCACATTCGGAATCGTGATGATGAAGAGGCACCTAATGTTATAGCAGGTACTGTTGAGTTAAATGAAAACCCTGTTTATGCTTTAATTGATTCGGGATCCACCCATTCGTTTAATTGTTCTCCCTTGCTTGTGAAATTAAATCTGAAATATGAAACTGTTAATCGAGGGCTTGTAGTTTCAAATCCTATAGGAGGAATTATGACCATAAACCTCATTTGTAGAAGTTGTGCCCTATACATCCAAAACATTCCTTTCCCTATTGATCTGTATGTGCTACCCTTTTGTGAATTTGATTTAATTCTGGGATTAGACTGGTTAGAAAAACACCAGGCTTGGGTATATTATCAAAAACTGAGACTTTTTCTCAGTGGTTTAGGTAAAGAATCCATCCTTTTGATTGATAAGAAACCCACCTCAATCTTTGCTGCTATGATCAAACGAAATGAATTTGATTTTGGTTTAAAATCCATTCTAACTGTATATGAATTCCTTGATGTTTTTCCTGAGGAACTTCCGGGACTACCACCGAGCCGTGAAATGGAATTCAAAATTGAGACTCAACTGGGAATCAACCCTATATCCATCACCCCTTACAGAATGGCTCATGTTGAACTAAAAGAGCTTCAGAAGCAGTTGCAAGAACTACAAGACAAAGGATTCATCCGGCCAAGCTCATGTCCTTGGGGAGCCCTGGTACTCTTTGTCAAGAAGAAAGACGGATCAATGAGATTGTGCATAGACTACCGGCAACTTAATCAGGTTACGATTAAGAACAAGTAACCACTTCCAAGAATTGAAGACCTATTCGATCAATTGAAAGGTGCTTCGGTATTCTCCAAGATCGACCTTAGATCGTGATACTACCAAATGAAGGTTAAAGAATCTGACATACCTAAGACCGCTTTCAAGACTCGATATGGTCACTACGAGTTCCTAGTGATGCCATTTGGTCTAACAAACACCCCTATTGTGTTTATGAATCTTATGAACCGAGTTTTTAAACTCTATTTAGATAAGTTTGTCATGGTCTTCATTGACGACATTCTTATCTACTCGAAAGATAAAGCTGAACATTCAAAACATCTCAGAATTATGTTACAGACTCTTAGAGATAATCAACTCTATGCCAAATTCAACAAATGTGAATTTCGGTTGCCCGAAGTATCCTTTCTCGGACATGTAATTTTGGCCTCTAGAATTAAGGTCGATCCGAAAAAGATTCAATCTATGATTGAATGGAGATCTCTGAGGAATGTTAGTGAAGTCTGAAGTTTCCTTGGCTTAGCTGGATATTATCGAAGGTTTCTTAAAGGATTTTTGATTTTGGCTACACCCCTAACTAAACTTCTTCGTAAAGATGTGCCATTCATATGGTCTAAAGAACAGCAAAGAAGCTTTGACCAATTGAAAGAAGTACTTACCCGAGCTCCAATGTTAACTCAACCGAAATAAAGGAAAGAATATATAGTGTTTAGTGATGCTTCTCACTTGGGATTGGGATGTGTTTTAATGCAATGAGATAAGGTGGTAGCATATGCTTCCCGACAATTAAAATCTCATGAACTGAATTATCCAACCCATGATTTAGAACTTGTTGTAGTAGTTTTCGCCTTGAAAATATGGAGGCATTATCTGTTTGGAGAAAAATGTTATCTTTACACTGACCACCAGAGTTTGAAATATCTTCTCACTCAAAAAGAGCTTAACCTTAGACAAAGGCGGTGGTTAGAACTCCTGAAAGACTGATTTAGTCATAGATTACCATCCAGGGTAGGCCAATGTTGTGGCTGATGCACTCAATCGCCAACATTCCCATGGTAAGCATTCGATTTAATCAAGCTTTCCATGTTCTCATTCAAAACTTATATTTAGTCATCATCTAAAATATTTCTTTGCAAAATATTATAGCCTCATTCACCACCAATGATTGCCTTCGAATTGGTAAGAAGCAAGGAACCTTGGCTTCTATTCGAATTCACTCTGAGATAATATCAAAAATTAGATTGTTGCAACAGTCAGATCCTGAATTACAAGGAATTAAGCTTAAACTTGATGAATGTGCCGAATCAGACTTTGTTCTTAAGGAAGATGGATTACTCTATTTTTGAAATAGGGTGTGTGTTCCCAATGATTCAAATTTAAGAAGGGAAATTCTTCAGGAAGCCCACAAAAGTTCCTTCTCAATACATCCCGGATCAGTGAAGATGAACAAAGATTTGAAGAGTCTTTACTGGTGGCCCGGGATGAAGTCTGCCATAATAGATTTTGTATCCAATTGTTTGGTATGTCAAAAAGTAAAGGCAAAACATTAGGTTCCTTCGAGATTGTTACAACCTATTGAAATTCCACAATGGAAATAGGAGCAAATAACAATGGACTTTGTTAGTGGATTGCCTTCATCACCAAAGAAGAATGATGCAATTTGGGTGATTGTGGATAGGTTCTCAAAATCAGCTCATTTTTTCTTGTTCGAATGAGCATGAGCCTGGACCAGCTAGCAGAACTTTACCTTCGAGAAATTATAAGGTTGCATGGTATTCCTACTTTAATAATTTCTGATCGGGACTCTAGATTTACCTCTAGGTTTTGGAAATCTCTGCAAAAAGCTCTTGGAACCAAAATCAATCTCAGTACAGCTTTCCATCCTCAATCAGATGGCCAATCTAAAAGAATTATACAAGTCTTGGAAGACATGTTGCGAGCATGTATAATCGATTTTGGAAAGAACTGGGAGAAAACTTTATCTCTAGTTGAATTCTCGTACAACAATAGTTACCAATCTTCTATCCGAATGGTTCCCTTTGAAGCCCTTTATGGAAGAAAATGCAAGACTCCTCTATGTTGGTCAGAATTGGGAGAGAACAAAGCTTTAGGACCCCAATTACTTCGAGAAATAGAAGAGCAAGTCCAAATCATTTGTAATCAGTTGAAAAAAGCCTTCGATCGATAGAAAGCTTGTGCAAATCATAAAAGAAGATACATTCATCATAATGTGGGAGATAAAGTGTTTCTCAAGGTATCTCTATGGAAAAGGTGTTTAGATTCGGAAAAAGGGGAAAACTCAGTTCTCGGTTTATAGGACCCTTTGAAATAATAGAAAAATTGGTCATGTTGCTTATCGATTAGCTTTATCGGAAGAATTCAGCAAAATAAACAATGTATTTCATCTATCAATGCTACGTAAATATCGATATGATCATTCTCATATCCTTGAACCGGATGAAGTTGAATTGAATCAAAACTTGTCTTGTAATGAAGAACCAATTCAAATCCTTGATCATGAAGATAGAAGACTTCGAAATAAAATGATATCTCTTTTCAAAGTCTTATGGAAGAATCATGGAAGTAAAGAAGCTACATGGGAACTTGAATCTACCATGAAAGAGAAATATCCACATTTAATTCCTTCAGGTAAATTCGGGGACGAATTTTCCTTAAGGGGGATTTGTAACATCCTAAATTGTAAATTAAAAGTAGTGTCATGATATGTTTCTTAAGGAAAGACAAATTAAGTAATTAATTAAAACTTTAAGGGGGCCGAATTGAACCTTTTAGAAATTAGAAGCCAAAGTCGAAACGGACTAAATTGATTGAAGTGCAAAATGCTAGTGTTGCATGGTAAACTTAAAGATGAATGGGATTAGATGATGTGGTCCAATTAGATGTGAACATGTGGATTATAACCACACTATGTGAGACAAACAAATAGATTAGAGTTGTCTTCATTTGTTCTCATACCCAAAATAGGAGTTTGAGAGAGTGAAGAGGAGTGTACTTAAATTGATAACATTTTGCTTGGGTTTCGGTCACTTTTGGAGTTCATGGTTCTTGCATGCTTGAAGAAATGTAAGTCTCTTGTATTGTTTCTTTGAATTGTAGTAACAATGTGTTTGATAATTGCTTGTAGTTAGAGTTAGTTCTTGATTGTTGAAATCCTTGCACGACAAGAAGATTTAGTTCAATGATGGTTAGAATAAGCATGGGATATTGTTACCTCAAGCATGTTGGTAACCAACTGTCTTGGTGACTTTGATTTGAATTCATTAGAGTGATTATAATGGCTAGAAATTTTGGGAGATTGCTGGAATTATAGGTAATGGAATTATATTGATAGAATCAAGTATTAAACAAGACTTTTGAAGTTGTCTTGTTCGATTATAGAATGCAACCAAACTGTTTTGAATTGTTGGGCAATGTAGATTGCTGAAACCTTGAATTGGTGCCTAGAAATTGAGTTAATCAAATGCTAAACAATTCAAATTTTTAGTATGAAGGTTTAGGAGATATGGAAATATGGAGAATGCAGGTTTAAAGATTGTTTAAGTGGTCTTGAATGAGTTTTAAATCTGCCCTGTATTGAGCAGTTTCGTTTAGGACTGGTTATATTGATTGAATCTAGTAAAATGTTTGTTTTAGCCAACCTCTTGATAACTGCCATTATGATGTTTGATAATAGGATTCTTTGGTAAATTGTGATTGTAATCTGGATAGAGATATCGATTCAAGAATAAGGAAATATATAAAAGAATATGGGCAGTTTTGAAACAGTGGTAACATTAAGAGAATTGTCTTGTTATGGTGATATATTTGAATGTTGTAATGGTACAATTTATATTAGATAAGAAAGAGAGTTTAAATGGTTATTGTATGACCTTGTAAGGGAAATGGAAACTGCCCTGCTCAAACAGTCTCCTTTGGGACTGTTTTAGGAAGATTGAGTTATTGTACATTGATAGACTCAAATTGAGTATCAAGTAATGATAATTGAGCATGTTAATTTAGCAGTATTGATTGGAACTTATAAGCTTAATTGAAAAGTGTTAAGTAACTAATGAAAGAAGGGCAGTTTCGAATTAAAAGCAATAGTGGAAGCTGTTTGGATTGTTGAAATGATGTGTGATCTAAATTGTCAAGGGATTGATTTTAATATATTGCTATTGTTGTATTATCTAGACAAGAAAGAGGTTGAACAAGGAAATGATAGACAAAAGGGCATTGTGATTCATGATCAAGCTTAGCTTGGAGTACTTGTGAATGACTATGTTTAAATAAGCATAGATTGTTAAATTAATGCAATTGCTTGATTGATTTGTAAGGCATAAACTGCCTATATATGCTTGGGGATTGCTATTGCTTGTTAAGGTAAGAGTCCAAGGTATGTATGGACTTCTGATTATGCATTTCAAATCAAACATGGATTGATTGTTATTATGCTTAATGTGGTATCTTGTGGATGAAGTTAGAGAGCTTGAAAGGTAATAGAATACCTTGATGACCTATTGTAGAGTTGTAAGAGCCTTGATTAGTTGAGTCCTAGCTAGATTGACATGCCAATAGGAATTTCTAAGCTCAGCCTGAACTGGACTAAGGTCCTCTGATTGGTACTAAGGTACCCCTGAACAAATTGAAAATGACTAATGTTTCAATGGTAATAGAATTACCATTGCCTGTTGATATTGATTGATTATGTATTCTAGGCTAACAACTAGTCAAGGCCATATTATCCAACTAAAGTTGCTTGTAATCGACTGAGATTCAAGGAAATTGAATTGTTTAATTACTCAACCTAAATGAGTTGCTTGACAATGTAATCTTCTTCCTAGAAGCCTGCTATAAATTTATGATTAATTAAGCTTGGAATAAGCTTCTTGTTTGATGAATAGAGATTATGTTACTCAAATGATAAATGCCAAATGATTGGTAGTAGTCTCGAAGCAATATTGTTTCAAGATTGAATGGTTAAATTATGTTTTAGTATTTCAATATCTATATACTTTAGTTGTTAAAGTTTTGAGACTAGCAACCTAATTACTCACCCTGTTAAATTTATAGGAGAGGTTGATTGTTGATCAAGCTTGGGGAAGATTTTGCAAGGTTACTAAAGGCAAACAAAGTATGTTTTGTTTTGTTAAGTTAAACTCCTATAAGGTAGCACTAGTTTGGAATGTTATGTTATAATATTTTGTCTATCATAAGGGGATTGTAAATAGTAACTTATTAAAGGCTTATATATATATATATATCTAAGTGTTTGGCCTAAAGTACTTGTTAGTGGATGATATTGCTTAAATTGGCATGCCTTGTTTATATTGGTTCTTAATCGAGTATCATGACCCAAAATAATTGATATACTTGTGATTCGCATCCTTGTTATGTATAAAAATTTAGAATGATCACATGTCTCCTATCTCAATTCAAATGACTGTAATGTGATATCTTTGATGCTTTTTAGATTATTTGTTCGAATGCTAGTGCTCTAAAGGTCTCTCTATGAGTCCTTTCCTTGTTCGGCTTTTTAGATTATTTGTTCGAATGCTTGTGCTCTAAAGGTCTCTCCATGAGTCCTTTCCTTGTTCGGTCTCTAACTTGTTAGACAAGTTAGATTGTCTATTCCTAGAACAATATTATCTTCTAGGCTTGGGGGTTGGGTATTACACGGTTTGGTCTAGTGATGTCTTGGAATTTGTTTGCACATTAAGATAAGGACTAGTTAAGAAAGATTAAGAGTATGATAGTTTAATTGAAAAGTGTAATACCCTAGAAAAATTGGTTTAACTGAATGTTACCAATTGTTACAACTAAATTTCATTTCCATCACTTTAAATCTCTTTTACGTAGTAAACTAGTGACCAAATTGAGTTGATTAAATAAAGGGGTGACCGGATTAAAAGGGACTAATTAGGAAAGTTTTAAAAACTTGTTTGTTGCATGCTAATTAAAAAGTAGAGGGTGGACATGCCACTTGTCTCATGGAGGTTGTAGGAACCGGTCCTTTGAGAGAAAATGTTTCAATGAATTCATCTTCTCCAAATGGTCATTTAACAAAAAGAAAGACAAGAGAGAGTGAGAGAAACTTTGATCGAATGCTAGTGCTTAGAAGGAGGATTTGAGCTCGGTGTTTTAACTCTTGTTCATTGCTTGAAAATTCAAGACAATAGAAGTAAGTATTCTTGATTTAGAGAATAAATAAGTGGATTGATAGAATGGTTACTAAATTGGGATGTTTTTGCATGGATGAATTCTCATGAAATTCTAGATCTAAATTGCATGCATAAGATAGAATATGTTTGAACTTGGATTGTTGAATGATGTTAAGGGTAATCACAAATTGTACTTTAGACAAGTAAAAAGATAAATTCTGATTATATTCTTTTCGGTATGATTAGGATATCAAAACTGTTTATATAGAAATTGTTGTTGTAAAATGCTTTGAAATCATGTCTATTTTTGAAGCAGTAGATGCACTCTCATACACGTTTAAAATCTGCCCAGATAATTGATGAGATATGGAGTTAGAGATTTAGTTACACACTGTTTTTAGGAGGCTGCTCAAAATCTGGAAATATATATTTGTTATGGGACTACCCTATTCGAAATCAAGTAGTAAATTATGAATATTTTATAGTATAAATTGAACACCAACATCATACAGGCAGAATTGAACTTAAAGGAAATTGTTGCTGTTATAGATTTACAAATGGATATGTTTGAATATATGATTGGGTGAAACTGCTGAATCAAATTGAGTGATTAAAGGTCATAAAGATTGAGGGGCTGTTTTGAAGAAGGTTTTTGTTTGTTGTGAATAGAGGGCTGTTGTGCATCCATATAGAAGTTGGAAGACTGTTTTGTGAGTTTATATGCAAAAATCTGTATGCCAAGGAACTAAATTGTACTAAATAGATGTTAATGAGTTGGTTTACAAGCATGTAAATGTGGATTCATGAAAAGAATGTGTTTTGAATGTGTGAAATATAGATTAGAGGCTGTTTGGAACACTTTGAAAGCATGTTGTCCTGTTTTTGAATAAATTAATGTATGTATGTGTAATTTGCCCAGAATTTTGCATCTATAAATATGAGTGGACTGTTTTCATTAAAGAAATAAAAATACGCATGGGGGCTGTCCAGTTTTGCATATTTTCATCTAGTGATGATCAGTTTTGTGTGAAAGTTTTATGAATTGAGAATGCTGAATCTTGGTGAATGCTTAGATGATTGAAGTGGTACTAAGACATGAAAACATATTCTTTGTTAATCATAGAAACAAGATGAGGCTGGAAAGGAAATGGGATAAGTAGCAAGTGGATTGGAGAGTCAGGTATCCTGTAATGTTAGGATAAGAGGTAAGTGTGATTTAAAGTCTCGGGATAGGCCAAAAACCCTTTTCGAGCACCTTTCGAACTTATAATTATAGTATTTATTCCTTGTACTAAGCTATGCTATAATCGAATCGGATCGAGGTAAGTAAATTGAATGGTAAGGTTTAAACATGTTCATAACATGATGTGTAAGGAATTAAGCGGGTTCGTAAGTTGAACACTACCTATAGAAGAAAATGAATGTATGATAGTAGTATATATTAATTATGTAAGATGTTTGATGATGAATAGGAAATTTATATGACCCATCTAATGCTTAATGCGCATGGGAATAAGTCTTGTTTACATGGTCTTAAAATTATGTTATAATAAGATTTGTGAATTGTATGATAAAATTTATACATTATCTCTTGTTATCAAGAGAATATAATATTGATTAAATAAATAAAATTCCTTTGTGATATGTTGTTAGAGGAAAGCATAATCGTGTAATCCGAGGGTTAAACACCTATGTGGAATATGTTTGAGATAAAAGATGTGATGTGCACGTTTGAATAAGATTTTGGTCATGAAACCATTTGAAAGAAATGAATGGAATGTGAGCTTCAAATAAGATGATTGTGTTTAATCCTTGTGAAGGATAATAAGATTGCATTATGATGCATAGTTATGAGAAAGGCTCATTATGAATTAAGAAAAGATAAAATATACTAAAGCCTTGGTCTCGAGTCAGTCTTAGATATAGTTGGCATGCCATAGGATCCATGAGCTGTTGTGTCGGGTTGGACTACGGTCCTGGACTATGGTCTTTTGTTGGCGACAGTAGGAGGGAAGTTGTGTGGTCACTTGGCGACAGTAGGAGGGAAGTTGTGTGGTCACTTGGCGACAGTAGGAGGGATTGACCGGTACCGCGAGTGCCTTTTTATGGGCGACAGTTGGTTGGGGATTCGAGTACCTAGGCTAGATTCGATTCTCAAGGCTATGTTAACAAAAAATAAAATAAAATAATACGAGTTTGTGATTTAAAAGAATAAAGAACTATAATAACTTGTTTAACAAGAAAAGTATTACTAATGAAATCAAGTTAATAATTAGATGAAAGGAATTATTCGATTTAAAAGCTTATATGATACTATGAATTTGAGATATGTTAAATCTAAGTTGATTGAAAGTGCTAGCTAATGGATAAGCCTGTATGAAAAATTTACTTGAGATAAATATTATACAATATGTTATTCAATGCTAGATATATTTTGTAACTAGCAACTAAGGTTATGACTTATCCATAAAATGTTAAATTTATGACATGACATGATTACGTTGTGTTTTGTTTTGGAATGTTATGTTAAGATATGCTTGGGTTAAGATTGTGATTAAGTGAAATAAATGAACCTTGACAATAATTAGCCTAATAAGATAAGTATATCTTTCGAGTTTTGAGTGTTCTTTTTGGATGAATGGATTCATCTTATCCATGTGCATAAATACTTATGATTATTTGATCAATTAAATGATTATGTTCGACTTGAATGAATGCTTAAGGCTAGTGTAATTGTTTGTATGGTTGGGGTTCTTTTCGAAAGTATATGTATGCTTGTGTTTCTTTGTGATGCTTTAATGGTTGATAGATCAGATTACCTAGTAATACCATATTATTGGCTTAAATTATACATACCCTGACATTTATAAGATAAGTAATATATGTGACAAGAAAGTCTATGTTTGCGTAAGCCATGTTAAGTAACTTAGGCAACAAGCAAAATTTGCTTATATGAGGATAAACTTAAGAAGTTAATAATAGGGAAACCAATCAACAAAATTAATTAGACAAGTATATAGGGATCATGCTAATGAAGTGCGTGGTAAGTGGATGTATATTGCTAAAGATGGAGTGTTTCTTCTCGAATTGATACTTAAGCTATGTTTAAGTATTGGAATTCATTAGGAATATAGTTGAACTTATATATATGATGATATAGTATTTCTTACTGGTTTGATTGGTGTTTTACGTAATATCATTAATATCTTGTGTCAAGGGAAGATTGATGTCTAAGCTGTGTCTTGAATAATGGCCTAGTTGGTAAACAATAGTTGTTGTGAAAGGTTGAAGGAATGAAGTCATTGAACATAAATTAAATTAGAGAACACCATGATAACTATTTAATAAGTTTTAGTCTCTAGCAAAGATGCTTGAGAGAATATATAAACTGGGTCAAAAATGAGTAGAAATGGCCTCTAAGATCAAGTGAATGTTAAATAATAATAATTCAAATATGGGAGGTGATTATAAAGGTGTAATGTTCATGAATAATAAAAAGGGACTTAAATGGTTTATACAAGACTAAAGCAGGGGTCAGAATGTTATCTTGTGATAAGAAAAGTGACTAATTAATCAATGACTAAAGAAATTTAGCTCATGTTTATTGAATAATCTGGTGAAGGATAACATGTTGTAATCTTGCCAAGGTGTTCGAAATATTGCTAGATACATTTGATGTACTTACATGACAAACAAGTCCTTAATAATGATTATGATAAGAGGTGCTAATGAATGTTTGTATACTTGTTATGACTGGTATGTTTGGACGTACGTAGTTTTTATTCGATTGTTCGAGAATCACATATTAATTGGCTGTAATGGACTAGAGAGCTGTAGAATAATTAAAATAGCAGTTGATACAAGGTAAATTCATAAACTATGTATAATAAGATTTGAATGCCAAAGAATAAAATAAATCAAGATAGAGTATGATCAAGTATATATTCCTATAGATCGGTGAAGTCTAATGATTGATGTAAGGCTCAAATATTTAATGGAATGTAAATCACTACGATCGTCACTTACATAGATCCTATGATCTCTAGAATGACGGGAGTTCTCATATAGAACTTTTATATAAGCTCGGGTTAATTAGATCACCTCACTAAGTAATCGCTTACTTATTCCTTTGTTACATTTCGGGATTTTTGCGTGTACGGTTGTCTTCCGAGCTTGGGCTTGATCAGGCATCCGCGTACGATCGAATAATCCTTTTAGACTCCTAGCTGGTGGCACCTAGTTTGATAAGTTGTTTTATGTTTTTATATTTCTTTTGATGGCTTGATTTGTGTATAAGCCATAGGATTAATTAAGGTTTGTAAAGGCCTCTATAATTATTAATATTTGATATCATGTGTGTTGTGTGCTTTGAATGTTATAGAAATAGGCTATAAGATATGATTAACTGTTATGCTTTAATTAATTATAATTTAGGCATAATATTTTAGTGTCAACGTTTAAAAGAAATGGGGGAATTCAGAAGGTTATGCAATTGTAATATTGTTAGTTGTGAGATCGGTATTAAATATTATACATGTGATTATGGTACCTGAATTTCTAGGACATTATAATTGTTAAAGATGTTAGTAATACTTTAAATGGGTTTAGTGGCTTGGTTGCCGTACTTCTATGTCATAAGAAGGATATAAAGTGTGTCATATGAAAGGTTGTAAGTAGTGAATAAAGGTAGATATATAGATATACTTGATAATAACTTGAATTTATATTCGAGAATGGTTATCATCTCTCATTAGTCAGCCAGTCATGTTTCATGTTGATTTATAGGACGAACCAACACCTTATGGTAATCGAGAGTGCAATTGATGATATAGCCGAGTATGTGATGCCCTCTTTAAATACTTGAAAGTTATAATTAAGTGTATAACGAGTTATGTTGAACTTATTAATAAAAGTATAAATAGAATCAAGTGTCCTAAAGGGGAACGACTAATAATAGTAAGGATCTTTACTCTTTGGAGTTGTTATTATGTGTATTAACTCTAATAACCATTGCTAAGACTCGTCTATGGTTAGACATCCTCACTCTTGCAATCAATTGGATTTGTTATGTTACAAAAAAAAGTTTTAATTTACCCTGATTTTTGCAACGATGGGTTTTTTATCTTTCAGTAGTTGTCAAGGTTGTTTCTGTAACACCTAATCCCTGGGCTAGCCGTAACCCAGTTCGGGAACGTTACCAAAGCGGAAGCAAAGCGATTGATAGGTTACTTGTCGAACAAGTAACCTTGGGATACTTGCCTTGATACGCAAGTAACTCAATCTAAACCTTTTAAACATACAAAAAATACATCAATTCACTTTAGGCAAAGCCACATCATACATAGCATACAAATTTGATTACCATTTTGTTTCATTCTTTACATATACCCTAAGTTACTATTGTCATATTACCAAACCATTCAAATTGCATACAATCATTCAAACAACAACTCAAGTGTGTTATACATTACATTAAGGTTACTATTAAACATGGTATAACTTTCATTCTTACTACACTTTCATGTACATTAATCGAACAACATATAGGTGATCACTAAATATGCTTAAACTAGCTTACTTGCAACTTAAGAAACTACCTATTCAACCAATTAACAAGATTAACATAAAGCATCTAACATACATCTTATTACACATTCATACCTCCATTCGAACAACATGGAATCCTAATCACATTTCATTTGTTTCTTTACAACCAAGTCATCATATTTCATAGCATATTTGGTTTATACATTGATAATGCATGCTTGACATACCTTAGCCTTAACCTTGTCATTGCTGAATCATGATAATGGATATAGGAGCAAATGCATGAACATACAACAAAGATTTAGCATTCAAATTAAACAAGATTGCATCACACATTGGATCTACATTCGAATCATACATAATTTCATCAAACATTGAATTTCAATCACCATATGTGCAGCACTACTACTTCATATATATACATAATATCATGGTTCAAACATAGTTTAAGTCATCCAAAATATATTACATAATAAGCCCATTCAAAACATTACAAAACTAGTCTTAAACATATACCCAAATGCATTATCTAGGCTATCTATTACAAAATCTAGTGCCACCAAACTAGGAGTATACAAAGAGTGTGAATTCATACTTTTAAGCTTGCCACAAGTGTTGCTTCAAACCTAAGATATACTCTTGAAGTATTCTTTAATCTGTACGGGAAGAATGAAGAGTAGAGTGGTAAGTACAAGATATGTACTTAGTGAGGTAACACTAAATCTAGTTCATTTCAAAGCATTCATATCCAAATTTTCATGTATTTCAAGAATCAAGGTCATCTATACAAATTACATGCGTATTCGAATTGCATAGGTATCTTAGGCAATCTTTACATATCATACAATCAACATAACACATTCATCATGGTACTCATAAGCCATTCGAATAACATGTTTAGAAGACAAGCAATCCATCACTTAATTCATCAAGTAGGCTTTTATACATAAAGCCAACATCCATACATTTCTTTTATGATAAGTAACAAGTTTTGCAACTACTCATGTGTCATCTTTCAAAGCAATAAAGTTCATACAACTTTCTTACAATACAAGCAATGTTCATTTGATTTATTAAGTCCTTTTACAACATCCTTCATAAGTAGCTTACTAGATAATCAAATCTTAACAATATGCACCGAAGTGCCAATATGCACCGTCGTACCAATATGTACCGTAGTGCCAATATGAGCTCAAGATTCTAAGGCATGCCCTCCTATCTATCAAACTAGCTACCAAGGTTGTTGATTATCCATTTTATTTAAGTTTATACATTTCAGGATTCAATATAACAATATTCCATTCAAAGGCCAAGCCCTTAGGCTTATGGAGTCTTAACTCCCAACACATAACTATCCATAGCATTCGAATCAATCAGCCATGTATAACATTCACAAACACAAACATATGTATACATTGTGCGTACCTTATTCTCCAAGCAAGCATGCCAATTCATATCTTAGGCATAAGCAATGCACATGACAAGCATTTGATCATAATTGCTTAACACCCAAGTAAACACAAAGATCATGTTATCATACATTTCATTCTTCCCTTAATTAGCCAAATATACTTTAATTCATGTTACATGGCATTAACATTTCATTTAAGCAATAACAAGGTTGGTTAGGACCTAAGCCCCAACCCTAAGGGTAGTTACACTCACAATACTCCTAGCAATTCAACTATCTTCAATCCAAATCCCCTTGCCTCTAGCTTTGGGATGTCCACTCCTATCCTCTTCTTCCCCAATCTGCTGCCCTTGGTCTAGCAAGCAAAGCACATACACATATCATCAAAACAAGCACAATATCACACAATCATAGTAGCAATGTTATCACATTTTACCTAACATTTAGCTACTGTTTTTATGCTTCTGTTTAAGAATTTCTTACCAATTCAATTCCACAATGTTGTTACTTCATTTTAAGACATAATTGGACAGATTACAATGTCCAAAAACTGTTTTGGAAACAGTTTCTTACTAGGTGCAAAAACAGTCCCAAACTGTCCAGGACACTGCTGCCTGGCAGTTTGCACACTGTCCCTTTACATGACCATATCTTTTAATTCGTACGTCAGAATTTCGATTTCTATACATCGTTGGAAATCTAACAAAATTTACTACAAGACCATGTAAGACTTGAATTTTATTTCTTATCCAATTAATAAAGTTTATTATTCAAAGACAGGGCATTTACACTGCCTGGACAGTTTGCACTGTCCAGCAATTCCTATTTACAGTATTCAGCATAAGACCTAGTTTTCAGTTATATTTTCACCTAATGAAAATAGATATTCTAAGGATCATTTCATTAAAATTTCAGCCCTTAATTAAATCTATATCATTTTTGGTGAATTTTCAAAGTGACTGCCCAGAACAGAGCAATTCTGGGCAGATTGCATCTAATCACATTTTAATGCTTTTAATCTATTTTAACCAATGTCTTGGCCCTATAATTCATTTCATATGACATTCTAAACATGTTAGTTCCATTTTAGTTCATTAAACAAGGCTTCCAAAATAGGGTAAGTTGGTTACAAAGTCTAATCTTGCATGTTTACTCAATTTCAATACCACAAAACAATTTCTAAATTACATGTCTATGTTCATGCTTTTATCTTCTATTTCCAGCATTGTTTGCATTTAATTCAATATTTTTAATACCTTCTATACATTACATATTCATGATCATCATCAATTCATTATTTCCATAGCTCAATTTTATGTTCTAATCATTCAATTCCCACTCTAACATCACAATACCAATTTCCAGCAACCTAGGTTTGTTACACTAGCATGAACACATAATTTCCAGCCTTGTACCTAGTTTCATTCTTCAATTTTGCATGATTCAACAACCATATAATCACCTAACAACATATTCAATGTCTAATTCATCTAACATCATCAAACTCAGTTCAATTCTACAATCATAGTTGCCCATTCAATTAAACACAAGAAGAACTATACTTACTTTGCTTCTTGCTTAATTTCCTTGAAAAATCACTACACATGCAAGCTAAAATCCTTTCTTCAATGGCTGAATTCTCTAGCTTTCTCTCACTCTCTTTTCCTCTCAAACTTTCGGCCAAAGTGGGATAATGGGAAAGATGACAACAACAAATCCTTGTTATTGGAGTTGTGTATTGTCTAAATTGTCCCTTAATTAGTTACTAATCATGTGATTAGTCAAAGAAAAATAAGAGATTCATGATATTTATCATGCAATCTCAATCTTTCTCCTTTAATTCAATGTAGTCACTTTTAATTTGGTCACTTAATTCATTCATTCTTTCAATTTGACTCTTGACTAATCAATTTAGCTTAATTCTAAATTCACTTAAGCTATAAACTTATACAATTTAATTCCAATACTTCTAAGCTAGGATTTGGGGTGTTACAATCTCCCCCTTAAAGAAAATTCATCCTCAAATTTACCTGATTTGAATAGGTGGGGATATTGCTTCCTCATGACTTCTTCAGATTCCCAGGTAGCTTCTTCCACCTTATGATTTCTCCATAAGATCTTAACAAGAGGAACAATCTTGTTCTGAAGCTCTCTTACTTCTCGGCCAAGAATCTGAATAGGTTTTTCTTCGTAGGATAAATCGAGATTCAATTCAACTTCTTCTGGCTCAAGAATGTGTGAAGGATCAGACCGGTACCTTCTGAGCATTGAAACATGGAAGACATTATGTATTCTATCGAATTCTCTAGGAAAAGCTAATCGATAGGCTATTGGACCAATTCTTTCAATAACTTCAAATAGTCCGATGTATCAGGGACTGAGCTTCTCTTTTCTTCCAAATCTGAGTACTTTCTTCCAATGTGAGACTTTTAGGAATACTTTGTCTCCAATAGCATATTGGATATCTCTTCTTTTCAAATCGGCATACGTTTTCTGTCTATCGAACGCTGCCTTTAACCGATCATGTATGATCTTGATTTGTTCTTCGGTTTCCCGAAGCAATTGAGGTCCCTTTGTTTTCTCCCAATTCAGACCAACATAAGGGAGTTCTACATCTTCTACCATATAGAGCTTCAAATGGTTCCATTTGAATAGAAGATTGGTAGCTATTGTTATAGGCAAACTCTACAAGAAGTAGGGATTTCTCGCAATTCTTCCTGAAATCAATAACACAAGCTCGTAGCATATCTTCTAATACTTGAATGATTCTCTCAGATTGGCCATCCAATTGAGGATGAAACGCCGTACTAAGATGTACTTTAGCTCTCCGAGCTTTTTGTAGAGAATTCCAAAATCGAGAAGCAAAATGAGGGTCACGATCAGAGATAATTGTTGTAGGTACACTGTGTAACCGAATCACTTCACGAATGTACAGCTTGGCAAGGGTTTCCAAGCTCATGTTCATACGAACAGGGACGAAGTGAGTAGATTTAGTAAATCTATCAACAATCACCCATACAACATCATTCTTTCTTGGTGTAGAAGGGAGACCAGTGACAAAGTTCATAGTAATTCGATCCCACCTCCACTGGGGAAGTTCAATGGGTTGAAGAAATCCATTAGGGACTTGATGCTCGGTTTTGACTCTTTGATATGTCAGGAACTTCGATACGAAGTCTGTAATTGCATATTTCATTCTTGGCCACCAGTATAGTGGCTTTAGGTCCTTATACATCTTAACCGATCCAGGGTGGATCGAGAAAGAACTTTGGTGTGCTTCTTGTAACATTTTTTGTCTTAATTCCTCATTGTTAAGAACTCAAACTCTATCTTTGAAGTAGAGAAGTCCATTTGAATTGAGGGAGAAGTTAAAGTTAGACTCAAAAGCAAGCTTAGATATGATCTTCTGAAGATCTGGATCAACTTGTTGGAGTTCTTTAATTCTTGAGATGAAATCGGATTGAACTTGGAGTTTAGACAGAAATTTCCGGCTCTTGGATAGTCAGAAATGAGCATTGATAGCCGTATTAGCTACGAAAGCATTAACAAAGTCATTAGAATGATTTTCAAAAGATTTCTTACAGTGCAAGGCACTATTCGAATTGTTTCTTGTATCACAAGGCATTGTTCGAATTCTTTCTTACAAGCTAAGAAAGATTCAATTTTAATGGTTACAAGTATTTTAAGCACAATTCTTATTCGAATGAGTTACTTATATTTCAAGAAATTTTTTAATAGTAACTTGTAGCTTAAGGAAACTCTAAATTCATTGTTTGCAAAGCAAGAGAAGGCATGTTTTAAATGAATTTAATCAGAATTCTAGATTTAGGAGTTACCCAAGTATGGTTTGCGACTAAGGGCCTCATCAACTGCGTTTGATTTCCTCGGATGGTAGTCGATAACCAAGTCGTAGTCCTTAAGCAATTCGATCCATCTCCGTTGCCTCAGATTCAAGTCCTTCTGAGTTAGAAGGTATTTGAGACTTTTGTGATAGTAAATAGATTGCATTTCTCTTTGTATATATAGTGTCTCCATATGTTGAGAGCAAACATGATAGCTGCTAGTTCCAGATCGTACGTTGGATAATTAGACTCGTGTGGCTTCAGTTGCCTTGAAGCGTAAGCAATTATGTTCCCACCTTGCATTAGGACACAACTGACTCCTAGATGAGAAGCATCACTATAAATAGTGAATTCTTTGTTCGATTCTGGTTGGATGAGTACCGAGGCATGAGTCATAGCTTGCTTAAGTTGATCAAAGCTTCATTGTTGGCCCTCTGACCAAACGAAAAGGCGTATCTTAGTGAGTAAGCTTGGTAAGACTTGTGGCAATAGAGGAAAAGCCTTTAACAAATCTTTTGTAATGCCCGGCTAAGCAGAGAAAGCTTCGGACCCCGCTTACATTCTTCAGAGGTCTCCAATTTACAATAGACTGGATCTTGCTTGGATCGACTTTAATTCCTTCGCCGAGATAACATGGCCGAGGAAAGAAACTTCTGGTAACCATAATTCACATTTGGAGAATTTGGCATACAATTGATGGTCTTGGAGTGTTTGTAAGAAAAATTGGAGGTGTTCAGCATGTTCCTCCTTATTCTAAGAGTACACCAAAATGTCAGCGATGAATACGACCATGAACTTGTCAAGATAACGCTTGAATACCCGATTCATGAGATCCATGAAAGTAGCTGGAGCATTCGTTAACCCGAATGGCATTATGAGGAATTCGAAGTGGCCATATCGAGTATGAAAGGCTATCTTATGTACGTTTTGTTCTTTCACATTCTTTTGATAGTACCCCGATCTAAGGTCGATCTTAGAGAATACGACAACATCCCTAAGTTGATCAAAAAGATCTTCAATTCTGGGTAGTGGATACCGGTTCTTGATGGTGAGCTTGTTTAACTGACGATAATCAATACAAAGCCGCATAGTCCGTATTTCTTCTTTAGAAATAAAACCGAAGGACCCCAAGGAGAAGTGCTAGGCCATATGAATCCTTTATCTTGTAACTCTAAAGTTGCTTCTTTAATTCTTTCATCTCAACATGTGCCATTGTATAGGGTGTAATGGACACCAGAGCTGTTTCAGGCTGAACTTCTATCCCAAACCTTACTTCTCGAATTGGAGGAACACCAGGGAGTTACTCGGGAAAAACATCAGTGAATTCAGAAACAACAGGCATGCTAGGCAAATCGAATTTAATTTCATCTTGAAGGATCATCTTAGCAAAGATGGAAATTGGTTTCTTGTATATTAAGAGAATGGATTCTTTCCCTAAACCCCGAGATACAGTCTCCGTTTTTGGCAATCTACCCAGACCTCCTTTTACTTAACCAATGTATCCCCAAAATCAAGTCAAATTCATAATAAGGTAGTACATATAGATCAATAGGAAATGGGATATTTCGAATGGTCAAGGGAGCTTGCTTGTGCTGCAAGTTAATAGGCATTTCCCCCCTAATGGATTCAAAACTGCTAGATTGGATTCAATAATTTCGGGTTTCAATTTTAACTTGTTGATCAAGGCAGAACAAATAGATGAGTGGGTAGACCCCGAATCAATTAAAGCATAAGCAGGACTGGAATTTAACTCAACGATACCTACAATAACATCGAGAGCTTCTTGATCATCTTTACCATGAATGTGGTACATACGAGCAAGGGCCCGAGACTCCTGATGAGTTTGAGCATTCTAATAGGGGTCTTTCTGTTTCCCCTGATTCTCGGACTGAGCTTGTCTATGTGCCTTATTTCGATTTGTATGAGCTGAGCTAGTAATTGTAGAACCTCGATTCGAAGCCTTGTTGGGATTATGAGGACAATCCCAAATGTAATGATAAGAGGCTCTGCATGAGGAGCATAAATTTTGTTGAACTCTACACTGGCCAGTATGATGCTTCGACATAACTTGCTAAGTGGATATTGAGTAGCTTTAGCCTGATTCCCCGTGCTATCAACAGAAACCACTGGGGCTGAAGTCTTTGCAACCGTTTAAGGTTTTAGAATGTAACTACTTTTCTGATTAGGGGTATAGTTCGAAGAGTGTCCCTTGGAATGTTTGGACTTCTTTGATTGCTAGTGTGGCTTATCATCATTCCTGGGCCGTTTGTCTTTCCAAGACTGTTCACTCTTGCATCTTTCCGAGGCTTTCATCTTCGCCTCAGTAGCAATGGCCTAGTTTACCAAATTTTGGAAGTCGGTATTACCCAGAGCAGTGAATATCGGGCTTAATTCATCATTTAACCCGTCGATGAAAATTCAGCACTTGTCGGCCTTGGTTTTGATATATTATAACCTATACTTGCAATACTTGAAAAAGTTGCTCACGTATTGCTCGATAGGTCATCCAGCTTGTTTAAGATACATAAATAATTTTTAGCGCTCGACCAAATATTGCTCGCTGATATACTTCTTGTTAAACTCATCAGTGAAGAACTTCCACGTAATAGACTCTGCAGGAGCAGTCAGAATAGTGGTTCCCACCAACTTAGTGCTTCGTCTACCAACAGAGCGATGGCACACTCGAGTTTATGTTCATCAGTACATGGTAGTTGTTTAGTTAGAATACGAGTCGTGGCCTCTAACAAGTACTCGGCTACTTCCGGATTAGCCTCATCGGTGCGAGTGAAGGTATATGCTCGATGTTTAGCTAACTTGTAAATTGGGGCTCGGTTTGGAACAGTAACAGTAGAAGCAATGTGATGATCTTGTTTTAGGGTAGTTAGGAGATGATTGAACATCATTTTCATACTTGTAAGACATTCTTGCTGCACATGATTGATAGCAGGAGCTTCCTGTTGAGCAGCAGCTTGAGCTCGATGTTGAGCTTGCTGTTGAGAAGGATTATGTTCCATCCTTACATTGTCTCCTTCATTCGAGGAGCCTACGGGACTTTCATTATCATGTCCCAATCTTGTTTCTGACATTCTTATTCAATCAGAACAAATAGTGTCTTAGTTATCGTATTTACACATTTAAGCAACAACACAAGCTTATATCAAGTCTCCTAAATGGCACATATCCTATATGATGCAAATGAGCTTATCGAATCAACCAAAAATCTCGATTACCAATAAATGTAACACCCCATCCCCGGGTTAGCCGTAACCTGGTTCGAGAGCGTTACCAAAGTAGAAGCAAAGCGATTGATAGGTTACTTATCGAACAAGTAACCTAGGGATACTTGCCTTGATGCGCTAGTAACTCAATCTAAACCTTTCAAACATACAAACAATACATCAATTCACTTTAGGCAAAGCCACATCATACATAGCATACAAATTTGAGTAGCATTTTGTTTCATTCTTTACTTATAACCTAAGTTACTATTGTCATGTTACCAAACCATTCAAATTGCATACAATCATTCAAACAATAATTCAAGTGTGTTATACATTATAATAAGGTTACTATTAAACATGGTATCACTTTCATTCTTACTACACATTAATGTACATTAATCGAACAACATATAGTTGATCACTAAACATGCTTAAACTAGCTTACTTGCAACTTAAGAGACTACCTATTCAACCAATTAACAAGATTAACATAAAGCATCTAACATACATCTTATTACACATTCATACCTCCATTCAAACAACATGGAATCCTAATCACATTTCATTTGTTTCTTTACAACCAAGACATCATATTTCATATTATATTTGGTTTATACATTGATAATGCATGCTTGACATACCTTAGCCTTAACCTTGTCCTTGACGAATCATGAAAATGGATATACGAGCAAATGCATGAACATACAACATAGGTTTAGCATTCAAATTAAACAGAATTGCATCACACATTGGATCTACATTCGAAGCATACATAATTTCATCAAACATTGAATTTCAATCACCATATGCACAGCACTACTACTTCATATATATACATAATATCATGGTTCAAACATAGTTTAAGTCGTCCAAAATAGATTACATAATAGGCCCATTCAAAACATTACAAAACTAATCTTAAACGTATACTCAAATGCATGATCTAGGCTATCTATTACAAAATCTAGTGCCACCAAACTAGGAGTATACAAAGAGTATGAATTCATACTTTTAAGCTTGTCGCAAGTGTTTCTTCAAACCCAAGATATCCTCTTAAAGTATTCTTTAATCTGTTATAGGAAGAATAAAGAGTAGAGTGGTAAGTACAAGATATGTACTTAGTGAGGTAACACTAAATCTAGTCAATTTCATAACATTCATATCCAAAATTTCATGTATTTCAAGAATCAAGATCATCTATACAAATTACAGCTTATTCGAATTTAATAGGTATCTTAGACAATCTTTACATATCATGCAATCAACATAACACATTCATCATTGTACTCATAAGCCATTCGAATAACATACTTAGAAGACAAGCAATCCATCACTTAATTCATCAAGCAGGCTTTTATACATAAAGCCAACATCCATACATTTCTTTCATGATAAGTAACAAGTTTTGCAACCACTCATGTGTCATCTTTCAAAGCAATGAAGTTCATACAACTTTCTTACAATACATGCAATGTTCATTTGATTTATTAAGTCCTTTTACAACATCCTTGGTAAGTAGCTTACTAGATAATCAAATCTTAACAATATGCACCATAGTGCCAATATACACCGAAGTGGCAATATGCACCGTCGTGCCAATATGTACCGTCGTACCAATATGCACTGTAGTGCCAATATGAGCTCAAGATTCTAAGGCATGCCCTCCTATCTATCAAACGAGCTACCAAGGTTGTTGATTACCCATTTCATTTAAGTTTTATACATTTCATGATTCAATATAATAATATGCCATTTAAAGGCCAAGCCCTTAGGCTTATGGAGTCTTAACTCCCAATACATAACTATCCATAGCATTTGAATCAATCATCCATGTATAACATTCACAAACACAAGCATATGTATGCATTGTGCATACCTTATTCTCCAAGCAAGCATGCCAATTCATACCTTAGGCATAAGCAATGCACATGACAAGCATTTGATCATAATTGCTTAACACCCAAGTAAACACAAAGATTATGGAATCAATCATGTTATCATACATTTCATTCTTTCATTAATTAGCCAAATATACTTTAATTCATGTTACATGGCATTAACATTTCATTTAAGCAATAACAAGGTTGGTTAGGACCTAAGTCCCAACCCTAAGGGTAGTTACACTCACAACACTCCTAGCAATTCAACTATCTTGAATCCAAATCCCTTTGCCTCTAGTTTTGGGATGTCCACTCCTATCCTCTTCTTCCTCAATCTGCTGCCCTTGGTCTAGCAAGCAAAGCACATACACATATCATCAAAACAAGCACAATATCACACAATCATAGTAGCAATGTTATCACATTTTACCTAACATTTAGCTACTGTTTTTATGCTTCTTTTTAAGCACTTCTTACCAATTCAATTCCACAATTTTATTAATTTATTTTAAGACATAATTGGACAGATTACAATGTCCCAAAATTGTTTTGGAAACATTTTCTTACTAGGTGCAAAAATAGTCCCAAACTATCCAGGACACTGATGTCTGGCAGTTTGCACATTGTCCCTTTAAATGACCATATCTTTTAATCCGTATGTCATAATTTTGATTTCTATACACCATTGGAAAGGTAACAAAATTTCCTATAAGACCATGTAAGAATTTCATTTTAGTTCCAGTTTTTTGTTCAAATACATGGCATTTACACTGCCTGGACAGTTTGCACTGTTCAGCAATTCGTATTTACAATTTTCATCATAGGACCCAGTTTTCAGTTCTGTTTTCACCTAATGAAAATAGACATTCTAAGGATCATGTCATTAAAATTTCAGCCCTGAATTCAATCTATACCATTTTTGGTGAATTTTCAAAGTGACTGCCCAGAATAGAGCAATTATGGCCAGATTGCATCTAATCACATTTTAATGCTTTTAATCAATTTTAACAAATGTCTTGGCCCTATAATTCATTTCATATGACATTATAAACATTATAGGTCCATGTTAGTTCATTAAACAAGGCTGCCAAAATAGGGTAAGTTGGTTACAGAGTCTAATCTTGCATGTTTACTCAATTTCAATACCACAAAACAGTTTCTAGATTACATGTCTATGTTCATGCTTTTATCTTCCATTTCCATCATTGTTTGCATTTAATTCAATATGTTTAACACCTTCTATACATTACCTATTCATGATCAGGGGTGTTACAGTGTCTAGGAATCTTTGTATCTTGTTTAGTAACACGTTCTAAACCATTCTATTTTCCTAGACCGGGTAGAGGGTGTTACATAGTTACCTCAGAAAGCTCTTTGTATCGATTTCAATCTTTTTTCCCTCGTTTGAACTTAGGGTTTACAATTGACTGGATTCGGTCTTTTAAAGCTGAATATTCATTGATTAAGAAAAATAGAAATGGAATTGTAAATTTCTCTATTGGTTGATCGGTGCATACTTTGGTCGGATTCATATTGTTTCTGATTTTTGTTGGCTTGTCCCCTTGATTTGCTTTTGACATTTTGTTTTGCCTTTTTTTCTTGCACGTCGTGGCTACTCGTGAGGGGGAGGGGACCAGAGAGAGGCACGGCTTGGGGAGCAAGCCTCTGACGTGGCTATCGATGTGGTGAGGTGGTGCGAAGGTGGCGTTGGGCCACTGGCTCTTTCCGCCAACATGGAGGCAAAGTTGGAAGATCAACCAGCGCGCGTGGCCTCGACACGATAGTTTAAGCGTCTGAGGCGTGTCTCTCACACGCGCTTGGGGAAGGCGAACTGGCGCGCGTGAGTGCATGAGGGACTCCAAAGGGCTTTCTTCATTCAATCTGGACCGTCAAATCATTGCTAATCTGACGGTGGGGAATAGGCTGCGTAGAAACACAACAGATTAAGGCTTTTTTTATTATCAGACTAGGGTTTGGTTTATTTAATGCTAGGCCTAGTGGGCTATGTAATTTAATATGTAATGTTTTGTTTTTTCAAATGTAAGTGGACTCTAATATATGAAATAAACTTTGGGCTTTTATTTATATAAGAGGTACATATGGGCTGGTGTATTTATATATATATGTAATGTTCTGGGTTTTTAGTATAACAACTTATAATTTAAAATAGATAATAATTATAACCATAATGATAATAATAATAATAATAATAAGATAGTAACAAAACAATATAAGAAAAGGGATAAATAAACAAATGGTAAAGGAAATAACAAAATAATATTTATACTATTTTTTGAAGCTTTGATGATAATTACATATATAACTAAAGGGGTTGATTATATATAGGCCCTTTATTTAATTACTAGTAGTAATCTTTTTGTTCTTTTGGATTTTAATAAAATTGAAAGCCCTTTGTTAAAAGAAAAGTAAAATGAGTCACCCCGGACAAAATTAGTGATTACATTTGATTCTTGCTTAGTATTGCTTAAGTTTTACATTTGTTCATTTATTTCATGCTTTTTTATTGTCATGCATTTTGTATATATGTCATGTTGTTATATGTTGCATTCGGAATATAAATTGCTAATGTGATGTCCTTTTATTCGAGAGTAAACGTGTCTAGTACCAGTCGTAATGGTGGTGGTTTTTTCATTTAATCATCACTTTAACTCACAAAATTTAATATTAACAAGGCGGTAATTGATTTGGTACCAAGTTTGGGCGTAATGGGGGTGCGAAACCTTCCCCACTCGTAACTGACTCCCGAACCCATTCGAATCTCTGGTTCTATTTTTCGGTGTCCGGTCTACCTAACCCATGTGACCGGTGGTGACTCCAAATTTTTATTTCCAAAAATGTAGTTTTAAAGAAATCCCCTTTAAATAAATATTTTCAACAAAAAGTAGGACAACCTCGTATCGAGTTTTTCAAAAATGTCGCTACACTTCTGTATCAGGTTCTTATGCTTCAGCTAGAGTAATTCCTTCCGTATCAGGTTCCTATGCTTCAGTTCTGATTCAATCTGCACTTTTTGGAACACACTAAACTCCCTTAATCCACCACTCTTCTGATTCTCTGGATTATAGGCTTCTTTGGTGATTGAATAACGAACAACTATGTTACCTTCGGATGTAATGTTTATTGAAATATCAAATCGTAATTGGAACATGTTGCTCGAAACACCATGACAGTATTACACACTGCCA
This sequence comes from Hibiscus mutabilis, assembly GCA_019671005.1. Lineage (NCBI taxonomy): Eukaryota > Viridiplantae > Streptophyta > Magnoliopsida > Malvales > Malvaceae > Hibiscus > Hibiscus mutabilis. The sequence continues at coordinate 16,707,731 of CM033715.1, forward strand.
CATACCTGCTTTTACCTTTAGCATCTTTTGGTATTTCTATATTATTGAGTTTTTTCCAAGCTCACATTGTTTTTACCATCACAGGTTAGAAGAAATCTATCATGGTATAGTGAGCAACATCAGTGTATGGAGTTCCCTCGGTGTTGCTTTTGGAGTACGGTACTGGTATAATTAGTGGGCATGTATTTCATGTCTTATTTTATGTCAAAGTCTATAATATACTTTTGGATTTCTGTTTTACGATTTTCTGAAATGATGTCCTGACGAAGATTTTATTTTACGATTTTAAATGTATTAAATAAAAAAGAAATTTATTTCGAGTTTTACTGTGGGTCGCTCTTGTGACCCTAATGTGACCTCCTAGATTATGTGTAACGCATAGGCAGGTCTAGAGAGTTAAACTCTTGTTGGGCACATTAAAAATTTAGTTAGTATTAAACTTAGTAAATGTTGTATAGACAAGACTGATACGATCAATATACAACTTTGTAATACTTGGGAATTGCTTTAATGTATAGATGGAGACTCCCCTATAAGGATATGTTTTTTTTTTACTTGAAACCAGCAACTTTATTAATAAATAAAAGAAAATTAAGAACATAACCTTTCAAAGGTTTCAAACATCCAAAAAAACAATGAAAATCGATTAAAAAGAAAACTAAAGAACTGTCCCGGCCAAATTAGACACTTTCTCTTTGTACCACAGAAAATCTCTGAAATTCGTTGTAGAAAGAGTCCCATAGGGAGTTTTCAAAACTTGAAACAAACGAAACCCCAATAGAAAATTGTAAATCTCTTTTCCGTCGATTCCACATTCTCAGATGCGCTACACAATTATGATTACATCGACAAACAACCACAAAAGAGAATCAAGCTATCCAAGACCACCGACAAACCCAAATCAAAAGCAAACGTTGTGAGGAACACTATACGAGCATCAAGCGGCCGTAAAGGTATCTAGAAAATGTGTCATAAAGACAGAGAAAATATGTGCCACAAAGGCAAAGAAAAAACAAACGCAACAAGATTTACGAAAAGTAGATAACCAAAACACATAGCATTTTATTAAAAACTAGAAATTAAAAATTAAAGTGAGATATAAGAAAACATGGAGAGGGTTGTATACCGACGATCAGCGACCAACACCAAAACTGATGTCGCTAATTACCGGCCAAAACAAGATAAAAAAAAGAAGCAAAACGGCTGAGTTGGGAAAACTAGTGGCTAGGATTTTTTGGGTTTGGGAGAAAATTAGTTGTTTTCCTTGTAAGGGATATGTTTACTATAGCAGCTTGTTGCTCCTTGGATAAATAATACACTATATTTTATTAAAAAAATATTTTAACATGGGAATAATTGATTTTATATAGATTATAATATATTCATGGGTTATGTTCAAAAATATATATTCATGGGTAAACTACCAGGGTGACCACCCAACTATTAGGTCTGACCTATTTTGACCACGGAACTATTTAATTGGTCCTATTTTGACCATCAACCGTTAAAATCTAATAGATAGGTGATGTGGCAGTTAAACTATTAGGTGATGTTGTATAATTACACATTTGGTCCCTGTTAGTTACCTATTATATCAATTTGGTCCTAATTTTAATTTAATTAAATAAAATTAATTAATCAATCAAATAACGACACGTGTCATCACCCGATTGGATAAATTTACTCTAATTTTTAATTTATTTTATTTATATTTAATATATCTATTTTCCTCCAATCAGGTGGTGACATGTGTCACCGCCCGGTTAAAGAAAATAAAAAAGAAAGAAATGTAACCTTGGTGAAGTTTGAACCTAGAACCTCTAAGGGAAAAGCCAAGCATTTACCATTGCACCAACTACTCTTTAAAGATATAAACTACACCATTATATATATATATATATATATATCTTATAATGAAATAAATGCTAGGGAAAAAAAGAAGTAAAAATATTTGAGATGGGACTCGAACATGGGTCACATGAGATGTGCAAAAACACGCATATCACTAAATCAATTCAAATAATTAAATTAAAAATAAAAATGAAAACATTTTAATTATATTTAAAGTATAGTTAAAGAAAAAATTTAAATGAATATATAATTTATAAAATATTTTTTAAGATAATTATCAACACATATTGGATCAAAAAATGAATTAAATTTATTAATTATCAAAATTATATGTTTTAATATAATATATATAATCATTGAATTAAAATATTTAATAAAACATTAAAATTATTAATTAAATTAAAGAACTCGATTCAATATTATATATATATATATGAAGTTATTAAAATAAATGTGAAGAAGAGGCTTGGCTTTAGTGATATGTGTTTTTACACATCTCATGCAACCTATGTTCGAATTCCCTCTCAAAGTTTACTTCTTTTTTCTCTAGCATTTACTTAATTATAAAATATATATAAAATGGTGCAGTTATATTACTAAGGAGTAGTTAGCGCAATGATAAAGGCTTGGCTTTTTCCCTTTGAGGTCTCGAGTTTAAACCCTACTAAGCCCACATTTATTTCTCTTTAATTTTTCTTTAACCATGTGGTAATATGTATCACCACTTGATTGGAGGAAAATAAATATATTAAATAAATTAAAAATTAGAGTAAATTCATCCAATTTGGTGATGATGTGGTCACCCATTTAGTTTACCCTATATTCATTCATGGATAAAATACCTAGATCATCACTCAACTTTACTCTATGGCCTATTTTGGTCACTAAATTTTCAAAACGCTCAATTTACTCATTGAACTTTAGTTTCTGATCTATTTTAATCACTCTGAATTATTTTATTAATATTTTGGTATGATGCGGCATATTTTATTATTATTAAATATAAAAATAACTTAAAATAAAAATAAATTATTTTTATTAATATTTAATTATAAAAATATATTTTTCCTGCCAACATTTTATTCCTGCTTATACCCCTACTCTCCTTCCGTCGCCTTCTACCGTCATCACCTTATCCTCATCGGCGTTCTGGCATATTACTAAAAGCGATTCCTACAATCGGCTGGCCATGAGGTGGCACCAGGACAAGAACCCTGTCAACAAGAAAGTAAAAAAGGCCAAATTCAAGTAAATTTCTGAAGCTTACGACGTCCTCAGTGACCAGCAGAAGCGTCATATCTATGACCTCTACGGTGAAAAAGGGCTTCAATCGGCTGAATTATCGAGCCACAATGGGTTTAATGGCGGCGGTGGTAGGGCCTACAGGTTTAATCCGAGGAATGTTGAAAATATATTTGCTGAGTTTTTTGGTGGGTCGGAGAAGAGATTTAGTGGAGATGGTGGGGTTGGGAGTCAAAGGAACAAGAAGGCGGTGCCGGTTGAAAGCAAGTTAGGTTGTAGTTTGGAGGATCTTTATAAAAGTGGTAGGCGCAAAATGCGAATTTCCCACATTATTGCTGATGAATTTGGGTCAATACATGCAATTTTCTCTGGGTTTATCGTTTCATAATGAAAGCTTTAAAACATTTCTTTCAATTTTGGATATGATAAGTTTGCATATTGATTTTTTGTTGTTAATTTGTATTTATTTGTTGCTTATGTGATCGAGATTTTGGGGAAGTAAACAGCCTGAGAATGGGTGTTGATCAATTAAAAAGATTAATTCCTTTTAATTCCCCACACAATTTCAAAAGCATTAAACTTCATTTAGAATATAGAGTTGCTGAGAAATTATTGATGTTGAAAGATTTCTTCTATTTTTCCTAAAGGAATTGAGGGGTTGACTTCCACTCATGTTTATTTCTTTTTGAAGTTGAATTCTGGATTTTAGTTTTTGTTTACCAATTTAATATTGCGTGCATCCTCTGTAAATTGATTGTAATTTTAAAATATTCTCAATACCAATGAGGAGGAGGTGATGACGGTGGGAGGCGGCAAAAGGAGAGTTGGGATGAAATGTTGGCGAGAAAAGTATATTTTTATAATTAAATATTAATAAAAATAATTTTATTTTTATTTTGATTTTTTTCTATATTTAATAATAATAAAATATGTCATGTCATACCAAAATATTAATAAAATAATTCAGAGTAATCAAAATAGGTTAGAAAGTAATTTAATGAGTAAATTAAGCGTTTTAAAATTTTAATAATCAAAATAGGTCATAAAGTAGAATTGAACGATGATCTAGGTATTTTACCCTTTATTTATTTACGCTGCATTTGTGATAATTTTAACATAGGAATTGCGTGAGCGTCGCCCTAAAATGGAACTCTGCATAAAACAAAAACATTGGCATTAAAAGATAAAACGGGAAAAAATAAAAATGAATAGCCTATACATGTGTTATGGGGCTAAACTTTAACCAGCCGAACCGTGCGGCCTTAGTCGCTTCCTAGGTCAAAACCACGACTAAGTCAGCCTAAATCCCTTGTCACAGCCTTAGGCGAAGTTCCCTTGACAAACACCTAACTTAGTCGGGATTCTCGCTCCGAAAGATCAAACACTTCCCGAAGCCCTCGAACGAAAGATCGTTCTAAGCGGAAGCTACTCAAAGAACAACGGAAAGAGATTGGCAACAAGAACAACGAAGAACACTCAGAGAGTTTAGAGTAAATGCTTCTTTGTATTACTCAGAGAATGGATAAATGAGTGAATGATACAATGAGGTAGGGGTAAGCCTCTATTTATAGTTGAAGCCTCCTACATCCAACGGCTTAGCTTAAATTACATCGACGGTCGAGATTAACTCTATCTCTTTTCAAATCTCTAATTATCACAAACATTATCTACAAATTATATTTCAAATAAATGGATAATGCTTTAACCAAATTACCCTACTGAATCCTCCATGGATTTGGCTAAGTCTGGTGGTCTTACGGGCTTTCTAGCATTCTCCAAGTGCTGGGCCAAGTGTGATGGTCTTGACAAGCCCGTTACACCGTGCACAACCTCTTTCACTGATGTTTACGCCAATGACTTTGTCCCAAAAGTTTGGTCTGTGACACACTCCCCCATTAGACTTAGCGACGCACTCGTCGCTCCACTCGAACGATCCTAGGCATGGTTAACTTGATTACTCATCGATGCCTCAGCTTCGTGCAATTCCCCCATATGAACTGCTTGCCTTGGCTCAAACTACTATTGAACATCGTGTGCTAAGACGCCTTTCGATACATCCCCCTTATAGGAGCCGTCTCCCACAACCTTTGATTTACCTTGACTCGGACACTCATGGTCCAGCGAAAAAGTCTTGGGTGTCAACACATTAAACACCAGACGAACTCTCAGACTCGTCAGCTTATCTCTTTGGCTCCTTAGAACTCTGAAAGGTCTATTCCAATCCTTGTTTCCCCCGCACTAATGGTTAGGTCCAACTCGACCTACACTCATCAAACTCGGCAAATCAAACTCAAAAACACTAGAGTTGTGTTTGAGATGTACCTTCCTCTCGGTCACATTTACTCTAAAACGTGTCAACCCTTCTTTCTCTATAAAGCCTAACACCTTTTGCATCGAACCTTCTTCACTGAAATTTGTTGCTTGCATCGGTCATTCTTCCACGAAGTTCATTGCCCCACTCTGTATCAGCCCTTCTTCCCTGAAGTCTGGTGCCCTTGGTTGCATCCGCCCTCTTAAACCAGAGATTGGTGCTCTCTTCTCGCATCGATTCTTCCTCTTTGAAGATCGGTGCCTCCTCTTGCGTTGGCACTTCTTACCCGACGTCCGCAGCTTCTTGCCCATAGGTGACGTCTCTACGGTTTCTATGTCCCTCAATGGCTCAGCCCCTTTCGATACTCCACTGGTCTCAAAAGCGATGTTCTTTTCCTGAACATCCTCGGCAAGCTCTTTCCCAACCTTTCCAGACATCTTCAACCCATTATGCTCATGGTCTCCGCTTACCTTTGTAAAACGTGACAACTTCGAACCAAGCCTCACAGGCTTATTACTCTCGGCCTTGTCCCTCATCTTGGACCCCTTAGCTCGAACCGGGCATCTCCGCAACTTGTGAGGCCCCTTACATCGGTAGTACTCCAATTGCTTCCTTTTCACCCTTGGCTTGACAACTTTCTCACTCACTGTCGCACCAAGTCTCGTCATTAGCTTAACTATTGTGGCACTTGTAGTCGAACCACGGGTCTCACTTTGCTTGGCGGTATTGGCACACACAACCGCCCCAAGTCTCGCTACTTTTTCCTTTGACTCGTCTGTTGTCTTCACCATGACAGCTAGGCGATTCTTCTCGGGACATCCTCTTATCAGATGAGGACCATCACAAAAGTAGCACTTTAACTTCTTGCTCCCCTTCTACTCCAGCACGGACTTAGTCTCACCATTCCCCTTGTCTTTCAAACTGGGCCTGGTTGACTCAACACTGGATTACTTTCTTTCTGTAGGCTCGGTAAGAGGTTCGACAACTGCTACGATCTCTAAAAGTCTCTAGGAATCACCTCGCTCTAATACGAGTTTTGCCCCCGATCTAAGTCCATCTAAGAAGGTTTTGAGCACACCTCATCCACTCACTGCGGCCTTGCAACTGAGTAGCTCCTTCTTGAGCTCATCCACCTCACTCCGCAAAGCCTCCATCTCGGCTTCACAAGCACAACTCTCTTGAACTGTCTTCAACTCATTGAGGATACATTGTGTCTCATCATTGAACTGGCTCTCCACGGACTCTAACTTTTCAAAACGTGACTCCACAACACTTTAGATCTCCTTGGATTCCTTAAGTCGATCAATCCTCTTCACCAGCAATAGTACGACCCTAAACAGTTCATCTATTTGATCTTTAAAATAATCAGTTCTTTGGTCAAAATCCTCAATATGATATCTGACCTGATTCATCGTCAATGTTCTCCAATAGTTTCCACCATGGCACTTCTTGCCTTTTTCCCACGGAAACATCATTACCCTGCTACGTCATCTCGATCTATATTTTGTCGCGAACTAGTCTGATCCCCGATCACTTTGACTAACTTGAACACAAATCACCACCACGCTTGACTGCACTTGCAAGCTGGTTCGAACGCAAGTCTCTTACTCGACTCGCTCTAATACCACTTGTCACGGGGCTAGATTTTAACCAGCCAAATCGTGCGGCCTTAGTCGCTTCCTCGGTCAAAACCACGACTAAGTCGGCCTAAATCCCTTGTCACAGCCTGAGGCGAAGTTCCTTTGAAAAACACCTAACTCAGCTAGGATTCTCGCTCCGGAAGATCAAACATTTCCCGAAGCCCTCGAACAAAAGATCGTTCTAAGCGGAAGCTACTCAAAGAACAACAAAAAGAGATTGGCAACAAGAACAACAAAGAACATTCAAGAACACGAAGAACACTCAGAGAGTTTAGAGTAAATGCTTCTTTGTATTACTCAGAGAATGGATGAATGAGTGAATGATACAATGAGGTGGGGGTAGGCCTTTATTTATAGTTGAAGCCCCCTACATCCAACGGCTCAGTTTAAATTATATCAACGGTCGAGATTAACTCTATCTCTTTTCAAATCTCTAATTACACAAACATTATCTACAAATTATATTTCAAATAAATGAATAATTTTTTGACCAAATTACCCTCCTAAATCCTCCATGGATTTGGCTAAGTCTGGTGGTCTTATGGGCTTTCTAGCATTCTCCAAGTGCTGGGCCAAGTGTGATGGTCTTGGCAAGCCCGTTACATTGCACACAACCTCTTTCGCTGATGTTTGCGCCAATGACTCGGTCCCAAAAGTTTGGTCTGTGACACAGGTCTCAAACCTGCGACCTTAGTTGAAGCATTTCGAAGATATTTTATAAGATTAAAAGACAATTTCGAATCTAGAAAATCTGCAATGTGCCGCGGGATACTTGGTCTGATTTCTTTCGTTTTATATTAAAATTGAATTTATTACAGCCTACGTCTCTAAATTATGACTATTTTATAATTTAATCATTAAAATTTTGAACATTTCAATTGTATTCTCAAACTATGACTCTCATTCTAAATTGGTCCCTAATCTTTTGAATGTTTTAGTTTAATTCTCAAACTATGACCCTCATTCTAAATTGGTCCCTAACTTTTGAACATTCTAATTTCAGTCTCAAATTATCGTTCATGACAAATCATATTATTATATAATACACATCAATGTTTAGATGACAATTAATAATTTTTATAACGATTTTATTAACATGTGATATGATTAGCGTATGCTAGTAATTTGGGATGAAATTAAAATATTTGAAAGTTTGGGGACGAATTTAAAATTAGAGCCATAGTTTAGTATGAAATTAGAACGTTTAGAAGCTTAGGGACTAATTTAGAACGTTGATCATAGTTTGAAGATAAAAAAGAAATATTTAAAAGTTTTAGTACTAATTTAAAATAAAAAACATAATTTAGAGATGCCTGGTGCAATTAATATTAGGCAAGTTTTTACCTTTTTTTAATTGGATTGCTAAACAAATTGATTTTTTTAATAGAAAACAAATTGATATTTGAATTCAGTGACTTTTCTTATATCAGTGTGTAAATTTTATTTTGTTATAAAATAGTACATGAATTTAGAAAGAACAAATATCTTGAATAATACTTGTGTTGACTTGGTAACTCAACAACCAATTAAGTTGCAGACATGGTTCCAAAACATATATATATATATATATATATATATATATTTTCGAGCATGAGTGAGTTGAAAATGGGTTTAGAGTTAAGGTAAAAACTGTCCGACTTAACTCGATACTTTTTTAATATTAATATATATTTTTCATTATATTCACAAAAATGAAATTATATATAGGCTTTTAGGGTTTCTTTATTTTCCGTCATTTCTTTCTTTGACGTTCATTTTCTCTTCTTCTTTGTATGCAAAACGCTTCTTCTTTTTTTCATTCTTAGCCGTGCTTTCTGCATGGGTTTGTTTTCATTCTTAACTAATGATGGTTTCTTTCATTGCTATTTTTAGTCGATTTTTTTCAGTGGTGAATTCAAATTTTCAAAAATGAGGTCCAAAGTATTTTTTTTCAAATGGGAATGCAGATTTTCATTTTCTTTCAATAAACACACTAAGTTAATTTTTTTAGTGAAAATTTGAATATTTATATATTATGATTATGGTTTTCTTTTTCTATTTTTTGGTTTATGTTTTTCTCTTAATTCTTAATTCAAAACTCGTTTTCTTTTTTTTATTTTTAATTTTATCATTAATAGTTTATTAGATTTATTAATGAATTTTTAAATCTCTTTTTTTAACATAGGGTTTTCTTTTTTCAATCGTAAATTAATTCTTTGTTTTAAATGAGTTTTTTAAATTTTGATTTGGTTCCTTTTTGCATAGAATTTCGGCTTTTAGTTCTTTTAAAATATATATTTTATTTCGAAATAGATTAAAACAATCTGAATTTGTTTTTATTCCTAAATACGCATCAATAGGATTGTTTTGATTGCATAAATATTTTATAGTTTTATTTTGGTTTGCAATAATCTAGTTTTATTTTGATTCAAAATAGATGTAAATCTTTGTCCAGTCAAGACCCTTACTAGCAAGACCACCACTGTTGAGGTTAAAAGCTCCGACACCATCGATAACGGCAGGAGCTTATCTTCGCAGGTAAATAGCTGGAGGATGGCCGCACTTTTGTTGACTACAGCATTCAGGTAGACTTCGAATTTTGACCCTAAAATTTAAGACGAATTCAGAACGGATTGAATTCTTCTAAATATCGGGTCAGATCGAAATCATTTATTCTCCTTTTATTTTCAGGTCAGGTGTCCATATAAATGCAGGTATCCAATGCATGGCTAAGCTCTTCACACACACATATATATATGTATGTCTTTTAATTGTACCAAAAATCAAGTAAAATTATTATTTTCAATTATGGATCAATTGTACTTTTATCTTTAAAAAGATCGTAATCAATTGAGCCCCTAATTGCATTGTCATTGTTTACACTAACTATCAAAAAGTTTATTAAAAAATTGTAATGAATCAACCAATTAAGAAAGGAGCCAAAGAAATTTTTTTAAAAACTTAAAGGACAACCCATTTCTATTACCGTTCAATAGATAGAACCTGGAAGGCTTAGGCTGGAAATTCCTTCTCCTTTGCACGTTTACAACGCTCGATCTCAACGACTTCAATGCCCGAAGCAGGAACGCCTTGCTGGAATTTGCTTTGGCAATCAAAGCTAATCCTTTGTAATTCGAGGAGGAGCAAACCGCCATGGTTCGACGGCGGGGCACAGGTGGATGGTTTAAATTCCGATGTGGGGTGCACCTGAAGGAATCGGGGTGGTTGGTGGGCGAACACAGGCATGTAGGGCTCTGGGACTTGGTGTTGGTTGACTCCATCACCATGGGAGAATATGAATCTAAATTAATGTTTGAATTTTGATTCTCTTTCTGTTTGGTTTTGGGAGGCTAATCTGATATAAGTTGGGGGTTGTTTGTAAAGGGGTTTTATAGCTTTGGAAACATGTTTAGTTTAGGTTCTGCCTTGGTATATTGTTTATGGAAATCGATTAAATACGAAACGGAGAGAATTGGATAAATGGAACAGCCATTGCATGCACGACAGTGAAGCAGACACTCTTTCTCCATTTGAAGTCACCTAATATTGTCCAAAAATAAAAATAAATCTCTAAAAACTCCCACATTTTTTAGCTTAAACCCCAACAAAATACAGTTTATCCACCATGTCTACTAGTTCTGTTCCAGCTAATACGATGTTGGACATGATCAATATAATTCGAGCCAAACTTGCACTAACTATTTTAAAAAAATATATATTTTATTATTTATAAAACAATAGAAACTAAAATGGATTTTTCTGAACCAGTCTTACTTGTGAGCACAAATCACAAGTTTATATATGAAAAGTATGTTTAATTGTATTAGTGCTATAAATGTTTTTTGTGTGTAATACTAATAGATAGGTCAAATTCAGAACACTTTTTTACCGAGAAATTCATAACACTGACAAAATAGGAGAATTGAAAAATTAATACCTTTAACGACAGTCATTGACTAATTGTGGTAAACAACAGTGGTTGAAGATTTTATCTAAAATTCAAAAGTTAATTTGATACTTTATCTAAAGTTCATGACTCAATTTAAGGGGAAAAACATTTTTATCTAACATGTTATACAGTCAAACTAATAACCTAAATGACCAAAATGTGACATTTACAAAACTCATGACCAAAATCAAACAGACCAAATTCAAAAGGGACTATAAGAATTGTTTACCCTTAACTAATTTTTTTTGCTAAGGGCCTTTTAGACCTTCGAAGACAAACCAAAAAAAAAATAATTGTTAATAAAACTTGTTCAGTGAAATTTAAACTAAAACCCACACATTTAAGCAAAATTGAGATCAACTCTGCAAAACTCCGTTGGCAAATATAAGATTGTTTTAATAACAATTATTATGGATATCTTGTACGTTTGATCAAATTTAAAAATAAATCTCAAAGTCAAATATGATTTAATTTGTAAAACATAATTGAAACAATTGTGATTTTGAGAAAATAAACAAGCGAAAGGGAATTGAACTGTCCAAAGATCGAACCAGGACTCAGATATCATCAAACGTATAACATGGATATCATCAAAATTCCAGATCTCATCATTCGACAAAATCAAAACCCCAACTAAATGGAAATAACAAAAAAGAAAATACATCTAACAGTAAAAGATCATCATATCTCGATGCAATTTAAGAACTTCTTAGCATATAGTACCGCAGAAGAAAGCTTACATTCCAGTGAAAGCTTTCTTTCCACCACCAGAAGATCCTGCTGGAATCACTTTCAAAACATTGAACCTCACAGTCTTTGACAATGGCCTGACATTAAAAAAAAAACACATTACAATCGAAAATCACCGACTAGTAATGACAAACATGATTAAAATGCATAAACATATCATACTCATTGTGTTTAGAAGTTTAACCTGCATTGCCCAATAATGACATGGTCCCCTTCCTTCACACGGAAGCACGGTGAAATATGTGCAGGAATGTTTGAATGCCTCTTCTCATACCTGGAAAAAGAAAGGAACAAAAACATTCATCGCCAAAGAACAAAACCGTTCTCGATGGAATGGTCAAGTAAGATGAAGTTGAATCATACCTTTGGTATTTCTTGATAAAATGAAGGTAATTCCGTCGAACAATGATTGTCCTGACCATCTTGGCACTATGGCAAGTACCAGCTAAGATGCGACCCCTGATGGAAACTGTGCCGGTGAACGGGCATTTCTTATCGATGTAAGTTCCTTCAGGAAACAAATAAGCAAAACATTATCAAACAACAACCAACAACTACAATCAGGATATCAACTGAATTCTCTAAATGTATGGAAACATATTATACATATAATTTATCAAACACCAATATTAATCAAGCCATGCAATTCATCTTTTCTGTTCAATATGCATCGCGATAAAAGCAATACATTTCCGAAAATTTCTTTGACACGGAAAAATAAAAATAGCAACCAATTAACTCAAAACTTTGTTAAATTTTAAGCTTAGCATTCATATTCCAATACCATTTAAAATACATACATCAATAGAAAAAAAAAAACAAGGGGGAACCTTCAATAGCTTCACGAGGAGTCTTGAAGCCCAACCCGATGCTCTTCCAGTACCGGTTCCCTCCCTTTCCTGGTCTCTTCCCTTTCCCAGATTTCTTCGAGCTACAAAATGCTAGGCAATCAATAAAAACCCAACTAAAAACAACAAAAAAATAACACAGAATCGAAAAAGTATAAAAATGAAATAATTTCAAGATTTTGAGCATTAAGATTACCTTAGAAACACTTTAAGTTGCTTCAGAAATGCCTTCTCCGTCTGCAAGAAAAATTTTTAAAAAAACGAAAATCAGAAGAAGAAAAAAGATGGAGAGAGAAGAACAGCAAAGAGATAGACAATGGATCTGGAAATGAACCTGTTCAGCCATTATTGATGAGCTCTCTGTCAATGGGGACGAAGCTGCTGCTGCGTGCAAAGAAACCCTAACCCTAACAAAAATAGCTCGGTTTTCAGGCTTGGGGTTAGCTTATGAAGTTGGGCCTTCAAATTTTAGGGCTATTTTCAACATCGACTTCACCATTTATTTAATAAACGTGGGGTGAGGCCCAAAATGTAATTATCTTATTATTAGAGGATTAAATTTGTTAGAATCAAACTAAAAGAATATACAAAAAAAAAAAACTTGTTATAACACCAATTTCGTTAACTGCTAATGTTTGGTAGTCTGATTGAACCAAATTCAAGATCCTTCGTATACTCTTTATTGATTGTTGCATAAACTTGGAGTCGATGCTATTTGTTTTTGTCTTCTGCTTTTGGGTGATTCTTTGTACTATAGTCATGAATTTATAAGGCTCCTCTTTTCTACTTGGCTATAAAATTCCCTTTATGTGAATCCATTCAATGATTTTAATGGTAAAGGGTAGAACATTTTCTTTACCGAATTCGAGCAATATAATTTATAAGTATGTGTGAGTTTATCTACATATAAAATCGAATTAAAATATTATCTTGTAATCAGAATAAAAATACTAAAAGAATTCCTTTTACGCATCATCATAGGGGAGCTGCTATACACTTTGATGAAAAAACTAAAGGACTCCAACAATGGGATCAACCGGTTTTCGAGCAGCCCAGAACGTTGTTTGCTTCTTTTTATCTGTTTCACTTATTTAGTCTAAAACTAAAATTAATCAAAATCATTACATGTCAGATATGATGTGGCATTTAATGGTCAAAATAATAATTTTAACAATGAAAGAGTATTTGATATGGGCTAGTAATTTGAAAAGTAATTAAAATATTTTGAAGTTTAAAAATCAATATAAAATTAAGGTTGTAGCATAAGAATGTTAGGTGTAATTAACTCGTTTATAATATCTAAAACTTTCAGAGCAGGATTGGGGAGGCAAGTGTTTTGGCCTTTGGGGGGAAATGGAGATTGATTTTTTTAGTGACTCTACAATTAATAGTTTGATTCGAGTCTATTAAGTCGATTAGTTAAATAAAAAACATACTTTTAATACCTTCAAAAAATAATAACTCAATTTAATAATTTTAGTGTTTTTTTTTAGCGCTGACTAATATTTGTATGTATTGTTGTATATTTATGTTAATTATAAAATTTTGATCGAGTTAATGTCATAAGTTAACCCGATATTAATTCAATTGAAAAAAATATTAAAAGTTTAATTTTATTACTAGAATATTTGTGTCTTTCAATAATTTTATTACTAGTTGCGTCTTTCAATAATTTTAGTCTTATGTTTCTTTAGCATTACTTTATGCATATATGTGGTTGTCCTTTTTTAGCATTATTTTATTACAACTACTATATATTCTTGGTTGTGTCTTTTTAGCATTATTTTATGAAGGATAAAAGAAAACAACACTAGAGAAAAGCAAACGGTTTTAGTAGTCGACCTCAATGAGTAGTTCGATTGAAAAAGATATAATTAATTTAAAAAATTTAGGTACGAGAACATATGTGTAAGGTGTGTAAAGTATATGTGCGCACATTATTAAATGAGTACGAAAAAATATAAACACATGCTAACATATAATTACATTAATATATATTAAAAAAATTCAATAGTCTTTTCATACCGTTGCCGATTAATGCTTGGACATTAATATTGTCATTTAATCAAGCCATATTAATAAATCCATTAATGACTATAATAATATAATTAATATTAAAAATTATTTTTATTAGTTCAGTTTTTTAAACTCATATATATATATATATATATATATATATATTAGTTATAATTATAATTTAGAACTTATTATCCTTCTTTTTACGAACAATCTAATTGGTTATTTTAAAATTTATTATCATTATTAGGGTTGTATTTCTCTCCACCTCTTGCAAAAGCTAAGATGATAAACTCACATGAACGCAAGTCAGGGCCGGCTATACAGAGAAGTACCCTGAATGACAGTTCAGTCCCATAATCAAGCTAGAGCCTGTAAAATTTAAATTATTTATATTTTTATTCTTATTTTTTAATTTGTCAAATAATTAATTAATTTAATGGTAAAAAATAATTTATTTTTCTAAATAAATAAATTTAACAATGAAAAAGTATGTTTGAAATATTAAATTAATTTTTTAAAGTGATAAGATGAATAAAAATCCGTTGCCCCTTTTCATTGTTAATTTTTATGTCCAACACTAAAAAAAAGTTAAATTCTAAGCTTTAACACTAACTTTTAAATACTAAATCCTAAACTCAACACCCAATACCTTAAACTCTAATCCTAAACATAAATTTTAAACTTAATTTTTTATTATTGGTGCATAAATAGGGGCACCAAAAAAGAGCCGAGAATTTCTATTCGTAATGAAATATAATTTCGTTATATAATAATCTATTTTTAATTTTTGATAAAGTCTCGAAAATCTCCGAGACAGCCCTGCCACAAGTGTGTTCTAATTAATAATGCACACAAAAGGGAAAATTAATAACCGAGAATTATATCATTTTTTCTAAAAGAAAGTATTAAGAATTGTTTCTTATTTCTCATGTGTTTGTGCAAGATAAATTTTTCATCGACTTGGAGTCATTATTGGGCAAACGTCTTTTAAATTTTTTTAATAGTCTAAAGGGAAGGTGATTATAAGGTAGTATTTGTTCATATATATTTTTAACTCATTGGTAATGTGCATACACATTGTAGACAAAGCGGTTTGAACATATCTCTTAAGATGAACATCATTATCTTTTTTATTAGGACGCTTGTTGGGTTCAAATGTTTTTTTATACTTTATCAATATGAAAAAATAATAAATCAGTTTCTGCTTGAATTGTTACATTATTATTTGCTCTCCTTGTTTACTTATTCCCGTTTGTCATCGTCATTTATAGGTTTATTGTGTATCAAAATAATTTAAAGATCAATAATGTGGCAAGTTTTTTTTTTATCAAAGCTTAAGAAAGTGGTGGCTTTTATTATACTTGGTATGATGCGGAGTTTCTTGGCTCGGGTCTGTACCAGGTTATTTTGATAGTATCAAAAATAATTTAAAGATTAATTATTAGACTCGTTTTTGGTGGATATCCTATTGGTTGGTGTTAGTTTGGTTGGATTTTTTTTTTTTGTTATGTTTGGTATGATGCAAAGTTTTTTAGCTCGAGTTTGTACTGAGTTCTTGTTTGGTTCCTATTGTGTTGATCTAGTGGTATTTTGTACTTTAGACAATGCTACTTGTGACAATAAGGGGTTAAAGTTGTCATAGGTTGCGGCGTTGAATATTGTGGAGACTGGTCCGTGAGGACTTTGTAAACCACTTTAGTGGTATATCAATTTATTAATAAAATTATAATTTGCGAACAAAAAATATTGTTTGCTGCAAGGTCACTGATATTTGCTATAGAATGGAAATGGAACGGACTGCTTCATCTTCTTGAAGTGTATGTCCATGGGCATATGGTAATGCAACAATTCAAGAAGTAATAGGCAATTGATCTTGCACAACAAGTAAGAAAAAGAAGTTGACTCGCAATATAAAGTTGAGTGTTTAAAATGTAAACTTATTCATAATTAAGAGCTAAAATGTGAATAAAATAAATTAACATTAGTTATATACTTAACAATAAAGCGACATAATTACTATCGATCGATAAATAAAATAATATAATTATAACTTTTTATAATATAATACTTAATACACAAATTTACTCGTAATTAAGTGACATGCTTAGAAATTATATGTCGTATAAGTTTTTTTTGTCAACTATAACTATTAATTATTAGCTGTCCCCTGGATTTTCTTGTTTTGTCTTGTTTCTAAATAAGAATTAATTTTATTTTCTTCTGAAATCAATGGTACTTTAATTCCAGTCCATCTTATTTTTGGTGAATAATTTCTTGTTTTTGGTTTGTGATTTCGTTTAGTTATAATGCTTTATTTATTACTCGTGTTTGGCAATTAACGGTTAACTGATAGCGGATTACATTAGCTTATAACGGATAACTTTGTATTAGCTGATTTAACTAACTGATTGTATTAGCTGATTGTATAAAAGTGTTTGGTAAGATTAACTTATATCCAATAGCTGTTTGATTATTTAAACAAGCAAAATGACATATAAGTACATGACTATATTCGATATTTGTTTGAATAGTTTATTAATTATCAATATTGTTGAGATAATCAATCGGTTGTAAAAGGTCAAGAGGGAATGAATTGGCAAATAAAAAATTTGGTGGAAGCAAAGTGAAAGATAGAAAAATGAAGACACAAGAATTTATAGTGGTTCAACCTTCTAATAACGTCTACATCCACAACCTTAGCTCCCCACTAAGGATTTCAAACAATTCACTAAGAATTCTTCCTCTTTTTTAGGCTAAAGAGGCAACCGTTACAATCGATCAAAGCTTTCTACCCAAAGCTTGATCCAATTCACTCTTTTACAAGAAGTTTGTTTGCAAACAAAAATATCCTCACAAAGATAGGTGTTTGCCCAATTACAAGTACACTCAACCCAATCTTGAATCAAAAGATTACAATGAAAAACTCTCAAGAGGGTTACAAAGAAATATGACTCTAATAGGCTCAAAGTAGTTGGATTTTTGCTTGAATGCTTTAGACTTGTTCAATTCTTGTTGTTATAGCTTTAGAGACTTGATTTTATACCCTCTTATTGATTTCTAACCGTTTGGGTAGTTGGGATCATCAATAGAGCCGTTGGGCTGCTTTCTTGTCACATCCCGAAAACCGGCCTAGTTGGAATTGGGCTCCGGTGATCGGAAATTTTGAAACCGACATAATAATGTTTGTAAAAGATTGACTTTTGTACCCATCTCGTTGTAATGGAACTTCATTGTGGCCTTATGTGTGTGTAAATGGACCCCTTGTATGAAATTCGAAGCCCAATATGCCAATCTGAGTTAGTCGTATCGATACGCCCGTATGAGTATCGATACGGCCTAACTGTCAATAACTAACTTTCTGATTTTAGCGGGAGCGTACCGATACGGGCAGAAGCGTATCGACACGGGTCCCCTGTTTTAAGCAAATATGATGTCGTTTCGATAAGGAAATGATGATAGGTGATGAGTCACATCTATGCTTGTCCAATCTCACGTGAAATTCATCAGAATTCACAAACAAACAAGTTCATAAGCCAACTTGGAGTATTGATAATCCTTGGGCTTAGGAAACCCTCAAGTAAGGGAAATAATTCTATTGGTTGTTGGAGTGGTGAAGGAATGATTAAGATTTTAATCATTTAAAGTAAATAGGCAAAAGGGAAAAAGCCTTCTTCATTTTTGGTCATCCCTCCCAAAAGCTAAACTCAAGCTTTGTCTTCCAATAAGCTAACACCACCATTGTCTTCAACCTTGAGCCCTCAAGCACACACCTCTCCTCTTGCCCACCCTAAGCTCATCTTTTCTTCAAATTGAATGTACCGTTGTAAAGCTATTCATCGGGTAAGGCAAAGCCCTCTTTCAATTATTGAATCCTATGTAAGATGAGAGTTTAATTTCGATTCAAAATCCTAAGCTCGGCCTAAGTATATTGTCAATTTGGTTATAATAATTCATATTGTCTTTCCTAGCTCAAAACAAGGAAGAAAACGATCCATCGACCCCAATCGAAGCTAGGAACAAAGGAATCACGATTCAAGAATCCTAGAAGCCTTCGTACCCTAAGGTGAGTGTAGTTGTGTCAAGGGGTAGGCATGGTGCCATCCCCTTTGCATTATTTGTGATTATGTTGCATTTGATCTAAGGATCACGTAGAGCTACTAAGTCGAATTCGATTGGCAAATCCGGTAAGTACCTCACACTATTTTGATATGTGAAAATATGGTTATGATATGCCAAGCATGTGATTCATGGATTTGATATGAACATGATATGTGTTATGGAGCTAAGGCTCGTTTTGATATTTGATATGATATGAATTGAAAGAAAATATAAAATATACGGTCTTTGTGAAATGATGGACATTGGATACAATTGGCATGCCATAGGATTATTTGAGCTCGTATAAGTAAGGGATGGACTACGATCCGGGGCTACGGCCTATATGTGGGGGAAATAAGGATGAATTGTGTAAGGGATATGTTTTCGAAGCTACGGCTTATTTTCGATATGTGGTGTAAAGGGGAATCCGTGTATCCAATGGTACCTAATGGAAATTCTATGTGTTTATGAACTTTGATATGAAATTATGAAAGTATGTGAAATGAGCATGAAATTTTGTACATAGGACTATGCCTATGTAAATTACTTGATCATCATGTCATGCATAATATGAATTGATTATTGTATTCATTATAACTACCTCACTAGGCTATGTAAGCCTAACATGTGTGTTTCATGCATTTTTTCAGGACCCTAAACGATTCCGAGCTACGATCGTGTGGTTGCGGTTGCAAGTCACATCTTCACCTTATACGTATGTTATCCTTTGCTATAAACTCCTAGTGAAGTGGCATATGGTCCAAACATGTTTTGTATGAGCATTTTGATGATTGTGAATTAGCCCTATAATGACCTAGTGTTGTATGCATGAAATGGTATGTTTTGAGAATGTCAAGTTTTTCAAAAAAGAGCCTAAAACGAGCCTAAGGTGAAAAGTAGGTAAATGGATTCGAAATGCTATAAAATTTGGTATGACAGTAGATTAATGGATTTTAGGTGTGATGGTAAAATTTGGTAATAATTGGACAACATTTGGGGAGTCAAATTAGATAAAAACCAGATAAAATTTGTCATTACAAGCCAGGCGTATCGATACAAGGAAGCCTGTACTGATACGGCCTTGAATATTTGGTATTTGGTGAAGCGGGGAGTATCGATACACTGGGAGGTGTACCGATACGGACTTGGACAGTAAAGCCTAAAAATTTAATTGCATCGATACGACCTCAGGTGTACCGAAACGAGTCAACTCAAGTCAACGTGTATCAATACGGACATAGATGTATCAATATGAGGTCGTTAACCTCAAACCTGGAAATTGTGAAATTCAACATAATGTATCGATACAGGCTATAGTGTATCGGTACAGTGTTAGTTAATTCTGTTAAAAGGCTTAAGAAACAGTTTTAAAAGAACTACAAATTGGCCCCTAATAATTATATGGCTTAAATGGATAGGTAAGAGATATCCGATAACAACGAAACTTCACAGGTTAATAATTGGAGAGTCTAATTACTAGACGGTAAGAAACAATCCGGATTAGGATCACTAATTTGTAACATTTACAATTTAGTCCCTTGAGTTTGAAAAGTTGTAAATTTAACCTCAAGTCTAAATTCGAACTCCGATTCCATTCCCGATAACACTTTTCGACCCGGTTCTCTACCAGACCGAGAAAGGGGTGTTACATTTCTTCCCCCAATAAAAGTTATTTGGTAAGCTACCGTACCGGTATACGAACAGCTATATCGGTACCTACCATAAAAAGAAATAGCTATTGTACAAAGGAGTATCGATACGGTTGAGGGCGTATCAAAACGAGTATAATGTAAAAATATAGGCATATCGAAATGGCTAGGCCGTATCGGTATAGATTTTGCTCACTGGAATCTGAGGAAAAAGTCTAAGGAAAAATGCATCGGTACGCCTATGGGGCGTATCGATACGATGTAACTGCAATGTAAAGTTTGGTGATTCCAATAACTGACAAGGCAACGGTCAAAAATTTATTACAATGATTTTGAAAATCTTAACACCCCGTATCAGTACAGGTGAAGCCGTACCGATACTCATTGCTTAATTAAAATTCCCAGGTTAAAGGTTGTACAAAAACGGGTACCCCCGTATTGGTACGTTTTGGCTATTAAGTTAAAACCAGTTTCCAGTAGCCAAAAATCGTATCGAAACACCTAAGGGCGTATCGATATGCCTGAGCGATTTTGGTTATTTGAGTATCAAAATACTTAGAAAATATTTGGGGTTTAAGTTTTTGACTTAGAAACAATTTTAGGTTCAAGTCCTTGTCATTTTATAAGACTTTTTGAGTACTTAAAAATTTATTCAAGTTTACAAATATGTCCTCAAACTCTTTGTTAAATCAAAAGCAAATGTTGGTTTTACAATCTCCCCTTTTTGATATAACAAAACCAAAATAAATTTTTAAGTAAGTTTGAAAAATACTCCCCTTTCTTTAAGGCTAAAAGATTTGATTTTGAAAAACTTTGAAAAAAATTTAGCTCTTTTTACTTCCCCTTTTTGTTAGATCAAAATCAATAAGATATAAAGCAAGATATAAACATTAAATGTATTTTAAGCATTAAAGAAACAACATAAATATCATTAAAATTTCAAAGCATAATATTCAAAGCAACCTTAAAATCCAACTTAATTCCTAAAAACATAAACCAAAGCATAGGAGTTCATAAAACAAAGACATAAGTGCATAAAACATATATCCTAATATGATATGATATGTCATGAGATGCAAGAGCCTAAGGATCGTCTTCATTGTCATCTTCTTCTTCATCATCTTCATCTTCATCCATACCATGTGTTCCAAGAGATTGTCGCCATTCTCCATGAAAAGCGGTGAGAGATAAATCCATAGAAGCTTGGTGATTCTCGATCGAGGTAACTTTCTCCTCCAAGGATGTAATACGAGTGTCAAGAGATGTCATACGAGTATCAAGAGTAGTGAACCCCGAGTTTATACTCGTATCCAAAGAGGCAAACTTCCCATCAAGATAAGCCATAAGTGCATCAAGGGAATGTTGAGCTACATGAACTTGAGGAACCGCTTGATGAGTCGTCACTGGATCAAGTTGAGCATTTTGAGGGAGATCTGCAATACAGATCCATTGTCCATTATAGATGGTAAACTTAGCTCAGTGAAGAGAACTCTCATCAATAAGATCGGTGAGAGGTTCATAAAAATTATATGAGCAATCAATACCAATATTATGAAACAAGTAGCTCAAAGCGGTGCCATAGGTGAAGGAGACATGAGTGGTATGACGATTTTGCACGGCGAAGACAATCTCGGCAAACATAATTTGAGCAAGGTTGGGACGTTTACTCTCAGTAAAGCAACGAAGCCAAAAGTCATCGACTTGGCGGATCGTAGAGAATTTACCACCAAATGGTCAAAACCACTAAGTGAGAAGAAGGTGAAGGAAGCGATCGGAAGCATTGAGCACAGTCACGGAACCACTTTGAACATGTCCCAAAGAGTCATCGTCATTTATTTCTACATCCTCAAAACCCAAAAGTTTGCTAAAATTGAAGAATCAATTTGAAATTTCTTTTCCATGAGATAGGATTCAATAGCAACAACTTCAGATTTATCTTAGTTATAAATACACCGGGTATTTAACTAAAAAATAAATACAATGTTTCGGTATAAAATCTCGAGTATGCTTAAAAAGGCCATGAACTTCCATTGATTCATTAAATCAAGATATCTAAAATTAAATTGTTCAGAAGTCATGAAAGAGATAGAAACCACACACTAACGATAGATTTTAAAACTTTGATAATGTTTTAAAACGGTCCATGATATTTGGATATCTAAGTTCGTTAAAATAATTTTGAAAAATATAAGTGAGGTTGGGTTTAGTACCATAGTTTTCGGGATTGAGATTAGAAGCATTGCAACTAGATGCCAAATCTCTTCTTGCTCTTTTCTTAGGTGCCATAACCAAATCTAAAATCAAAATCAAACCACAATGTATGCATTAACATCACATTCAATCCAATAAACAATCCAATGATCAACGTATTGTAAAAACCTATATCGTATAGTTTAAAATCATATATAGGTATAAAAAAAATTTGGTAAAATAAAAACTGAAAAGCAGTGTTGAAAAATATACGAGTATAATTTTATATTTGAACAAAAAAATTAGTTTTGAAAGAATTTTTGTAAAATCTTTGAAAACTATATTATATACATACTAAATATATAATTTTTGATGTAAAACAATAAACAAATATAAAGAAATCAAAATTTAAAAGAAAAAGAAATGTATACCTTGAGTGAGGATTATGGATGAATAAAGAGATGATGATGCACAAAGCTTGATGATTTTGCATGGGTTTGATGAGAAAACCAAAAACCCTCAAAATATTTAATGATTTTTGTGAAAAACAAAGGGTTTTGATGGGTTTATATGGGGAATTTTTGTATCTAGGGTTTTTAGAGTTTGAGTTAAAGTAGGAAAACCCCTTTAATGACTCATTTAAAGACCAGTAGCTACGCGTAACGATACGTCACCTGTGCGTATCAAAATAGCATACCGAAACATGTACAAAAAATTATTTTGATAAAATAAAAACTAAAAAACAGTGTTAAAAATATACGAGTATAATTTTATATTCGAACCAAAAAAATTTAGTTTTGAAATATTTTTTGTAAAATCTTTGAAAACTATATTATATACATACTAAATATATAATTTTGATGTAACAATAAACAAATATAAAGAAATCAAATTTTAAAAGAAAAAGAAATTTATACCTTGAGTGAGGATTATGGATGAATAAAGAGATGATGATGCACAAAGCTTATTGATTTTGCTTGGGTTTGGGTTTGATGGGAAAACCAAAAGCCCTTAAAATATTTGATGATTTGTGTGAAAAATAAAGGGTTTTGATGGGTTTATAGGGGATTTTCGTATCTAGGATTTTTAGAGTTTGAGTTAAAGTAGGAAAACCCCTTTAATGACTCATTTAAATACCAGCGGCTACGCGTATCGATACGCTACCTGTATGTATCGAAACAGCGTACCGAAATAGGTTTTAGACGTTTTGATACTCGATCTCGTACCGGTACAGATAAACCTGTACTGAAACTGTCTCATGATACCTGTACCAATACATGTTATCCCGTATTGGTACCCCTAAGCCAAAATGTCATTTTTTACTATAAGATGCTCAAAAATATGATTTTACTCGAATCGAAATGCATGTAAATGATATGAGAACATCATGTATAAGCTAAAATAGATGTATACTCCCCTAACAACAAGCATAGATGCATATAGGAGTAGAAACACATAAGCAATAAAATCAACCAAACTCAAGCAAGTTTTAACGCCAAAAGGCTCTAAGGTTTAAGAAATGTTAGTTAAACCTAACTCTCTCCTAAGAGACTAAAAACGCTCTTTGTCTAAAGGTTTGGTGAAGATATCCGCTAATTGGTTTAAGGTGTCTACATATTCTAAAACTACCTCATTTTTCAAGACATGATCTCTAATGAAATGATATATTATCTCTATGTGTTTGGTTCTAGAATGTTGAATGGGATTCTTAGTGAGACATATGACACTAGTGTTGTCACACTTAAGAGGGATGATACCTACATCAATTCCATAATCTAAAATTTGTTGTTTCATCCAAAAGACTTGAGCACAACAACTTTCGGCTGACTTGTATTCCGCTTCGGTGGTAGATAATGCTACACTATTTTGTTTCTTTAAAAACTACGATATAAGCATACTACCTAGGAATTGACAAATACCAGAGGTACTTTTTCTATCTATCTTATAACCTCCATAATCCACATCCGAATAAGCATGCAAACTAAATAAGGAATCTCTAGGATACCAAAGGCCTAAACAAGGTGTGTCTCTAAGGTATCTAAAAATTCTATTACAACTATAAGGTGTAATTCTCTAGGACTAGCTTGAAATCTAGCACACAAGCAAACACTAAACATGATATTCGGTCTACTTGCGGTAAGATAAAACAAAGATCCTATCATTAATCTATAAAGCTTTAACTCAACACACTTACCTCCTTCATCTTTGTCAAGCTTTGTAGAAGAGTTCATTTGTGTGGCTTGAGGTTTCACATTCTCCAAGCCAAACTTCTTGAGCATGTCCTTGATGTACTTAGCTTGATTGATGAAGATTTCATCCTTCCTTTATTTGATTTAGAGTCCCAAAAAGAATAAGAGCTCCCCAATCATACTCATCTCAAACTGACCTTGCATCAACTTAGCAAAATCTTGGCCAAGTAATTCATTAGTAAAACCAAAAATGATATCATCAATATAAATTTGAACTACTAAGATGTCTTTGCCTTTTCTTTTAATGAAGAGTGTAGTATCCACATTTCCTTTGTTAAAACCTTTTTCAATTAAAATGTTTGATAATTTTTCATATCAAGCTCTAGGAGCTTGTTTCAAACCATATAAATCTTTTGAAAGTTTGAAAACGTAGTTTGAATATTTTGGATCTTCAAAACCAGGTGGTTGTTCTACATACAATTCTTCATTAATAAAACTATTTAGAAAAGCACTTTTTATATCCATTTGGAAAAGCTTGAATACATGATAACATGCAAATGCAAGAAGCATTCTAATAGCTTCCATTATAGCTACGAGTGCATAGGTTTCATCAAAATTGATTCATTATTCTTTAGTATAACCATGAGCAACAAGTCTAGCCTTATTTCTCACTATGTTACCACTCTCATCTAGTTTGTTTCTAAAAACCTATTTAGTTCCTATGGTAGACTTATTACTAGGCCTATCAACTAATGTCTATACTTGACTTCTCTCAAATTGATTTAACTCTTCTTGCATAGCCAATATCCAATAATCATCATTTAATGCTTCTTTGATATTGTTAGGCTCCATGTATGAGATAAATGCAACATTACAAATATTTCTAAGAGAATATCTAGTGGTTACCCCTTTTGGATGGATCACCCAAAATCTCACCATCTTATACATAGTTGAACTCCCTTGGGTAGCTCACTTCCTTTTTCTCTAGAGTCATGTCATTCAATGCTTCTAGAGGTGGATCGTGTGCTTCTTCTTCTTTGGATGGAACTTCATCAACCTTTGATGATTACCCACCATCATTGGCTTCAAAAATTCTTACATCATCGTCATCACAAGAATCCTTCCTCGGAAGGAGGTTATCATCGAAAACCAGATGAATAGACTCTTCAACTAATAAAGTTTTTTACTAAATACTCGATAGGGTTTATAGTTTAAATAATAACCTAAGAAAATAGCTTCATCACTTTTAGCATCAAATTTGCCCAAATTGTCTTTTCCATTATTTAAAACAAAACATCTACATCCAAAATGATGAAAATAAGTAATGTTAGGCTTTTTGGATTTTAAAATCTCATAAGGTGTTTTCTTTAAAATCAGCCTAATCATTATTCGGTTGACAATATAGCATGTGATATTTGTGGCTTCCACCCAAAAATACTTAGGCAAATTGTTTTCAAAAATCATGGTTCTAGCCATTTCTTCCAAAGTACGATTTTTCCTCTCAACAACCCCATTTTGTTGAGGAGTGCGATGAGCGAAAAAATTATGACTTATACCATTAGAGTTACAAAAATCCTCAAAACGTAGATTTTGAAATTCAGTTCTATGATTACTTCTAATGTGAGAAATAGAGTGACCAACATCATTTTGAGTAATTTTTGAAAACGTGATGATTTTTTCTAAAAACTCATCCTTGATACTTAAAAATAGAACCAAAGTAAATCTAGAGTAATCATTAACTAAAATAAATGCATATGATTTTCCACCCAAGCTCATTGTCCTAATAGGGCCAAAAAGATCCATGTGGATCAATTGTAAGATTCTACTTGTAGAAACATTATTAATAGGTTTAAAAGAAACTCTTTTGTGTTTGCCTTTTGCACAAACATCACAAATTTTGTCAAAAGAAAACTTTATTTTTGGTAAACCTCTTACAAGATAATTTGAAACCAATTTTTCTAAAACACTCATGCTTGCATGCCCTAGTTTTCTATGCCATAACCATTAGTCATGTTCATATTTGCAACAAAATATGCATTTGAAATATGAATGTCATCTAAATGCACCATGTATATGTTTCCTATGCGATGACCAATAAGCACAATTTTGTTAGTTTCAATGTTGATAATTTTGCAACCATTTAAATCAAAAAGCATATTGAAACCTTTATCACAAAGTTGGTTTATGCTTAAAAAATTATGTTTTAGGCTGTTAACATATAAAATATTGTCTATAAGGATAGAAGAGTGATTACCAATGGGACCAAGTCCTTCAATGTGGCCTTTAGAGTTGTCACCGAAAGTCACTACTCCTTCACTCTTTGCTTTTAGCTCTAAGAACTGACTCTTGTCATCGGTCATGTGTCTCGAGTATCCACTATCAAGGTACCACAAATTTACACATGTAGCTTTGGCATTGTAGCAATGTTCCCCCTACAAACAAAGAAGTCTTGATTTTTGGTACCCAAATCATTTTGGGTCCATGAGTATTAGCTCCTAAAATTTTGGTTCCTTGGGAATCTAAGAAGTAATAGCACTAATATTATTAGAAGTGATTAGTTCTTTAGGAAGCCAAATACTCACAATCATTTTACCTCTAAAGGGCCTTTGGAAGCCTCTTTGTTTGTAGCCACCAAAGTTTCTCTTTACATAGTTGGGTTTTGAAGAACTTACTTTTTCAAAACTTGATTTCCCAACTTTGCTTAGAGAAGCTTTGAGATCACCAACCTCTTTTTGGTGATCACCATGAACCTTGGAAAGAAGGTTGTTTAAATCATGATTTTTCTTTTCAATATCATTTTATTTTTGTTGTAAATCAAAAACCTTCTTTTCAAGTTCGGAGTTGATTTTGGATAGGGAATCGTTTTGGGTTTTCAAATTGAAAATCATTTTCTTGTTTTTCAAAATTAATTCCTTATATTTTTCTACCAACTCATCATAAACCTCTTGTAACTCATCATAAGCTTCTTAAAGCTCATCGAAAGTGAAATCAAATGTATATAAGTTAGAGGTTACCTTAGGATCATCTTCGAGTGTCATGAGGTAAAGATTGACAACTTCTTGCTCCTCTTCATCGGATGATTCATCATCACTCCAAGTAGCAACGTTTGCTTTGAGATTCTTCTTCTTCCCGAAGCTCTTCCTTTTGAGTTGAGGGCAATCAGTTCTTATGTGCCCTGGCTTCTTGAACTCAAAGTAAATAAGTTAATCTTTCTCCTCCTCTTTGTTCTTGTTCTTAAAATCCCATCTTTGATGGAACTTTCTTCCTTGATTGGATTTCATGAATCGAGTGAATCGTTTGGCTAGCACAACCATTTTTTCATCTTTCTCTTCACTAGAATCGCTCTCTTCTTGTGAAACTTTGAGACTAATTCCTATCTTCTTCTTTTTTACTTCCTTCTTCTCGACCTTCTTCTCTTCTCTCTTCTTCTCATCTTTTCTTCCTTTCTTCATGATCTTGTGAGTTAATCAAACTTTAAAGTCTTTAGGTCATTTGCCTCAATAATGGTGGTTCTCTTTTCATCTCATGACTCAGAAAGGGAGTAGATGAGCTTCCAGACTAGCTTGTCATCAAGGATGAGTTCTCTAAAGCCCTTGAGACTATTGACAATGACGAGTAAATAATCGAACATCTTGGCGATGCTCTCATTTGGCTCTATCTTAAAATTTTCATAGATTAAATTAATGAGTCCAATCTTGGTCTCCTTTAAATCATTTGTGCCTTCATATGTGGTCTCGAGCTTGTCCCATATCTCTTTTGCACTTGTGCAAGAAGATCTTTTGGAGTACTCATCCGGTCCAAGCGTACAAAAGAGCATGCGTATAGCTTTGTCATTGACTTGTAAGCACCTCCGTTCTTCATCTGTCATCTCAATCTTAGACTTTGGAACAAACCGGTCACATTCTCTTTTTATCAAAATTGTTGTTCAATCTTTCACTACGTCTCATAAGAGGTAGTCGTTAGATTTGATGAAGAGCCTCATGCGATTCTTCCAATAGGGATAGTTATCCCCATTGAAATAAGGCGGATTGGTGGTGGATTACGACTCGTAGAGATTGTACCTAGAAGTAGAGGCAACGGCTTCAATTGAGGATTAATGTATCTCCTTAGGATTGAATCAAGAAGATGTTAATCCTTCCAATGAGTGTAACTCTGATACCAATTGTTGAGATAATCAATCGGTTGTGGAAGGCCAATAGGGGTGAATTGGCAAATAAAAATTTAGTGGAAGCAAAGTAAAAGATAGAAAAATAAAGACACGAGAATTTATACTGGTTCAACCTTCTAACAAGGTCTACATCCACTACCTTAAATCCCCACTAAGAATTTCAAACAATTTACTAAGAATTCTTCCCATTTTCTAGACTAAGGAGGCAACCGTTACAATCGGTCAAAGCTTTCTACCCAAAGCTTGAAACAATTCACTCTTTTACAAGAAGTTTGTTTGCAAACAAAAATATCCTCACAATATAGGTGTTTGTCCAATTACAAGTACACTCAACCCAATGTTGAATCAAAAGATTACAATGAAAAACTCTCAAGAGGGTTACAAAGAAATATGACTCTAATAGGCTCAAAGTAGTTAGATTTTTGCTTGAATGCTTTAGACTTGTTCAATTCTTGTTGTTGTAGCTTTGGAGACTTGATTTTATACCCTCTCATTGATTTCTAACCGTTTGGGTAGTTGGGATCATCAATAGAGCCGTTGGGCTGCTTTTTTCCCGCAATAAATGATGTTTGGTAAGCTACCGTATCGGTACACGAATAGCCGTATCGGTACCTACCATAAAAAGAAATAGATGTTGTACAAAGAAGTATCGATACGCTTGAGGGTGTATCGAAACGAGTATAGTGTAAAAACATAAGCGTATCGAAATGGCTAGACCGTATCGGTACGAATTTTACTCACTGGAATCTGAGGAAAAAGTCCAAGGAAAAATGCATCGGTACGCCTATGGGGTGTATCGATATGGTGTAACTGAAATTTAAAGTTTGGTGATTTCAATAACTGACAAGGCAAAGGTCAAAAATTTATTACAAAGATTTTGAAAATCTTAACACCCCGTATTAGTACAGGTGAAGTCGTACCGATACTCATTGCTTAATTAAAATTCCCATGTTGAAGGTCGTATCGAAACGGGCACACCCGTATCGGTACGTTTTAGCTATTAAGTTAAACTAGTTTCCAGTAGTCAAAAGTCATATCGAAACACCTAAGGGCGTATCGATATACATGGGCGATTTTGGTTATTTGAGTATCAAAATACTTAGAAAAATATTTGGGGTTTAAGTTTTTTACTTAGAAACAAATTTAGGTTCAAGTCCTTGTCATTTTGTAAGACTTTTTGAGTACTTAAAAATTTATTCAAGTTTATAAATTGATCCTTAAACTCTTTGTTATATCAAAATCAAATGTTGGTTTTACAAATATTTTGTATCTATTAAAATTAATTAGATTATGAAAAAAATTAATATAATATTACTAAGTATATTTGAAGGATCTATATATTAATTTATTATTTATATAATTATTTTAAATATAATTTAATTAATTATTAAATTAAATACAAATATAAATGTGTGAGAATAAAAAGAAAAAAAGAAAAAAAAAATTAGTTTACAAATGTCATAATGTAAATACATGGGGTGAAAAATAAAATAGAAAATGTTAAATTTAGGTTTGTCATAACCCATTTTTGTCCAGGCCTAAGCCCGAACTAAGCCCAATCCAAAAATTAAACCAACAACCCATACAATACCCATGAACCCATTACAATAATATTACCCAATACCCAAACTCATTACCCACTTACAACCCCCAAAAAACCATAAGACCCAATAACACTAACAAAGACTAAATTACCCTTAATCCTAAAAACCCTAATAACCTAACCCTTTATCCAACCACACTGTGCCACCGCCCAAAATCTGCTCTACCCCTGCAGAAGAACAAATGGGAGATTTTAGATTTTTATATTGTAAAAATAGGTTATAAAAACCCGAATAAAATCAAATGTAAAGACCCCGGATTCGAAATAGTAATAATAATAATAATAAACAAGTAAAAAAAGGGTAAACCATCGTGGATGCCATGCAAGGCGTCCACGCCACCTTGCTTTCCACTCACCTCACCTCCCAAATGCCTATAAAAGGCAGGAGGAGGCTTTGCATAACACAATATAAGCCATAAAAATGGTAAAGAAAAGCCATTTTGAAATGGTAAGTATGGGCAGTGCCCTTTTTAATTCAAGAGCAGTGCTCTCACCGGGGAATTTTTAGTACCTAAAGGTTTGATCAATTATCTGATCGGGGTTCTGTTGAGATTCCTTCGGGTTGTTTGTTTACTACGGCTAGGTGACGAGGGGATCTTGCTAGGGGTCAGTCGAAATTCTTCATTCGAGCTTCTAGTTTTGTTCTTTATTTTGTACTTATTTTTGGCTTAGATATGCATTGGCATGTTTTTGTAATAAATATATTTGGTATGCCATGTTTGTATATTTTAAGTTGTATGACTTATTTACAATGTTGTTTTAATTATTGAGGTGTTTTTTATATTTTGTATGTCATGTTTGAATAAAATATGTTTATATATTATTTAATTAATTTTAAAATTAAAACCTTTTATTATGGATTATTGTGAAAAATGTACCCCGAGCATAGGAGTGCCACTTTTCGTTAATCTCTATCACAAAATATCATTTTCTATTATAATTTTTAACATAGATTCTCCTCATTCGAGAATCTAATAGAAATTATGCCCCGAGCGTAGGGGTGTAAAATTCCTTTATATAAATAAATATTCTTTCAAATATCTTAAGGGATCACAAATTTTAAATTAAATTTGAATTATTAATTTATGTTATTAAAACAATTTGTAATCGACCGGATATCAATTTTGGGCATTGTGGGGGTGTTCACCCTTCCCCATATATAACCGACTCCTAAACATTTTTTTCCTGGTTTCGCAGACCAAAACTCGTTGTTTTAATAAAAACGACAAAAACAAGTTTTATTAAAATAACTGGGTTTTTAGGTGATCCAAACTCACATAAACTAAAATAAAAAAAAAAGATTGGTGGTGACTCCCCGTTGTTACAGCTTGGCCACTCCATTAGGGACTTTTTAGAGAGTCAAGCTACGAGTCGGTTACCTTTTGTCTTAATGAGTGGAAAATATAAATTTGGTTTAATTTATTTTGTGATATTTTTTTACAAGAAGTTTTTTTTTTAAAATTTAATTTTTCCTGATCTTTCATATCATGAGCTCTGCACCCGAGCTTTGTCTCTTTTAAGTGGGAGCGAGAAACTACTCCTTCGTGAGGTACCCCATTCGTGCAGGATGGTAGATCGCTTTCGGGATATAGGCCCCTTTGTCTTCGTGAGATTTTCATCTCTGTGTAGACCTACGGAAATATATCATCCCAAATCGATGTCCTAGCGACAGTTCGGGTACCGTCACCCTAAAACATAAACTGCATATAGCGAGCCGTAGGAGCCAACCTTTTTATGGCCAATGCAAGACCCTGCCCGTTAGCAGTCACCCTGTTTAGGTTTCGATGCCTTTATTTGCCATTTATGCACACATTTCTTTACTGTTTTAATTTATGTCTTATTCATCATTCAATTTATTCATCCAATTATTTTATTGTGAACTAACCATTTCTTTTTGGTGATCACACTACATTTAGTCATTCGTTTAGCATTCATTGCATGACACCGCCATAACATTTTAATTTTTGCATTTCACCAGCATGAAGTATTGATCTCACGACTGGTTCTCAATTTGAAAAAGATTTACTGTCGGGAGAAAATCTAGTACCCTAGATATCAATGCAACATTTAAAGTTATGAATGAATCATGTAAATTCGGAAGTTGAGCTACGAGAACCATTTTTGAATCAATACCTTCGCATCTAGGACATGCACTTTGCATTTACATACATTTCAAAAATTTTGAAATCGGTCCCTATGATGCTCCGTGCCGACAAATACCAAATAAAGCAAAGTCAACCAACCTAGCACCATGCTGAACCAATGCAAGAACCCGGTCTAGGGGCATCTTTGAGAATAAGCCCCGCATTCATACAAACATTGTGCCTCTACAAGGCTCCAATCTGAGAACATTCCCCGATGAGTTTAGAAAGCGAGTCTCCGATGCCGAATCGGACTTCTGCACCTCAGACGACTACATCAATTATCGTCTGTAGCACATCGCCAGGGCCAAAAGTAATGAGCTGTCATGAACCAACACAACAAATTTATAGACATGACTAGGGGGCAACGTAACATAATGCGTTCATGAAAATAATGAAAGCCCTTCAAGAAAAGGAGAAAGTATACTTCAAGCTTCGAGTTCGCTTCAAGAACAGTTTCAGACAAAAATGTTGGGGCATTCACCCAAGGAAGTAATCCCTAAGATGATCAAACCCGGGGAAGGTTAGGGCATCCTCATGTACAAAGCACTGAGCTCTATTCGATTAAAAGCAAAGATCTGACTAGCAAAGAGTCAGGGGCATCCTTTTAAGAGCCGAGAAAAATCACGTCACGTTCATATATTTAATTGCATGCATTAAAATTCATCATGCACTTAGATTAGGTACACACACCTAAAGTTATCATGCACATGCATTAGGCACAAATTTAGGTGCATCCATAACACACTTATTTTTGGCTTGAATGTAAAAATAGGTTCAAGGAAGAGATTGGAGAACCTCAGCGATAAGGGCAATAATTGATGATCAATCTTTAGCCCTGAAGAAGGCCGAATGTGCAGAAAGCTCAAGTATTCAGGATCATGACTCCTCTCCACAAAATAGAAGAATCAAATTTTTCCTGATCTCGCCTTCGTTAGTAGTGGTGGGCCAATTTAATCCAGATTCCGCATCTCAGACGGTGGTGTCGCAAGATAATTTCTCTTGAGAAAAAGAAAAGAGATGACGTCAAGGTCATTCAGCTTAGAAGTTCAAACTTAGAAAAGAGTGAGGACAATAAAATTTGGGGGCAAACCTTCACTAGGGCAAATTTTGAACAAAGGTTTGACATATTCAAATAGGAAGGAGCAGATAGCTGTCGACAAATTCTAGTATCCTTGACATGAAGAAATGGGGCAAATATTGTATGGTGACTTCAACCAAGAATGAACAGACAACCATTAACAAGATCCAACATCCTTGAAACAAATAATCAGTCTTATCTTCCCAAAAGAATGGTGAAAAGTAGATTGATCGATCAAGTTTTTCCCTAAAGAAGAGAAGACAAGAATATTAACCAAAGAGAGAATCAGCTACCAAAGAAAGCAGGGTCAGAAAAAGAGATCCTCGGGCCTTCACTTTCATGAGTAATGCTAGGACCCTTAGGACATCACCCTCGAGAGCGATGTTAAAACCCTCAGCGGATCAAACAACTTGTTCTCATCCTATCTCACCCGTAACATGGTGTAACGGATCAACAAACTTTCTTCTCAAGTTCACGCTTGATCAAAATCAAACTTTTGGATCATGCCTCTACATCAGAGTCGCAACTTGACCAATAAATCTACAGATCACGCTTCTTCGCCATAGTTGATCAAAATTAAATCCCAAGATCTTGCCTCCGTCAATGGTATAGCAGATCAAAAACTTCTTCTAGATCTCGCCTCTCCGTCAGTGGTGTAGCAGATCAAACTTCGTTTAAATCTTGTCGCCGCCAATGGTGTAGCAGATCAAACTTACTTCTAGATCTCGCCTCTCCACCAGGGGCGTAGCAAATCAAACTTCTTCCCGATCTGGTCTCACCGTTAGTGGTGTAGCAGATCTAACTTCTTCCCGATCTAATTCTTCCGTCAGTGGTGCAACGAATTAAACCTTTTATGGAGTTACAGCTCGATCGAAATTAAACTCTCAAATCCTGCCTTTTCGTCAGTGGTGTAGCAGATCAACCTCCCAGATCATACCTCTTCTTCAGAGTCGTAGCTTGATCAGAGTTTGCCTCTTCGCTAGTGTTATAGCATATCAATCTTTCTAGATTGTACCTCCCCATTGGTGGTAGAGCAGATCACTTACATTTGCAGATTCTACTTCCCCGAGATTGATTATGCCCCTCTAACAAATGTTGGAACAAATTAGCACAATAATTTTATTTCCCTAGAATTACAGTGGAATGAGTACGACAACAAGTTCATTTCCCTGAAATTGTAGCGGAACAAGCAGGATAAAAGAACGATTAAGAAGTTCTATGCCCTTTTAGAAGAAGACAAGGTGATCAAAGCTCAGGAGGGTCATGATTCCCTGCCATGATATAGCAGATCCCATATTTTTTAGATCTTTCTTTGCCGTTGATGGCGCGACTGATCAAATTTTTGTCCAGGTCTAATTTTGCTGTTGACTGTGTGACTAGACCAAATAATTTATCCAGACTCGTCTTCAAAATAATAAAAAATCAAGGGAAAACTCAAAAGTATTTAAAAAGAATGAAAAAGAATGAAAAACAAAAAAAATGGCAAAAAATGATAAAAGAATCCAAAAAAGGAAAAAATCAAAAACAGAAAAATTCTAAAAAAAATCCCAAAAAGAAAATTAAAGTCAAAACTTTGATCATGCCACTTCGCCAGAGTTGTAGCAGATCAAACCTTCTTCTCGCGATCATGCCACTTCATCAGAGTTGTAGTAGATCAAACCTTCTTCTCGAGATCATGCCACTTTATCAGAGTTGTTGCGGATCAAACCTTCTTCTCCAGATCGTGCCACTTCGTCAGAGTTGTAGCAGATCGAAACTTCTTTTTAAGATCGTGCCACTTCGTTATAGTTGTTGCGGATCGAACCTTCTTATTCATATCTTGCCACTTTGCCAGAGTTGTTGCAGATCAAACTTTCATCATCTGATCACGCATCTTCGTTAGAGTTATAGCTTGATCAACATTTTCTCCAGATCACGCCTCTTTCGTCAAAGTTGTTGTAGATCAAACTTTCTTCATTATTTGATCCCACCTATTCGTTAGTGTTGCAGCTGGATCAAATATCAGAACCTTTATCCTTTGATCTTGCCTCTTCGTCAGTGTTGTAACTGGATCAAAACTTTTTACTTTAAACCGTGCCTCTTCGTCGGTGTTGCAGCTCAGTCCAATCTTGGTCTTGCCTCTTCGTCGGTGTTGTAGATGCTGAATCAAGTCACTAATTTACGATCCCGCCTATTTGTCAGTGTCGTAGCTGGATCAACCATTAACTCCAAACCTTGCCTCTTTGTCGGTGTTGTAGCTGGGTCGAACCTTACTAACTCTCGATATTGCCTCTTCGTCGGTGTTATAGCTAGACCAGATTTACTAACTCTCGATATTGCCTCTTCGTTAGTGTCGTAGCTGGATCAACCTTACTAACTATAGACCTTGCCTCTTCGTCAGTGTTGTAGCCGGGTCAATATTTACTAACCTTTTCCCTCACCTAGTAAATGTTGTTGCCAAAAAAAGAGAAAAAAAAGAAAAAAGAGAACAAAAAAGAAGAAAAAGAAAAAAAGAGAAAAAAAGAAAAAGAAGAATTATGTCAGATCTGGTCTCTACGTCGGTGTTGTAGATGGATCAAATATCAAAATCGTCATCATTTGATCTTTCTCTTCATCAGTGTTGCAGCTGGATCAAACATTAGCATTCATTTGATCCTGTCTCCTCATCGGTGTTGCAGCCGAATCAAATGTCAGAACCTTCATCATTCGATTCTGTCTCTTCGTCAGTGTTACAACTGAATCAAGTTTTGCAGACCTTGCCTCTGCGTTAGTGTTGCAGCTAGGTCAAATTTTCTTCAGGTATTGCATCATCGTCAGAGTCGTAGCAAGCCGAACTCATTTTGTCTCCTCCAACGGATCTCCCTAGGTTGAAGATTTTGCATCCGCAACAGATCTTCCGTTTTGAATATTTTGCCTAGAAGAACGGTCGAGAAGATCTAGTGAAGCCTAAGGAGAAGCGGTGGGCGGAGAAAGAAACCAACCTGACAGACAAAATGGTTATTCTTTTGTCTTTGCTCTATTCATGTTACACAACAATGAGCAAAGAGGGGCAGCTGTTATAACCCATTTTTATCCAGGCCTAAGCCCGAACTAAGCTCAATCCAAAAATTAAACCAACAACCCATACAATACCCATGAACCCATTACAATAATATTACCCAATATCCAAACTCATTACCCACTTACAACCCCCCAAAAAACCATCAAACCCAATAACACTAAAAAAGACTAAATTACCCTTAATCCTAATAACCTTAATAACCTAACCCTCTATCCAGCCACACCGTGCCACCGCCCAAAATCTGCTCTACCGCCTTGCAGAAAAACAAATGGGAGATTTTAGATTTTATATTGTAAAAATAGGTTATAAAAACCTGAATAAAATCAAATGTAAGGACCCCAGATTCGAAATAGTAATAATAATAAAAAAGCAAGTAAAAAAGGGTAAACCATCGTGGATGCCATACAAGGCATCCACGCTACCTTGCTTTCCACTCACCTCACCTCACCTCCCAAATGCCTATAAAAGGCGGGGGGAGGCTTTGCCTAACACAGCATAAGCCATGAAAAATGTCAAAGAAAAGCCATTGAAATGGCAAGTATGGGCAGTGCCCTTTTTAGTTGGAGATTAGTGCTCTCACCGGGGAATTTTTAGTACCAAAGGTTCGATCAATTATCCGATCGGGGTTCTCTTGAGTTTCGTTCGGGTCATTTTTTTACTACGGCTAGGTGACGTGAGGATCTTGCTAGGGGTCGGTCGAAATTCTTCATTCGAACTTCTAGTAGGGTAAATTATGTTCTTTATTTTTGTACTTATTTTTGGCTTAGATATGTATTAGCATGTTTTTGTAATAAATAAATTTGGTATGCCATGTTTATATATTTTAAGTTGTATGACTTATTTACAATGTTCTTTTAATTATTGAGGTGTTTTTTATATTTTGTATGTCATGTTTGAATAAAATATGTTTATATATTGTTTAATTAATTTTAAAATTAAAACCATTTTATTAGGGATTATTGTGAAAAACGTACCCCGAGCATAGGAGTGCCGCTTTCCGTTAATCTTTATCACAAAATATCATTTCCTATTATAATTTTTAAAATAGATTCTCCTCATTCGAGAATCTAATAGAAATTATGCCCCGAGCGTAGGGGGTGTAAAATCCCTTTATATAAATAAATATTCTTTCAAATATCTTAAGGGTTCACAAATTTTAAATTAAATTCGAATTATTAATTTCTGTTATTAAAACAATTTGTAATTGACCGGGTACCAATTTTGGGCGTTGCGGGGGTGCTCACCCTTCCCCGCACGTAACCGACTCCCAAACCTTTTTTTTCTGGTTTCGCATACCAAAACTCGTTGTTTTAATAAAAACGACAAAAACAAGTTTTATTAAAATAACCGGGTTTTCAGGTGATCCAATCTCACCTAAACTAAAATAAAAAAAAAAGATTGGTGGCGACTCCCCGTTGTTACAAGGTTATTTGGAATTTTTTTATAATTGTTAAGGATAGAAGGGTCTTTATAACTTTTATGTCAAAACATCTTATTTCAAATAGCTCTTATTAACATTTTTTTTCAAAATTAGAGATTTCACCACATTCTGCTATTCACCAAACATCCAAATTAACTGATTTGACTGGTCAAACCTCTAATATTAGCTTAAACTTCTAATTTTAACTTAAACAGCTATTTACCAAACAAGTTCATTATCTAATTGTTTCGAAGCACAAACTGGGGAGATAAAAAGTTCGATGAGCTATAAGTTCAACCAGCAACCACTGGTGAATTTTAAATGTTAAATATATATTTTTTCAAAATAAAATATTTTTAGTTTTTTATAAAATATATATTTTTAATTTTAAAAGTATATAAATTGTGTATATATATTATTTTTTAAGATTTTTTAGTTATTTCTAAAATTTTGAATTATATTTTAGAAATCAAATTAAATGTTTTTTTATTTTTTATTTTTCAACATATTCACTAGAACGAATCTAATGACTAATCTTTCGAGTTTTGTTAGTCCATATAGAAATATACATTGACTAAAAAATTTAAAACTACTCCATGTCCAAGCCAAGTATTGAACCCTCCACCACTTATATTAATAACTTTTACTAAGGATGTAAATGAGCCGAGTTTTACGAAGATTCGCCCCACTTCTCATTTAATTTTGGGCAAGAATGGTTACAAATTTGGCTGGCTATGGGGATGAAGATAAAAATTAGATTCTCCGTGGGTGGTGGGGAAGGCGTGAATATGTCTTTGT
Source organism: Hibiscus mutabilis (assembly GCA_019671005.1). Classification (NCBI taxonomy): domain Eukaryota; kingdom Viridiplantae; phylum Streptophyta; class Magnoliopsida; order Malvales; family Malvaceae; genus Hibiscus; species Hibiscus mutabilis. Next base: position 16,746,697 of record CM033715.1, read on the forward strand.
ACCCCCATCCCTACTCGTCCCAATAAATCTTATAACATATTATTAAAAATATAATTTCATTTTGGATCATAGTTAGATTTAAGGTTTTGAATATTAATGAAAAATTCAATATATATACAATTAAATTTAAGATTGATCAGATCAAATATATAAAATATTTTTTTAAAATATCAGTTTGAATCAGAGTCAAATTTAATAATTTGTATTAACTTATCTTGAAATATTTATGAATATATATATAACATTTATGTTTATTGGTTTCTTTTTTACTGTTTCTCCCTGTTAAGAATTTTTGAAGGTTTGTTTTTTCCATCCAGTCCTCACCATAAGTATAACATTCTTCCACTTTTTAATTTTTTTTCTAATATTGTATGTTATTTTGATTCTATTAGTATTTGTTATTGGGTAAAACTTTGATACACAGGCAGTGTAAAACTAATTTTACACAAGCTTGTATATTTACACTATAAAAACCTAAATCCTAAATTTCTAACCTAACTCTAAAAAACTGAACCCTAAACCTTAAACCTTATACCCTAAATTCTAAGCACTAATCTTAAATTCTAAATCCTACAACATAAACCCCTAAATTTTAAACCCTAAACTAACACCCTCACGCCTAAAACTAAAAGGCACGTGTAAACTAAAGTTTACACGGCCTGTGTATCAAAGTTTTTCCCTTTGTTATTATTGTTTAAGGTTATTTTTTAATTGTTATTTTCTTTATAGTTCTTTTTATATTGTTTATTTGTTACACCAATTGAAATATTATTTTACATGTTATTTTTGCTATTTCCGGTCATTTACAATAGACATAGTATCTTTTTAGTCTAAACTTGTTTGTTGTACAAAATTTAATTATCTATATTATTATTTTTTAAAAATGGCGACGGTTAGAATAATGTCACGTATGTGGTGAGAGTCCGAATGACTGGTATTTCATATTTTTTTCATAACAAATTTGATTTATATTTTTAACTAATATTTATAAATATATTATATGAATGAGTAACGAGGAGAGTAAAGAGGAGATTAGGTGGTCGCAGGACCCACATAGGTGATGGGGCGGGAATGATTTTTGTCTTACGGGGCATGAATAATTTTAAATTTTGTATTCGCAATAGGCCGTGAGACGAAAAAAAATTGATAAAAATAAACCCGAGAAAAATATTTTTTGCACCCTTTCCACCCAATTGATATCCTAAACTTTTATTAATGTTACTTATCACTTTAGAACCGGGGGATAATTATTTTGTAATAAACAGAAAACAATAATCATAATTTTAGAATAAAACAATAATATTTGTGATCATAATATAATTTTTTAAGCTCTAATACTAAAAACATTTATATAAATATTAATGATCATAAGAGTAATTTATCCATTTGTTGCTCGATGCATACAGTCATAGCAATTCATAAGGGTGAACATAGATTGCAAACAGGTCATTCGATTCGGTTTCGGTTCAGATTATTTTAGATATGATATTATTCGGTTTAAATTCGGTATTTTGGTTCAGTTCAGTTTTAGTTCGGGTTTATTGTGAATCGGGTCATCTCGGGTTGGTTGATTTTTGGTTAATTTATTTTTGGTTCGAGTCTATTTCGGGTCAATAAAAGATCGGTTCGTTTTAATCGATTTTTTAGGCCGGTCAATTGTTTACACCCTATATATAGATTTATAAAGCCTTGTGGGCTGCTCATATCCTATCTTTATTTATTTCTATTAATATATTTTCTATATTTCAGGTTATCTTCAGTTCGGGTCCATTTGGTTCAGTTAAGAATCAATTCGGATCTATTTCGATTCAATTAAAATTCAGATCGATTTCGATTTAATTCAGTTTGTTTCGAGTTCGAATCAAATTTCGGGTTATTATATTCGAGTCATTTTTAAGTCTCAATCTAGATAAATTAATTTAATTTTCGGGTTCGGTCTTTTCTCCGCACACAGTTCCTTTGGTTTTTCCCAAACCACACGTAAGCCCACAAAAATAGTTCAATAAAGATTCTTTATTTTTCAAATAAAAGCTTTGAATCGGGTCTTCTTTTTCTTCCAATGTAAACGCATACACTTCGTTAACAATTTCAAAAGAAAAGAAACAGCTCAGCCATCACAAAACTCTCTTTACTTTCTCTCAAAATCGTTCGAGAAAGAAGAAGAAGGCTTAAAGAAGGAAGAAGTTGAAATGAGATCGAGTAGCAGCCGACCGAGGTTGAACCCATCACAAGGGAGCCGATCCAATCGGTTTTTCAGACTCTCTTCTTCTCTCTGCATCTGCGGTAGCCGTTCTTCTCGTACTCCTCCTGAGGTAATTAACTATCAAAAGTTTGTTTTTTTATTTAATGATTTGATATTCGGCTATTTGTTTTTTCTTTTGAGAGATATACAAAAGATGATCAATTTTGAAAATATGCAACGCCCCATTTCTTGTTTTTTTCTTAATTCTTTACAATTAATAAACTTTTTGGCGATTTGGGTTTTGCTTAATTCATACCAAAATTACTTCTTTCATGTGTATTTGTTGTTTTTTTAAGAACTATTTATTCATTCCCCCCCCCCCCCTTTTGCTTAAATACAGGCATGTTACTATTTGATTTCCATTTTTCCTCTCATATCCTCTGGTTGAAGTGAAGTCAGGATAGAGAAAAGTTATTAAGGTCCTTGCTTAGATTTTTATTTGTAAGTTACTTGTTGCTAAATGCTTGGTCATTTCTAGAATTTTATTTTCTGAAAGTCTATGCTATTCTGTTAATAAATTCCAAATTTAATGGTTTTCTTGTTTGTCTTTGCTCTGAATTGCAGCTCTTTTAAAACAGAAATTTCAGTTTCATATATCTTTGCTTGGTCAGTTATCTAAGTATCTTGTATTTGGAGGGAAGAATTGATAAAGAAGGGCGGTGTTCTTTAGCAGTATAATATGTTGATTAGTTTGTAGGTTTGTAAATTATGGCCTCTCAAAGCTTACATTAGCAACACCTAATCTTTGATATTAGTATTGATTTAGCAAGTATTACTTGGTTAGATTGTTTTTCTGCTGATTTTTGCACGTTTTCTTTTGACAAGATAGTTTATCTATCCGAGTAAGTTCATTACCGGTTAAAATTTCATTAAGTGGCTTAACTTTCTTAGCTTTCCTATTGATTCAAAGGTGGAGACAGGAGGCGGTAACCAGAATCTTCTTTCTGGCAGGGGGTTGAGCATCTCTTAATTTTTGCTCAAAACCTCGGGCCACCAAGAGAATTCTATGAAGCCTTCATTGAGGATGCCAGAGTTGAGTGGATTATGCGTTATATTAGCACCGGCAAATGTTTTTCAGTTGCATGCTTATGTCTTGGAAGCCATCTTTTTCTTTCTTTTTTTTGTATTTAGATTGTACTATCATCATTTCACATGGAGGCTCGAGAATATGTTGCAGGGAATTTTAAGATAACATTCTTTTGATATAGATGGAAGATTATCCCACTGAAATCATGGTGAAGTCTGCAGAACAACATGACTCAGTTAGCATGGTCCAAAATGCACTGGAGGAATCTACTTTGATATGCGGTACAGAAACAAGGTTCTGTAGCACTGGTACCGAAACTGTAACTTTGGCTGAAACTAATATCGAAGCCAGTGAGGAGCCGTCAATTGAAGGTGGTTCAAGAGACGTGGAAACAAGTAATTCTAGGAAATGCTCGACTGGAAGTACGGAGGTGGTTCAAGAGACGTGGAAACAAGTAATTCTAGGAAATGCTCGACTGGAAGTACGGAGGTGGTTGCTCATCAGGTAAGTTCTGATTATAGTCGCGGTGAATCTCATAGGGATAGTAGTACATCAGCTAGCATTTCCTTTAAAGAACAACAATCTTCAGACCATGTCTCAGTAAATCTTTCAACTAATGAGGATGCAGTCAGTGGCTTTGAAAACAAGGGCCCATCTCAGTTTTGTCCCGAGTCGAGTATTTTGTCTTCTCAAGGGCTTGAAGATTCACAGTTGCATGGAATACCTGTTGAGAATCAGTCCGGTGAAGTAACAACAATCCATAGCTCGGGTTCTGATTCTGCTCCTCATGTGTCTGAACTGATGAATTATAACTCACTAGGCGGTGAATCCATTCGAGAGACGATACCTTCTGGTTTAGGATTTCTCCTATCCAATAGGGAACAAGGCCAGGGAGATGGTATGCATCACGTTGATGTTGTGAGTATCTCTTACAATATTTTATCTGGTGGCAGTGCTGATGCAAGTAATCGTGAAGCCAGGAGAAATGGTAGAAGATTGTTCTGGGATGCAATTTCAAGGCACAGTTCTAGAAGACTTAATGATTCCCCATCCATTTTTCTCTCAACGGATGATAGAAATGATACATCACTTCATGACAGATGGCTCCTTAATGTCAGTGGTGATATCTTTTATGACGGGGCTGGAGATGATTCTGGTTACCTCAGCAGCAGTAGAATTCACAGCTTGAATGAACGAAGACAACACTCGAGATCAGAGGTACTTAGTTGCGAAGCACATCGTATTTTGAAGTTTTTGCAGCTTGCTTTTAGGCCTTATTATCCACTGTTTCTTTCAGCGATGTCTGGTTTTTGTTACAACAGCTTTTGTATTTGCTTTATGCATGCATGGAGAATTTAATCATTCTAATCATGTGACAACATTTATCAAGTCTCTCACTCTCTATGATTTGGCTCTTTTCCAGATCTGGGAAAGGCTGCTTGGTGGGCATGACTAAAATAGTCAGCAAACTACATTTTGTCCATCTGGACTCCACCCTGATGGCACATGCTCCTGTGATTCTCTCTTGTTGACCGACGAATCTAGTGCTCGTGCAAGCATATCACGCATAGTTATGCTCGCTGAGGCTTTATTTGAGGTAGTTTTGCTTTAGCTCATCATAGATCTATCTTAATATTTGCATCTCGGCTACATTCACCTTTTGTACATGTTGCTTTTCACACATTCAAAATCAAATAGTAAAGTAGGTCTGATAGCTGTCCAATGAAACCTAGCCTGGAAACTGAAAACTATAGTGTGATCACACAAAACTCCTCTTGTACTTCTCCGCCCAAGTCACTCAGCCTTCATCCTACGGTTAAAATTTCCATCTATCTCCTGTCATTTTATGTTATCATTCCTGGGCACTTAAAGCACCCCCACAACAGATATCACAACTTCGAGTGTGATCAATCATCCGTTACTTAGGTTTTGGTTCTCCGTGCATTGGATAATGTTTTATGGAGTTCTGTAGTTTAACCTCTCTCTTTGTTATGTCAGTATGAAAATCTTTAGGTTTTGGATGAAATTCATTATCAACCAGTATCACTTTCCCTGTCCATGGTGTCTGTCCCAGCCCCAGAATCTCTAGTTGATTCTTTCCCTCTCAGAAATCACAAAAAAGTGGATGCATCTAAGGACGGGGACATGGTTGAACAGTAAGTTCTTTTTTAATACTTGTAGATTTGAGAAAGGAGTGGTTGTATTTGGTTTCTTAATTAACATTTTTATTCTTATATCCAATATTCTACTAATGTCAGCGTTGCTACTATTATTCTTATATGTAGGTGTCATATATGCCTGTCTGAATACGAGGAAGAGGAGAAAATACGAGTTCTACCTTGCCAGCACGAGTTTCACATGTCTTGCGCCGATAAACGGCTTAAAGAGATACAGGGGTACAGTTACTACTATTTCACATCCCATGCGTCCCACCACCTTATTTCACGTTCGGGAACTAACCTCTCTTTCTCTCTATGGTTTACAGGGTTTGCCCACTTTGCAGAGGTGATATTCGTCAGGGTGTGGACTCGTCGCCCGTCTTGAACTCCGAGGTTCCCTCTCTTTTTGATAAAACTGTATATATGTAAACCAGTACTAAACAATAATGGATTCGCATGCCAATGTTATATGTTGTGCCGTTTAAGTACTTATCATGCTGTAACATCTTTTTCCTTATCATGTGGCTTTGGCGTTGAGGAAATATGATACTTCAGTGGCGTCATCCTTTACTCTTATCGAACATTTGAGGATCGATTCATTGAACTTATTTTTCACATATTGATGTCTAGATGCTTGTTACCATACAGATATCTCATAGGTTGTTCAATATGAGTGTTAGATATGTGTTCGACATGAAATGTGAGTATCGAATATGAATATACCGATGAAAGGATTTTATAAATAAACAAAATTTCCCCATTACAAAGCAACCAAAATTTGCCTGCGCTGTCACAAATGGATCTTTATCAGGGCGATTAATAAAAAAAAATGGCATCAATTAAAAACTTTCTCAAAATTTCCATTGCCCGTCAAAAATAAAGATCACCCTATGATCTGTTCTTATTCTAGGAAAAAAAAGGGTAAAAGGCGGGGCCCAAAATACATTCATTTACACGGCTTAGCCGTTATCTCCATGTAATTATCTTCATCATCATTGCCTTCTTCTTTACGTTGCTGCTTCACCATCGCATGAAAACCGGGGAAACGCGGCGAAGAAGGTGGTGATGCTGCTGTGGCGGCTGCATCCAAGGCCAAGCATCCCTCATGCCATACTCTCCTCATAGGGTAAGACAGGTTAGAGCTTTTAGGGGATCTGTGGGGACAGTTCCAACGTGAATTGTCGTGGAGTGCACAGCCGCAGTTCCGGTGGCATGGCCGGCGTTCGATGATGATGTCGCAGCCGGGGATGCACCCTTCGTAGATCGATCGGAAAAGGCCATCGGAAGCTCCGGCGGCCATATTCCTTGTTTAACGACCGACACCACAAGTCCACAACGTAACGATGTATGGGGGTGGGTGTTTTCGAGATGTGGCTAACATTTGGATGTAATGGAACAAGGGTTCCATTTATAGAAATTAGAAAGTGAGTCAAGGTAGTTCTACATGTGGGGAAAACAACGGAGGGATCATTTGTTTGTCAACGCTGTATGCGTCGATGGCGACAGCAATCGTTGACTCCGTAATATTAGTTCCACATAACATAACAATTTTCTTTCGTAAATATATTCTATTTTTATAAGTATGAGTATCAATTTACTTAATTCCAAATACTATTTCAAATTATGAGAATTTTTATAATCAATTCAATTTTTTTAAAAAAATATATAAATGTTTGGCGAAATTTAATTGAAAGATCGGTTAGCTAACTGAGTAGAACGGCTAGAGTTTGACTCGGTCAAAATTTAATTAACACTCGACTCGAGATTTTAACGAGTCAAGTCGAACAAGTTTTAATTCGATTTGATAAGCTCTCGAGCAGCTTGTTCGACTCAACTCGTTAAGTTCGCGAACAACTTATTAATTGTTTTTTTACAAATTACGTTAGTTTGGTTTATTTGTTGATTGTTACTTTAGAGTTTAGAATTATTACACACGTTATTTTGATCATTTTTGTTAAATTTTGGCAAGCTTAACGAGTAAAGATTCGAACAGTTTTCGAGTCGAGTTGGGTACTGCTTAGCTCATGATCGACTCGCTCAAGAAGCACCCATAATTAGAATTCCTATAAATCAAATGAATATTAATTTAAAATTAAAATCTCTTAATGTATTGACCATGTTTGACAACTAGCGAATAACTGATAGCAGAAGTAAGCAAACAAAATGATCTATAAGGACATAAGTATATTTAATATTTTTTTTGAATTTCTAAAGGTGATTACAAGGTAGTATCTACTACTAGATATTCTTAACCCTTTGACAATAATCATACATCATGTAGACATAGCGATTTGAACCAATGTCTCCTATGATGAACATCATCCGCTTTTTTACTGGAACACTTGTTGGGTTCATATTTGTTTGAATATTTTTTTGGTTATGAATAATTGGTATTTATAAAGCATCCCCTTAAATGATTGAAATTAAGATTTAAAATTAGTTTTTATTATCTAAAATTGAATTATTAAAAGTATATTACTCCCTCTGTCCCACCAATTTTGTCCAGTATTGACTTTTAAAAGTCAAAATTTTTTAACTTTGACCACAATTATTTTAAATACTTGAATTAATTAAATTTTATAAAATATATATTTTTAAACTACTAGATATAAGGTTTTTAAAACATATTTTTTTTCATATTTTTACCAATAATATATTTAAAGTAATAAATAGTCAAATTTTAAAAAGTTCGACTTAAAAAAGTCAATACTGGATATTTTCAGTGGGACGGAGGTAGTAACTTTATTTAAAAAAAGAAAATTATCGTGCAAATATAAATTAGTTTAGTTCGTTGAGTACTCACCTAATAAATATTCAAGTCTCACAATTTATTGTATTTGATCTATTAAAATTGAGTTATATTTTGATACGCAAGCTATGTAAAAAAATTGCACAACCTTTCTATAAAATTTAAAACCTAAATCCCAAACCCTAACATCTTAAAACCTAAACTTTAAACCCTAAACCCTAAACCCTAAATTCTAACCGTAAACCTTAAATTCTACACCTTACACAATAAATCCCTAACATAAAACTCTAACCCCTAAAATAGAGGGGAGTTTGCACAAGCATGTATATCAAAGTATTTCCTTAAAATTTAGGGTATAAATATTAAAAAAGATTTAATATATTTAATAAGTGTAATTATTCAATACACAAGCGGTGGAAACAAAAATTTTAACAAGTGCCTTAATTTTAGGGTTTATGGTTAGACTTTAGGGTTTAGATGTTAAGGGTTTAGGTTTAGTGGTTTCGAATTTAAGAGTTGTGGTTAAAATTTAGAGTTTATAAGTTGAAATCTAAATCCCTAACCATATTTCCTTAAACTCTAAACCATATATCTAAACCCTAAATTCTAACCCTAAACAGTAAATTCTAACTACAACACGATTTTTTTGTAAAATTTTAATTCTAACCCTAAACATTAAATTCTAACTAAAATTCTAAAATCATAACCTCTAAACCCTAAATTTTAATTTTAACCCCTAAAACTAAGACGGTTGTAAAAAAAAATTTGTTTCTACTGCTATGTATCGAATATAAATCCATTTAATAATAGTCTCGTACATTTTTTTGAACATAATCTCGTGCATTTGCATGAATAAGAAAACTAGTTAACTTATTCTAAAATTTAGGTTTGATTTGATTATTTTTATTTAATTTGTTTAATTCGAGATTTTATAATTTTTTACACCCCATGAGTTGTTCAAGGTACTTTGAGGACGAAGCAGATTGAAGTGTCAAGTCCAACTTAAATTTAGTGGGATTTAACTCTTGACCAAACCTAACTATGAATTTGAAATGCCTACTTTTCTGCACTAATTAAAGGTCTTAACCATTTGTTTTTTCCCCTCTTTAAATTTAATTAATAGATAATGTTCCAATTGAAATAGAATAAAAACAAACCAGATATTATGTGGTTTTAACAAACCTAATTGAATTTCATCCTGTTTTTTTTCCACCATTTATTATCTCTCCCTCAACCTTAAACTGAAACAGAAATCCAATCTCTTTCGTTTTCAGCTGTCTCAAATGAAGAACCCAGTTACGAACAGTGTTCTTGTCCTTGCATTCTTCCTTACTTTCACGTGCATTCCCTTCACTAATGTTGCCCGACAAAACCCTACTTCTACTTCTACCCATGCACAAGACTCTAGAAGGGTGTTTTATTACAGCGACGAGTTGGGTTCCGGAGGAAAGTTCGAGTTCGACTCAGTTCCACCGTCCCTAACCTTCGACAACTCCAGGCTCAAGAGTGCCTACGTTGCTTTGCAAGCATGGAAGCAAGCCATTATCTCGGATCCATTCAACTTAACGTCCAATTGGGTGGGATCCAATGTGTGCAACTACACTGGAGTCTTCTGTTCCCCAGCTCTCGATGACCCCGCCATCGAAACCGTCGCCGGCATCGATCTGAACCACGGCGACATCTCCGGGAACCTCCCGGAGGAACTCGGACTCCTCAACGATATATCATTGTTTCACGTGAACAGCAACAGGTTTTGCGGCGAGCTGCCGTGGAGTTTCGAGGAAATGAAGCATCTTTACGAGCTGGATGTCAGCAACAACCGGTTCTCAGGGAAGTTTCCTTACGTTGTTCTTCGTATGCCGAGCCTTAGATATCTCGATCTCAGGTTCAATGAGTTCGAAGGTAAAGTCCCCAAAGCTCTGTTTGAGAAAAAACTTGACGCCATTTTCATGAACCATAACAGGTTTGCTTTCGAACTGCCTGATAACATGGGGAACTCGCCTGCTTCGGTCATCGTTTTAGACAACAACAGGTTCCACGGATGTCTTCCGGCAAGCCTGGGAAACATGTCGAACACGTTGATGGAATTGGTTTTGAGTAACAATGGGTTGCATTCATGTTTGCCGGAAGAGATTGGATTGTTGAAGAACTTGCAAGTTTTTGACTTGAGGAATAATGAACTGGTGGGTAATTTGCCTTTTCCGATTGGAGAAATGGAGAGCTTAGAACGGCTCGATTTGTCGCATAATATGTTGTCGGGGGAAGTTCCTAAGAAAGTGTGTTCGATGCCGAACTTGCAGAAGTTTAATTATAATCATAATTTTTTCAATGTGGAGTCCCCGATGTGTATGGATTTGGAGGAATATGATGATGGGAAAAACTGTTTCCATGGCAGGCCGGTTCAAAGATCGAGATTGCAGTGTAAAATGTTTCTTTCCAAGCCTCTAGATTGTAGTGTCTTTAAATGCCGGGAAGTGGTTGCCCCCAAGCCTAATCCGCCTCCGCCTCCGCCATCACCTATGCCTAAACCTGCTCCTAAACCTGCACTGCCGCCACCTCCATCGCCACCAGTACCACCATGTCAGCAATTACAGTCACCTCCACCGCCAAGTCCTGCGGACTATGTCCCATTGCCACCAATCTACGGAAAAAACTATACCTCTCCACCACCACCGCCACTCTACTGATTCATTTTGTGAAATTTAGTTTCCCTTCACGTTGAAGTGTTTGGATAGGTAGTTTGAGTAGGTAGAAACGTCGATCTTTGCTACTGTTCTGTTCAGTTTATTGCTGATTCTAGCCATGGTTAGCTGTGCCTGAACATTGGGTTTTTAGCTTTTTTCGAGATTTGAGTTTCAATAATATGAACTTCTACCTAAAAAGACAATATCTCGGCTTTGATTTTTTCTATTTGGTATGAATAATTGAACATTGTTAAACGAAGGAAAGAAAAAAAACAGATGCTTATTGCTTCAACAACTTCTCTTGTCTCCAACACCATGGCCATAGCACAGGTGGTTCAATGTCGAGTGATGGGTAAAATGTTGCCCAATCAGTCACGATGGTGTCGGTTGGCTATGGCCATGGTGTTACTGTTAGGGACAATAGGAGTTGTTGAATAATGGAAGGGAGGAAACAAGGGTTTATAGTTGCCATGGAAAAGATTAAATGAATAAAAGATTTAAATGTGTTTTAATTTTATTTCTCATATTAAATTGTCTTTTCTTTTAAAAATATTTCAAACATTAAATTTATTTATTTTGAATTTCTTATATTATACAATGTTATATTATACATATTATACGTGTTGTGTAATTAAAAAGTGAGTAATTATGCTATTATACTAGATCATAAATCTCATTACAATGTACGACGAAATCGAAATTATATTTTATATGTATTACTGATACGAGCAATATAGAGGGTAAAACAGTCCTTTGGCATGCCAACAAAGTAGTTTGTTAAGTATGGAACATCCAAAAACTACAACTTGTTCGCATGAGATCCAAACATTTTATTAGACAAATCGACATTTTAGGATTTTTTTTTTTGTAATAACTTTCTTTTTTAGGATGAAGAATGGACCGCACAAAAATGTTAAAATATGATTTTTTGACAAATCGGCCATGTATTTTAATAAATAAAAAGTTCATTAAAATGGCCTTGACGTGTTATATTTATCAGCTATTCGTTCAATCAGAAGTCACATTTAAGAGTTTAAATGAAAATAAAAATGCCCCTCGAGCAACCTTTTTTTCTTCATCCAAATACACTTTAGCAAAAAAAAAGCAAATTAAGATTATAAAAATATACATAATTTTTATACAAAAATGAGCTCCAATATAATATAATGTATATCAAGATAATATTATAAAGAATTACAAACCCCACATTTAAGTAATGTCATATGAATACATAGTTCATTTAAAGTTTAACGTATATCAAAATAATATTATAAAGAGTTATCGACCCTAAATTTAAGTAATGTCATATGAATATATAGTTCATCTAAAGTTTAAGTATCGTACTCTGGTAAGAAATAGACACTAAGAACCTCGATTGATTGTGCTCCTCCAAACAAAAGAGTATGCTAACCTATGATCAGAAACATCCGAAAGTTGAACTTTACAAAATTAATAGTACATTAATAATTTATTATACTTCATGCAATTTATAAATATAAGCAAACATCGAAAAATATAGACATAAGTCTAAAAATAATACTAATAAAGTTTGGAATACACTAAACATCCTGTTATATAAGCAATATTGATACTTGAAACACACCAAGCATAATATATTACTTCCAAACCATAATGTATATAAAAGTTGTATAATGGAACATACAAAAGCATCGGTCAGCACAATCCTCGGATATCCGAATATCAAATCAAACACCACTACATAGAAATAGTACCCTTAAGGCCATACAACAACCAGAACATATTTTAATTATCAAGTCACACTCGATACGAGTTATCACAAATTAATAGTAATCGAGGCTTTTTCATAACTTATTCATAATCAAGAGTGATTTGATTGGTTAACAATTTATGAACGTTGATTAGGGACTATCAATCAATTTGTGAATTTTTTAAGGTAGTTTTGGCCAAATTGTCCGATCAGTATTGATATCAAACCATGAGTATTAATATTACAACTTTAAATATCGATACCACTAAGGAGTATTGATACTTGGAAACACACCAAACATAATATATTACTTCCAAACCATAATGTATATAAAAGTTGTTGGGCAAAACAAGGTTAAATTCGAAATAAATAAATAAAATAAATAAACGGAATGCAATAAATAACAAGAATTTAACAGATTTGAAATAATCGAAAATAGAATTGCTGAGGCCTGCTTGAAACGCAATTTCCTTAAGACAGATTCGACCACTCCTTGGTGCTTGAGTTCTTAAGTCGTCAGTCTCCTAGGATACAACAACGGATGATCTTCGACAACATCATTACTGAAGAGATCACGAACAGTACTCGAGCTTTTAGCTATCATCAGGAAAATAATGCAATTTGAGAGAAGAAAGTTTTTTTTGGAATTGTTTTTTTTAACTGAAGGGAGGTCATGTATTTATAGGGGAAAATTAGGTTAAACGTTGGAATCAAAATATTCCGAAAATATCATTCATTTGATTTGTTTCGAATAATTTACGTGAATAGCAAGTATCATCTCTTAATATTCAAAATATTATCATTTAATATTCGAATTTAAGGGAATCGAAAAATCATCCCTTTAAATTCGAGATATTCACAAGAGGTATGTTATCTTAAAGAAAAAAATTAATTCGAAGTGGTAAAATATCTACAGTCCCATGAAGGGCCCCACCGATCTGGACATTCGCGTCGCCCACGTCTTGTGGGTGTGCCCCAACCCGAATTGGATTGGATTCGCACCCCCTGCGCGCGAGGCACAGTTTCCATTCAAGTCATTCAATGACCACAAATTGGATAAGTGTATATAAACACTTCCCATTCCATTTATCCCATCCATGTGGGATATGAGGGTTTCATTTCCTTTACTCAATTCACAACTACCTTACTTTGAGCATCAATTTCTCATTCATTACTCAACCATTTTGAGCATATGAGATACCGTTGTAAAGGTCTCATGAAGTAGAACAAGACCCAACCGAATCTTTATTCAAAACTCCATTTTTACCCATTTGAAATATGGCTCAAAGTAATCATTTTCCTTACATTTTTCCAACAATGCCCCACATGAATGAAATTGATGATTTTTTATCAAAACATTTTGACTCGATGTGGTAATAGCTTCTAAGATTGATAGTTGCATAGGATAGGTAGGTTTCCTCCTTTGAACATTCCCTTGTGAAAGTATATTTACTTTACTGGCTATCTAGTAGACGTGATGTCCTTGAACTATTCAGCAGTTTGTGTAAACGATGATATACTCCACACAACTACCTTTCTGACACGAGTTTTTGTTCTCATGGTTATGTCCATATGGCCGTGGACATCTCCCTAGTTCTGCAAGAGTTTGAGAGAATTATGCCCCAATAGTCTCCTTGAAACGGCCCTACTTCACTCTTACATAGGTGACTTAATTTTCTCGACTCACCGATGTACACAATGGTCATTAAAAGTTTTTGCTTAGCCTATCCTATTTTTGTCATTGTTTACATCATATGAACGGACTTGGGGATAAGAACCCCCACAATGACCGCACAGGTCTATGCAATTAGATTGTCCATTTGAACCTAGATCTTGGGATCTCCGGTCAACTAGGTAGGGTTTTCCTTCACATAAAGCCTTTATTTTCCATATGCTTCAGATCCATTCCTTTAGATGTTTTGTTAGCTTGATCTCGATTTAACCATTTGGTTAGAGGATCCGCAACGTTATCCTTTGATTTTACACAATCAATAGAGATAACTCTATTTGAGATCAATTGAGTTCTGGCTATACCAAAATTTGTCCACATAGCGTGACTGAGTCAATATGAAACTTTCAGATGACCGTTTGATTTGGATGCCCAAAAACAATTATGTCATTCTCATATTTTTCATGTCAAATCTTGAATTTAACATGTCATTGGTACGTTTACCATTTCATTGTTACATATAACAATGAGCGCCTTATCAACATATGATCATATATCCTGATGCACACATTTGTCATACTCTTATTTGTCATCATGACAATGTTTTCGTTTCAACCTTTTGTTGAATGTATGGACTATTTTTCATTGATAGTCTCCAAAGTTCGTTTCATTGAACTTGGAAATATGTTTTCAAAGAATGGGTCATTCTTTGTTTCCATTATCACAATCTTGTGAATCTATTTGTACATAAGAAATTGATATCTGTTACTATGTTATACATAGTTAATGAAAATATAGTCCACTTATTTTCATTTACTTCGGTAATGGGAATATTACCTTTGCATGACACCCTTACATTTTTATGTAGTTGTAGGAAGGTTTTATTTCCTTCCATAACTCATATGGCGTCTTGTCTCTTTGAGAAGAGGTAATTAGTTGATAGAACAACTCCATCCACATGTTAGGCACATTTTGAAGTTTTAATTCTTATCTTCAAAATCATTGTGCCCTTTAATGTTGCAACGTTACTCACATAGAGTTTCTCCCAAATTAATCGATTTATTAAATTTGTGTTTCAACATTTTACTTATAGAGAAATTATTCTCTATAACATCGTTTCTTTTAAGCAAAACACTAGTTTGTTCTATCATGAAGGTAACAAATTTGCTTCAAACAAGTGTTCGCCATATCAATTGTTATGACTAAATTTTGTCACAACATTGATCTCGTTTGGAAATCTATAGTCCGAGGACCTATTCCCTATCTTATGGCAATTGAAGCATTTCGCATGAAATTTAGCTTCTTGAACACATTGCATAATTTGCGATTTGAAGTCGATTTTTGACTTCCACTACATTTGTTATGGTAATATTTGTCTTAGCAATATTTACCTTAATAGCAATTGAAGGTGGTAAAATATTTACCTTATCCTCTCTAATCATAGGAGTATCATCCTTTGGATAGTTGATCACGTTTAGCATGGTCAAATATGCAACATCTTTTGTTGTCACGTTTGAAATTATTTCCAAAGAATTTCACTGGTTTTTCCCATTTTATGGTCCAACGACACTCACAATTCTTTAACCATTTTTAAACATTGTGCACTTCATAGCATGCATCAGAATAGGCTTTAAGAATTTAATTTTGACAAAATAAATTCATTGATTTATTTTCAAAATAGAATAATACTTGATTCCAAAATAAATTCACCAAGATTGAATCATTCTAGATTCCCACGAAATAACCTCAATGGTTTATTTTCCTTACAAAGTTAGAATCATCCAAGATTCCCTCGAAAATAAATTCAATGATTTATTTTCCTTAATAAGTTAGAATCAATGTACGATTTCCAACATAGAAATAATTCAGTGATTTATTTCCTTTGTTAACAGAGATATCAAGGTAACTCGATCAAAAGGAAATAATCCTTTGATTCTTGCTTGGAAGATCAAGTAAATATGTAAAGACGACAAGAATTAATTCCCGAAACGAATTATTTACAAGATATTTGTTTCCAAACAAATCACGAAATTTCTCATGTTTATCCTACATTTATCAAGTAAATATGTAAAGACGACAAGAATTAATTCCCGAAACGAATTATTTACAAGATATTTGTTTCCAAACAAATCACGAAATTTCTCATGTTTATCCTACATTTTTTCATGGAAAATTATTGGTTGAAATAACAATCCAAAGTGTTTCCGAACACAAATAATAATTATCTCAATAATTATTATTTCCCAAGAAAATGATATTCCTTTTTCATGCCATATTCAGCCTTCAATATTAAGGCTAATAAAATTGTTTTAACCATAATAATATTATAATATTATTACCAGAATAATATCATAATTTATGGTATTACCATGATACATGCACACATGTATCCATATAAACCATTAAAGGTTAAAAACTATTAAGGAATATTACCTTAATAAAGTATTCCAAGTTTAGAACCTGGTAAGTTAACACATTTCCTTTTTCGTGATCCATCTCTTATTTGAGGATCATTTTTCTTGACAACAAAGCCCTTTCTTTTCTTTGTTCTAGAACAAGAAAGAAACAAACACGGAATCAATAATAATTCCAATAAACCGAAAATTATTTCGTTTATTTTTTATTTTGATTTTTCACAAAGCCCGTAACCTCAGTTACTTCCAACGAAAATTTCTGTAAAAACAGATTTGTCCCGTTTATTTTTTAGATCTAAGCAAACCCGTTAAAACGACATGATAATTCTTGAAAACGAATTTGTTTGCTTTCTCAGAACCGTACTTATTTCGAATCGCCTTGGATTAATCTGTCTTAAGATTGTTGGGAAAAACAAGGTTAAATTCGAAATAAATAAATAAAATAAACGGAATACAATAAATAACAAGAATTTAATAGATTTGAAATAACCGAAAATAGGATTGTTGAGGCTTGCTTAAAATGCAGTTTCCTTAAGACAGATTCGACCACTCCTCGGTGCTTGAGTTTTTAAGTCGTCAATCTCCCATGATACAACAGTGGATGATATTCAATAGCAGCACTACTGAAGAAATCACGAACAGTACTCGAGCCTTTTTGGCTATCACCAGGAAAACAATGCAATTTGAGAGAAGAAAGTTTTTTTTGGAATTGTATTTTAAAAAAACTTAAGGGGGCATGTATTTATAGTGGAAAATTAGGTTAAACGTGAGAATCAAAATATTTTGAAAATATCCTTCATTTGATTTGTTTCTAATATTTTGTGTGAATAGCAAATATTATCTCTTAATATTCAAAATATTATCGTTTAATATTCAAATTTAAGGGAACCGGAAAATTATCTCTTTAAATTCAGGATATTCATAAGAGATATGCTATATCTTAAAGGAAAAATTAATTCGAAGTGGTAAAATATCCGCAGACCCACAAAGGGCTTGACCGATCCAGACATTTGTGTCACCCACGTCATGCGAGTGCACCCCAACCCGAATTGGATTAGATTCACACCCCCTGCGCACAAGGCACAATTTCCATTCAAGTCATTCAATGACCATAAATTGGATAAATGTATATAAACACTTCTCATTCCATTTATCCCATCCATGTGGAATATGGGGGATTCATTTCCTTTACTCAATTCACAACTACCTTACTTTGAGCATCAACTTCTCATTCATTACTCAACCATTTGAGCATATAAGATATCGTTGTAAAGGTCTCATGGAGTAGAACAAAACCCAATTGAATCCTCATTCAAAACTCCACTTTTACTCATTCGAAATACGGGTCAAAGTAACCATCTTCCTCACGTTTTTCCAACAAAAATTGTATCATGGAACATACAAAAGCATCGGTCAGCACAATCCCCGAGCATCCGAATATCAAATCAAACACCACTACATAGAAATAGTACCCTCAAGGCCATACAACAACCACACCCTATTTTAATTATCAAGTCATACTCAACATGAGTTATCACAAATTAATAGTAATTGAGGCTTTTTCATAACTTATTCATAATCAAAGATGATTTGATTGGTTAACAATTTACGAATGTTGATTAGGGACTATCAATCAATTTGTGAAACTTTTAAGGTACTTTTGGCCAAATTGTCCGGTTAGTATTGATATCAAACCATGAGTATTAAAATTACAACTTTTCTAAGTGTGTTCAATCGGTCGGTTCGGTTAACCGACAAAACTGAACTATCAAAAATTCATTAACCGAATTTTTTTCCTATTAACCGACCAAATTGAACTTACGAATTATTACAAAATGGTCATTGATTCATTGCACGTTATAAATTATTGATAAATATTGAAAAGTTTAATGACCACTTTTTAATAATTCAATAAATTTAATGATCATTTTGTGCTAATTTAATAAAGTTTAATAACTATTTTATAATATATCGAACAATTTAATGATCATTTTATAATTTTTAAAAGTTCAGTGACCAAAAATATATATATAAATATATAAAAATTTCGGTTAATTAATCGATTTCGAACCGAATTAATTGATAACCGAAATTTAAAAAAATCATTAACCGTTAATCAACTGAACCTAAAACTAACCGATCGATTAACCGAAAAAAAACTTCAGTTCGATCGGTTAAAACCGAAGTTTGAACACTCCTAAATGCAACTCTTGTAAAAAGAACGAATGTATAGATTTGATGGTAAAATGACTAGGGTTTATGAGAGAAAAAGGGTAAAATACAGAAATGATCACTAAACTATCTCTAAAAATATAAAACAGTCATCAAACTTTTAAATGTTACATAATGAGCATTAAACTTTAGTTTTGTTACAAAATGATCACTAAGCCGTTAACTGTCGTTAATTGGGTGAAGTGACAATTATAAAAGTTTAATAATATAACATTTAATCTTTAATATTGACATATTTGATCAATTTATTCCTAATTTAACCCTCATTATTGATGTCTTAATTGATTGAATAAATATTGGGGGATTAAATATGCTATTATATAAAATTTTGTAACTGTCACGACTCTCGGTTAACGACAGTTAACGACCTAGTGACCATTTTATAATAAAAATTAAAGTTTAATGACTATTATGTAATTTTTAAAAATTTAGTGACCATTTAATATTTTTAAGAATAGTTTAGTGACCAATTATATACTTTACCCAAAAAATAGGTGGGTGAGTGAATGGTGGAGACTTGCGAGTCCTCACTCCCTCACGTCAAATCAGACCATTCCTTGGGGAATAATCAACTTATTTCCAAGAATGGGCTAATTTCCCTATAGGTCTCTCAATTCCTTTACTTTCTCAAAAAAACCCCTACTTGATCAAATTATCCACTCGGATTAACGCTCGATGATTGACTTAAAAGTTCATGTCGTTACAGGTCAACTACACCTTAGGAGATATACCTCATTCGAACTCAACAGCTTTGGATCTATTGTCACTCAATAGATTTGTTAGCCCAAGATTTCTAATCATATAAGCACCCTTTAAAAAATAATAAAATAATATCACGCTAGTTTTACTATTATTATTTTTTGACAACAAAAGTACGAAAACAGAAACAAAGCGTAACGTTAATTATTATTTTATTAAAAAATAGTTGAATGATCAAAATAGAAATACGAGAATAGATAAGTACCAAATAAATAGTTTATCCTGAAAAACTATTGCTTTTGTAAACTATTTATATTCTTAATGCTAATATCTATCTCTTATTATTTATGTTACCATTTAGTACGAGTATTATTTATTATTATATTTGAGTATATTTTAGTATTTAGTAATAAATTAATGGCTAATGGGGTTATTTTGCCCTCGAGTTCAACTCAAATTAGTAATGTCGTCTCTAGCGCGAAAATACGATCAATTAGGTTTTTCAGTTCGCACATTGCAACAAATTAGCACCGTGGATAATGTAGACTGTTACAGTGCTGACGTGGCAGTTAAGGGTGCTGACGTGGTAGTTAACTTTGCTGGCGTGGTGGTTAACGATGCTGACATGGCAGTGCATGTGTGATGATAACGTGGTAGAAGGGTTGAATTGAATTTTTAAACCGAATTCAAAGGCAAAATTGAATTCTTTGCCGAGCCCATGTGCATAATTCATTTTAATTGAAAATTGGACAACTTACTTAATTTTTAAGCTAAATAATAATAAATTACAAAACATTTAAAAATATTTAAATAATATTTAAATACTCATAAAACATTAAAAATAAAAATATTACAACGAATTTTAAAAAAATATGAAAAAAAAATAAAAAAATATGAAAATTTATAAATATAAAAACTTAAAATTTTAAAATATTTATAAACCATCAGAAAAGTCTTCAACTGTTTCTGGCTATGCTAAGCTTACTAATATTCCTCGAGCATATTTTTAATGGAACCATCCTTGTATTAAAGTAGAAAAAACAAAAATTTTCCTTCGTTTTTCTACATCAAATATTAATGAGCATCAATTTGATGTAGAAAAGCGAAAGAAAATATGAGTTTTACTGTTAATTTAATACAAGGTTGATTCTACTGAAATTTGTTTAACGTATGATAATATTCATACTGATGAAGTTAAAGACTTTTTCGATGAACGTGTTCGATTTTTAATACTTTATAAACATTTTTAATTTTTATATTTATATTTTATCATTTTTAATCTCTAATACATTTTAATTTCTTATATTAGTTTTTATTTTTAATAATTTTTTTAAATTTTTTATTTATTTTTATCAAGTTTATGGATTTTTTAAAATCGAAGAATATTTTGATATTTTGTGAGAGTTCTCGTTTAGCTTATTTTAAAATTATAAGGAACCCAAAAGATATTTACATCAATTTGTTAATCGATTTTTTATATATTCCATTTGTAAAAGTTTAACTTGAAAAACCAAATTATTTATCTAATTTTATTCAAAAGCTAAATAAATCGAAATTAACTTAAAATTCAAAAACAATATTTATCCATTTTAATAATTTCTTAATTTTTTAGCTTAAATATTAAACAAGTTATCAAACTTTCAATTAAAATAAATTATGCCCATGAACTCGAAAAAAATTAATTATGCCCTCGAATTTGGTTTGAAAAATCAATTCAATCCCTCCGCCACATCAGCATTGTGGACCACCACGTCAACACACTTGATTGCCATGTCAACAATGTTAACTGTCATGTCAGTACTGTAACAGTCAACGTTGGTCAAGGAGTTAATTTGCTGCAATGTGCGAACTGGAGAGCCTAATTAAATGCATTTTCGCGCGAAAGGCAACAATACTAATTTGAGTCGAACTCGGGGCAAAATAACCCTTTTAGCCTAAATTAATTTTATTTTATTTTTGAATTTTTAACCTTTTAAATGACTTTTTTTTGAATATTTTAAATGACTTAATTTGAATAAACTGAAGGAACAAAGTGTCTAATTTTACTTGAATTTTTTCTGATCTTTTCAATATCGAATTAGGTTTATACTATTTTTTACTATGTTTTGGCAAACTATTTTGAAATTCATGTAATAGTTATGTTTTCTTCTTGGGCAAACTATATCCAAGGTCAATTAACTATGGGTTTAGTAACAAATATTTCATTTTTCTTCTATAAGTTACAAACATAGCAATTAATAAAAAAATTATTACAAACAAGTCATTCAATTAAAAAATTATTACAATGAAGTCACTCAATTAGCATATTGTTACAAATTATGCCACTTTTCTTATGATGTGGTATGGTATAATAAACTTTTTAGTCCCTAAAATTTATATAATCTATCGATTTGATCCTAATTCGAAACAATTCAATAAATTTAACTCCTAATATTTAAAAACCATTATTTCACTCTTTATTATTCTCTTAAATATTTTTTTATCCCAGAGATGTGATATTACTTTTTTATTACTTTCATAGTATAATTACAATTCAACAATAAATTATTGGTGCTTTATGGCATAATGCAGTTATCAAACTAATAATTTTATAAGACGGGCTCACTTTTTTGACAGTATCCCAAAAAAAGAATAAATTTATGGAACTTTGAAATATGAATGATTAAATTTATTGAATTGTTTCAAATTATGAAAAAATTAATAGAATATATAAGTTTTGGGACTAAAAAATTTATTGAATTGTTTCAAATTATGAAAGATTAAATTTATTGAATGTTTGTAAGCTGAGTGACCTCCTTGTAACAATAAATTAATTGAGTAACATGATTATAACAATATGTTAATTAAGTGACATTTTTGTAACTTTTAGAAGAAATGTATTTTATTTGTTACAAAACCTATAATTAAGTGACCTTGGGCGTAGTTTACCCTAGTTTCTTATGCACCGTATCACATGATACCCCATAAATGATAAACCAAAGTGATACGGCGTCGTTCGTCATTTACCTATTCATCGTTATCCTCTCTCCTACTATATATACTCCAAGTCCCGACTCTGCAACAAATACGCTTATTTTAAACCCTAATTTTCTCTCATAGTTTCTTTGTTTTTCTCGAGAAACAAACATTTTCTTCTGATCTCCAATTGCCTTCAAATTTCAACCAACTCTTAACAATAAGTTCATCTTGTCATTAGCATTTTTAATCAAATCTCTCACATCTGTCGATTCAACTTTTCTTTTGAATTTTTTATTTGGGGGAAAAGGGATAAATATGGCAGGAGGAGGAAACAGGAGGGACGAAGGATCTGTGGCGATCACTAACACGAACGTGTTTGCGGCTCTCGAAACTCTCAGAAAGAAGAAGAAATCTGACAAGGACCGACGTTCTAAAAAATCTTCTTCCAAGTCTCAGCAACAGAGTTCTCAACAAGAACCCGAGTCGCAGGTCTTTTGGGCTCCGGCACCTCTAACAGTCAAATCTTGGGCCGATGTGGATGACGAAGACGACGACGATTATTATGCTGCGACCGCTCCACCTCAGTCCGTTTGGGGATCCTCTGAACTTTATCAAAGTCACGAAGAAAAGATCGCTAACGTAGAGGTGAATATACTTACTGGTTTAACGATCATTCGCCATTTTGAATTTCTGATTGGATTTTTTGTTTTTATTTGAATGATTGTGGATGATTATGTGATTGGAATTTGTGCCATGGAAGCTTCTTGGTGGATGATTAGAAAATGAACTTCTACAAGCAAATGATTTGATAGCTGAAGCTGATGCATAGTTGTTAATGGAATTTGGTTTGAGGTGGGAATGTTGATTTAGGTTCTCCTATAAATCTTAGGATTGAATTTATTGTTCTCAATTTTGAGTGCAAGTTTGGAGCTATTTTGGGTTAGAGAGGTATTACATTCTCATGCCGAGATTCGAAAAAGGTTCTAATTATTTAGTATTTGCCGTGGTAGCAATGACACTTGAGAATTAATTATTTAGTATTTGCAGTGGTAGCAATGATACTTGAGAATGCCTCCTATTTATACGTCAGTCATGTAGGTAGAAAAAAAGTTTGTAGCAGACTTTTTTTTGAAAAGGTTCTAACATGGTGGCTAGATCATGATATCCTGCCAGTTATATTTATGGGAACACCAAACTTTTTCAAGGAGCTGGTTAAATACTAAATAGGCTAATGTCTAAAATAACTAGCATGATTTTTCTAATTAAAATTTGTGATACCTGATTGCAGTACTATGAAAGGTACTATCATTCGAGTTAAGTTTTAAAATTCATTATTAGTACTATAGGGCTCCCAGCTGTTGAGGGGCACATTGTTGTAAGCTTATGAAATCTAGATGCTTTTGTTTTGGTGACTTTTTCTCACAGGATTATGATCTATTTTCATGCTCCTGCCTTTATGATGTAGGGTGGATTTCAGTTCGTCTTTGCTTTTCTTTCTCAATTGAGTAGATAGGAAAATGTATTTTAGTAATCCAACCAAGGAGAGAGAGAAGGGGGGGGGGGGTACATGGTGTATTGTCATTCCTGCGGTTCAGTTTTGGAATGTTTGAGATTTATTCTTAGTCTTGCCAGATACTCGGATTTTGTTTTAGTTCTCTTCTGTTCTAAGTGGCTTCTTGCAGTTTATTTTTCTCGTGGTCTATTTTGTCTTGTAGAAAAGTGAATGGCCTATGAGGTATAACCTTGCACTTTCTTCTTGTGTCCTCCTAGGACTCGGGTCTATTCATTCTTTCGTTATTCTGCCAAAAGAATGAGTCCCTTCAGTGTAAATGGCATATCTTCTTTGATTGGATGGCAACAATTATAGAGAACGAATGATGGAAATTAGTTGGCTTTTTGGTAAACTCTCATTATCTGTGATTACAGGTTAGTGAGAGTGAAGATGATATTTTAGATGAAGGTGATGATGATATGGAGGAAGATCATGATGAAGAACCAGAGATTCAAGTACATCCAGAGCCTGTGCTTAAAAGGGATCCTGAAGTTCCTGCACCACCCAAAGAGGCAGAAAGACAACTTTCAAAGAAAGAGAGGAAGAAGAAGGAACTTGCAGAGTTGGAGGCTCTTCTTGCAGATTTTGGAGTTACACAGAACGAGAGCAACATCCATGATGAGTCACGTGGTAATTTTAACCAACTTGGTGCTTTTTTTTTTCACTTCCTATATTACTCTATAATAGTTTTGGTGGAAAGTTGGTTAGTTAATCCTGCAATAGAGGTTAGAATGAAGTAAAATGAATTCTTAGATGATTTTTATTTTGACAAACAGTATGTGATGATTGAATTTGTTTGAGTCAAACTTCGCAAATATGAAATTCTCTCTCAAGTGCATGCATGCAACCTTATAAGGTTATATATTGCTGCTTAGCTAAAAAGAAGCATTGTACTCTAGCGACGATGGCATTCTCGTCCAGAAAAAAATCCTTTCCCGAATATCAATAGTGGAAAAAGTTTCTTCTAATCTGGGTCTTTATCTCTTATGCCTACAGATGTACCACAAGAAAAGAAAGGAGAGGGAGAAAAGAAAGAAAATCCTCCTCCTGGAGAGTCTAAGAGTTCCAAGAAGAAGAAAAAGAAAGATAAATCAAAGGAGGGAAAAGAAACACAGGATCAGCCTGCTGATACAGATGCCACCAATGGGCCTGATGAGGCTACTGGGAATGAGCAGACTGAGGAGGATGCAGCTGCTGTTGATGTGAAGGAGCGGCTAAAGAAGGTGGCATCTATGAAGAAGAAAAAATCTAGTAAAGAGATGGATGCTGCTGCAAAAGCTGCTACACAAGAGGCTGCTGCAAGGAGTGCGAAGCTTGCTGCTGCAAAGAAGAAAGAGAAGAGTCGGTACAACCAACAGCCTGTACGGTAAAAGCCCCTTTTCTTTTTACACACATATATATGAACAAGTATTTCTCATTGTTCATATAAGAATTCAAAATAAACAGTTGAGCTTGCTTTTCCTTAAAAAGATGACTGTTTAGTTGTATTTGAGTGGACTTGGTGCAAAAGTTTTATCTTTTATCGCTTTTCAGATCTTATTGTTGCTCATTTATCATGGAACAAATTGTTATGGCAGTCATGTTGGCAAAGTTCATTAGACATCAGCTGAACAAAACTTTTTGTGTATTACATGTTCTTACCTAGATTTTTTATTGGATGAGACATGATATGTTGTACATTGCAAACATGGTAATCTGGATTGTCAATGCACATTCGAAGAGCTCCATAGAATGGAACTTGACTTTGATCGGTGATGCGGACAAAAATCTTCTGTCCTTTTTCGGTCTTCTTTTTTGTGTTCAACACCAAAAAAACTAAAAAATTAAATTTGAACCTCAAATTTTAAATTCTAAACCTTACTTCTTAAAAAATTCACCCTACTTAAATTCCATAAATTTTAATTATAAACTTTAAGAGAAACTTTGATACACAGGCCGTGTAAATTTTAGTTTACACGTGCCTTTTAGTTTTAGAGGTTAAGGTTTTAGTTTAGGGTTTAGGGTTTAGGGTTTAGGTTGTATGGTTTAGAATTTAAGGTGAGTGTTTAGAATTTAGTGCATATGGTTTAATGTTTAGGGTTTAATTTTTTAGGGTTAAGAATTTAGGATTTGAGTTTTTATAGTGTAAATACACAGGCTCATGTAAAATTAATTTTACACAGCCTGTGTATCAAAGTTTTATTCAAAGAAATTTAATTTTAATCATAAATCTTAAACTTAAATCTAATAAGGGCACTAAAAAGACAGATAATTTTTATTTTAATTTTTTCTGACATCTTATTACCACTTATTTGGATGGTGCAAGGGTGACGAGTAGTTCAGCGGCGAAACCTTTAATTTAGGGCTAAAAGAGGCTGATTTGTTCTATATGTAGCAAGTTTGTACATAAATTCTTATGAGGTATGTACATAAATGTTTACAGTAACTATAATAAAAACGGTACATACATAAAATCTTATGACTTAAGGATTGGTGTACATACATATTGGCCTACAAAAAAATTATTTTCTTACAAGAATGATGAAAAATTTAGTAGGTACCGAAATTATTACAAAATATACGGAAATTGTTACAGACAGGTTAATAAAAAATGTATATATTGAAACCCTTATCCGAGATCACCAGAACCAAAAGGAGCTCAACTTAGGGTAAGTATTTACGTATATACATATTGGTCTACAAGAGAACCTATTTTTTTAGAAGAACGATTAAAATTTTTGTAAATACATAAATTATTACCAAATATGCACAAATTGTTAAAGACATGGTAATAAAAAATGTACGTACCGAAATCCTTACTCGAGATCATCAAAACAAAAAGAAGTTCAACTTAGGGTAAGCATTTCTGTACATACAGATTTTCCTACAAGAAAACTTATTTTCTTACAAGAACACCGAGAATTTTTGTAGGTACTGAAATTATTACAAAATATACATAATTTTTTTATAGAAATAGTAATAAAAACGTAAGTACCGAAATCTTTACCCGAGAACACCAAAACGAAGAGGAGCTCAACTTAGGGTAAGCATTTGTGTATATACAGATTTTCTTACAAGAAAACGTATTTTTTTACCAGAACGATGAGAATTTTGATAGGTACAAAAATTATTATAGAATATACATAAATTCAAACAGAAATGGAAATAAAAAATGCACGTACCGAAATCTTTACCCGTGATCACCAAAATAAAAAGGAGCTCAACATAGGGTAAGTATTTGTGCACATACATATTAACCTACAAGAAAACTTATTTTCTTATTTTCTTAGAAGAACGATTAAAATTTCCGTAGGTGCATAAATTATTACAAAATATACAAAAATTGTTACATATATGATAACAAAAAATGCACGTACCGAAATCCTTACCCGAGATCACCAAAACTAAAAAGAGCTCAACATATGGTAAATATTTGTGTACATACATATTGGCCTACAAGAAAACTTATTTTCTTATTTTCTTAGAAGAACGATTAAAATTTTCGTAGGTGCATAAATTATTACAAAATATACAGAAATTGTTACAGATATGATAACAAAAAATGTACGCACCGAAATCCTTACCCGAGATCACCAAAACTAAAAGGAGCTCAAATTAGGGTAAGCATTTGTGTACATACAGATTTGCCTAAAAAATGTATTTTCTTACAAGAACGATTAGAATTTCAGTAGGTACTGAAATTATTACATAATATACATAAATTATTACACAAATAGTAATAAAAAGCGTATGTACTGAAATCCTTACTCGAAATTACTAAAATCACGAGGAGCTCAACTTAGGGTAAGCATTTGTGTACATACAAATTTTTCTACAAGAAAACCTATTTTCTTGCAAGAATGATGGAAATTTTAGTAGGTACCGAAATTGTTACAAAATATACATAAATTGTTACCGAAATAGTAATGAACATGTACGTACCGAAATTCTTACCCGAAATCACCAAACCAAAAGGAGCATAACTTAGGGTAAACATTTGTGTACATACAAATTTTCTTAGAAGAAAAAGTAGTTTCTTAAAAAAAGATGAGAATTTCAGTAGGTACAAAAATTATTACATAATACATAAAAATTCTTATAGAAATGGTAATATAAAACGTACATACTGAAATCCTTACCCAAGATCACCAAAACCAGAATGAGCGCAACTTAGGGTAAGCATTTGTGTACATACAGATTGGTCTACAAATAAACGTATTTTCTTACTAGAATAATAAGAATTTCAATACGTACTGAAATTATTACATAGTATACAAAAATTGTTATAGAAATGGTAATATAAAACGTACGTACGAAAATCCTCACCTGAGATTTCAAAAACCAAAAGGATCTCAACTTAGGATAAGCATTTGTGTACATAGATATTGACTTAAAAGAAAACCTATTTTCTTACATGAAAGATGACAATTTTCAGTAGGTACAAAAATTATTACAAAATATACATAAATTGTTACTGAAATGGTAATAAAAAATGTACGTACCGAAATTTATACCCGATATCACCAAAAATAAAAGAAACTCAACTTAGGGTAAGCATTTGTGTACATGCATATTGGCCTACAAGAAAACCTAGTTTTTTACAAGAACGATTAGAATTTTAGTAGGTGCCAAAAATATTATAAAATATACATAAATTGTTACAGAAATAGTAACAAAAAA
Organism: Hibiscus mutabilis; assembly: GCA_019671005.1. Taxonomy (NCBI): domain Eukaryota; kingdom Viridiplantae; phylum Streptophyta; class Magnoliopsida; order Malvales; family Malvaceae; genus Hibiscus; species Hibiscus mutabilis. The sequence continues at coordinate 16,775,470 of CM033715.1, forward strand.
CGTATGTACCGAAATCTTTACCCAAGATAACCAAAACCAAAAGGAGCTCAACATAGGGTAAACATTTGTGCCCATACAAATTTTCTTAAGAGAAAACGTATTTTCTAACCAGAACGATGAGAATTTTAGTAGGTACAGAAATTATTATAGAATCTACATAAATTCTTACAGAAATGGTAATAAAAAACATACGTACCGAAATCCTTACCCGAGATAACCAAAACCAAAAGAAGCTCAACTTAGGGTAAGCATTTGTGTACATACAGATTCACCTACAAGAAAACCTATTTTCTTAAAATAACGATTAGAATTTATGTAGGTACATAAATTATTACAAAATATACAGAAATTGTTACAAATATGGTAGCAAAAAACGTACGTACCAAAATCTTTACCGAGATCACAAAAATGAAAATGAGCCCAAATTAGGGTAAGCATTTGTGTACATACAGATTGGCCTACAAGAAAACATGTTTTCTTAGAAGAACGATTAGAATTTCTGTAGGTACATAAATTATTACAAAATATACAAAAATTGTTACAAATATGGTAACAGAAAACGTACATACCAAAATATTTACCCGAGATCACCAAAACCAAAAGGAGTTCAAATTAGGGTAAGCATTTGTGTACATACAGATTGGCCTATAAGAAAACATGTTTTCTTAAAAGAACGATTAGAATTTTTGAAGGTACATAAATTATTACAAAATAAACAGAAAATGTTTCAGATATGGTAACAAAAAACTTACATACCGAAATCCTTACCCTAGATCACCAAAACCAAAAGGAGCTCAAATAGGGTAAGCATTCGTGTACATACAGATTGGCCTACAAGAAAACCTATTTTCTTAGAAGTACGATTAGAATTTCCGTAGGTGCATAAATTATTACAAAGTACACTGAAATTGTTACAGATATGGTAACAAAAAACGTATGTACCGAAATCTTTACCTGAGACCACCAAAACCAAAAGGAGCTCAAATTAGGGGAAGCATTTGTGTACATACAGATTGGCATACAAGAAAACCTATTTTCTTAAAAGAATGATTAGAATTTCCATAGGTACATAAATTATTATAAAATATACAAAAATTGTTACAGATATGGTAACAAAAAACCTACGTACCAAAATCCTTTCCCGAGATCACTAAAACCAAAAGGAGCTCAAATTAGGTTAAGCCTTTGTGTACATACAAATTGGCCTACAAGAAAACCTATTTTCTTAGAAGAATGATAAGAATTTCCTGTTAGAGTATGCCCAAAGACCAATCATAAGATGATTGTAAATGACATTTGTTTTTACCTTGTTTATTCATAAAAAGACATTGTCATTATTATTTTCAGTTAAAATTCTGCGTGCATAAATAAACAAAATTATAATAAAGTCCTTAGAATAATATGATTATTCTAAAATATCCTTAGTCGAGTATTATTGTGGGCATGGAAAACAATAATGCATTAAGACTAATATGTAGTTGATTGATGACAAAGTGTTGTCATTGACATGTAGATATCAAAATCAATGCATAAGTATGTGTTAGAGAACGACATGCTGGACTAACCCGCTATGAGCATGTTTCTTGGATTATTATGTGACAGTCACAACATTGCTCATAGTGATAACTACATATATGATCTTCAGACTTGAGATCATCATTATTTCAACATCGTGAGTGACATATTTTGATACGATCGAACGTGTATCGTAACTGACTACACTATAAAGACTGATTTCGGATATGTCACAATCTATATAGTGGAATATGGTTGATCAAGATATGATTTGTCCCTCATACATAATAGGAGTAATATCGTAGGCAACTTGATTGAGTGAGACTAGAAATGCATGGCCATGCTCGAATAAGTTTTTATGAGATATCATAGTTATTCGTTTATAATAGTCTACTCAAGATATCAAGAAATATTAGATGGACTATACAAGTGTGATTATTTCATGACTTGTGTCCAATTTAGATATAAAGGACAAAAGGATATAATACATAAATAGAGTTAATCACGAAAAGGTTATGTCGAATCTTGATTTCTTGTAACTTAGTTGACAATGACATATTGCTAGATGTCACTCATTGTTTGTAATATTAGAAATGTTCTAATATTTACTACTAACGTTACATGAACCTACAAAGTCACACCCACAGTTGAAATGAGCATATATTAAATGAATTATATATGTACAAATTCGTTGTACACGAATTTAGTTAAATTAATATATATTTGATATATATAATTTAACTACTGGTAAGTATTAAAAGAAAAATAACTATTGTAATTATGAATCTTTTAATATATAAATAATATAATTCAGTTTAAATCAATATATATTAAAATCCTAATTAAGTTGAATTGGGATTATATATATTTAATATATAAATACTGAAATCCTAGTTAAGTTAAATTAGGATTATATATATTTAATATATATATTGAGATCCTAATTAAGTTGAATAGGGATTATATATATTTAGCATATATATATATTAAAATCCTAATTAAGTTGAATTAGGATTATATATATTTAATATATATACTGAAATCCTAATTAAGATGAATTAGGATTATATATTTAATATATATATTGAAATCCTAATATGAGTTAAATTAGAGTTTCAAAAGCTATATAAAGGCATGAGAAATCCAGCAGTCATTAATGATTTTTGGGGAAAACCCTTTAAATAGTTTAGGGAGTTTTTATATGCTCGTTCCTTTCTAAATGGTTTAGAGAATTTTTATATGCTAGTTTCAACTGGTGAACTATGTAGAGGTTAGAGCTTTATCGTTGCGGCTTAAGAATTGACATCGTGGAATCGTGATTGAATATCTATCTCCTCCAAATTAAGAATTCCATATTTTAAACAAATAATTCTTCACCTTTATTCACCCCGATTTGTTTCTCGTACATGAATCTCTGGTGGTAACCGCCGGATAATTTTTTCGCTGCACCATGGGGTGTACTAGCGTTTCCCAATAGTGGTATCAAAGCCACTTGTACGATACGAATTTAGGTTTTAATTACTTGGGTGATGTAATTTTATGAGTTACATGTTATTTTTCGATTTATTTAGCGAATATATGATATTTGTACGAGCAAATCTATTCAATTACGGTTAATCTGTTAATCTAATTAAAAGATGTTCCTAAGGTTGATGATTAAGAGTTAATCACCAGGATCTTTGTCGATAGGGTTTGAAATATTATATGTTAATTGTTAACATATTGAATATGAAGTTTTAAGGTTTTAGATGTTAAGTGTTAAAGTGGGTTATAGTTATATATTAGACTAATGGTTAGTTTATAGATTTCGTGCGGGGAAGTAACAAGAGTTGTTCTAGTAAAAATCTCGTGAATTTTAAAATCTTAAAAAAACGTGATAATATTGATAAAATTTATCAAATCGTGAGGTTTTTACACATCAATTAAGATGATGATCTTAAAAAAAAAATTCCCCGCCGCTGACCCGGTAGGAGTAACCCTGCCAGCAGCTACAAGCCCACCGAAACCCTGCAAGGGGCTTGACCCTTGCGTAGGAACAATCTGGTAAGACCTTAATAACAAACCGCGTCGTTATTATGTTTGAAATGCACGGTGTTTGGAATGCATGGTTATAGCCCAATGACCCATTTAGTTTTATTTATAAGGTTTTATAAATACGACTTGCATGTCGTGCCTTTCTTTACTTCTATTATAATTCTCTTCTCATCTTACTCCCTCGTATATGTAAAACGAGTTTCTGAATTTGTAATCTATACGAAGAAGCATGGACTAGAGGAATAAAAGTATGGGCCGACAGAAAGATGCTTGAGAAGTGTTTTTATCCTTAAAATAATTTGGTTCTTCCATTGGCTTGGGACGGGCCACCTTAGGATATGAGCTATAACTATTGCATTCATATTTATTGCTTTTCATGTATGTGATAAACTGAATGTATGAGATGCATGCTAGTTAATTGATAAGATCAAATGTTAAGTGGTGAGATAATATTCACAAACCCCTCAATAAAATATTAAGTCTTTTATTGTTTCCCAATGTTAACCCTCGTTAAAGTCTAGATCGATACAATGTAGGTTCTGCTAAAGCGAGGTACTTGTATCTATCTTGGCCAAACGCGAAGAATAAGCAAGTGATATTCGTTGGTTGTAATATTGGTTAAAGACTTAACTAGGTTATTCTAATATGATTAGAAAACCTAAAAGTTAGTTATTTGGATAATCATAAGATGATTATGAACAACATTTGTTCACCAAACGAAGGAGTTACATGAGATGTAATTAACAAGTGTTGCTTACCTAGATAGACTATAATCTTAGGAGAAAAGACAAACCTGACTTAAGAGAATGTGAAATTTAGATCCTTGCCCACTAGAAAAACTTTACAAAAGGTGTTTGAGGGTTATTAATTTTAATAAAAGTAGTGGGAATATAAAGTCCTTTTATAAACAAACATGGTAAGCGTACTCAAATCCATATTTTATTGTTGTAGACTTATTATGGCAAACACAAGTTTTGTTATCATTGGAATCGATCCTTGAGAAGGACAAGTTGAACAGCGTAAACTATCTTGACTGGTCACTATAAGGAAAATGTTTCTATTGTAATAAGACATGTCATTGTAAAATGAACTGCCCTATTTATCTTGAAAAAGTCAAGAAGGCAAATGAAAGCGGAGACTCCACCTCGAATATGTATGTTATTGATATTAATTTATCAACACCTACTTCTTGGGTATTGGATATCGGTTGTGGTTCTCATATTTTTTACATTTGTATAAGGACTACAAAAGAGTAGAAATCTAAAAAAAAGGGGAGGTGGACCTATGGGTTGTAATACCCCAAAATTTACTAAGTTGATTAAGGGTCATTTAGTACTAAGATAATAGCTTAAAAGCTAACTTAGTGACTAAAATGACAAAAATGCGAAAGTTGGGATTTCTTTAATTATGGGTTTTGGAAAGAAAGTTTCTAAGGTTTAAAGGTCTCATGTGATAGATAGTGAATTGAATAAGTTATTCTTAAAGTTTGGTTGAATTCCAAGGAAAATTGGAATGTGAATTGAAGTTTAAAAAGGTAGTGACCAAAATGTAAATTTCGAAAATTTTATGGCTAAAGTATAAACTTTGGAAAAGATTAGGGACTAAATTGTAATTTCCCAAAAGTTAAGGGTTTTTATTTCATAAATAAACAGATCACCTAAGGGTGTGAATCGAATGCGGAATTATTGATTCGATCTGATACTTCGATTATTGGGAAAATCGCAGTTAAAGTTTAAGTGGAATTCGGATACCCAGATCGAATTGGAAATTTTTGAAATTTTTCCATATGATAGAGAAAGGTAATAAAAGTCATTTCTAAGTGTTGAAAATATTTTTAGTTTGATTCAAGATGAATCTTACAGTTTATTTCTGAGTAAAGGATTATTTATCGGTATATTGGATCGAATGGAAATTTTGGAGACTAATCCAAAAGCTATGGAAAAGTCATAAAATGTTATTTTAAGAATATTTTATTATGGTTGGTTGAATTCTAACTATATTTAGTTAGATAATAATAGAAATGCAATTTGGAAACAAACTAGTAAATAAAGGCTAGTTGGAAGGCAAATTGGTCATTTGGCCCCAATGGCAATTTTGAAATGTTTAAAAATTTATAAGGGCAATTTTGGAAGAAAGGAATTGAAGATTAAATCTTGGCCCTTGATTGATGATAAAATCAATCTCAACCATTGGATAAAAAGGGCAAAATTGTAATTTCACTATTAAATGAATTTAATAGATATATGTGTAAAATAATGGTGAAAAGATGAACATTTTGATCATCTTTTCCAGCCAAAAATGTGAGGGCTAGGGAAAGAAAGAAAAAAATTTCCAAGCTCGATTCAAGCCCCGAAACTCGGTTTTCAGGTAATCTCTTCAATTACAAAGTTGTTCTACTATTGTTAATAATTATAAGAAAATTTTGAGTTAAGAAAGCATGATGAACTAGTAAATTAGAAACTTTGGAAGGAATTAAGAGTAGTAACAATAAGGTTAATGATAACCCTTCGGATAAATCGGAACAAGAAAGAGGCACTGGTACAACAAGAAGTGCCTGTGCCAGATTAAGGAACTAAAAAGTTTGGAAACACCTGAATTGAAAGGGAAAGCATATTAAGGTCCAGTGATTGTTGATTTATAGTTGAATAACCTAAGGATTACACTGGACGAATTCCACTGTTTGGATACCGAGAAATTGGATGGAGCTGTCTTGTTGCTCCGAGATTTAAGCTAGATTAGAAAACCATTTGAATTTGCTTCATAGCTAGGATTGCACATATCAGTCCGAGTTTATAACATCAGGACTGATAAAGATTGAGATGATTCGAAAATCATAGAAGGTACATCCCATCTTTTTTGGATAAACTTGTATTGATGTTGAAGAGTTATAGCTTTACACATTCGTATATAATTACGAAGTTGAATAGTGAATGAGATATCCTTTTAGAACCCAATTCAAGTAATATAGCAGTCACAAATTTGTTGGGTTGAAATGTAAGGGAGAGCTGAACATGTGGAATTGCTCGATAAAAATATAAGAAATAGAGTTCCCGATAAACTTAATGGAATTATCTTTCGAGGAGTTTAAGATGATTGTGGGCATTAATTGGTTACCTTCCTATCATGTCATGATGAATTGTCGCATAAAGCGATTAGTATTGAAAAACACGGAAGGTACAAAAATAGTAGTAGTTGATAAAAGGGTAAATCCCTTCTCTAATGTAATTTTAGTTGTTTTATTAAGGAAATTGTTGTTATAAGGTTGTTAAGTTTTCTTAGCAAATGTAGTGGATACTCGGACTGTTGAAGTTAAATTGGAAAATAACTCAACTGTACAAAAATATCTGGATGTATTCCTAGATGGGTTACTCGGAATTACCTCTAAATTGAGAGGTGAAATTCAAAATAAAGATGTTACCAGGCATTGCGCCTAAATTAATGGCCCCGTATAAAATGGCTTCGACCGAACTTTGAGATTTAAAGGTACAATTGCAAGGAATGTTAGGTCGATGTTTTATAAAGCCAAGTGTGTCATCTTGGGGGCACACCAGTGTTAATTGTGAAAGAGAAAGACTGATTTCCATTAGCTCGAGAAGGTAATAGTAAAGAATAAATATCTTCTTCCGAAGACTGGTGATCTTTTGATCAGTAAAAATCAAGGAAGAAGAAATTCTAAAGACAACTTTTCGGACTCGGTATGAATACTATGAGTTCGTGATGATACCTACGGCATTTATAAGCCTAATGAACCAAGTATTCTAATTTTTCTTGGACCAATTTTTGGTAGAGTTAATTGAGTATATTTTGGTCTATTCGAAGGAAAAAGGAAGAATAAGATGCCCATTCTTGCATTGTTCTTCAAACCTTTCTAGAAAAGAAGCTATATGCTAATTTGTTAAAGTTTGAATTTGTTTATCAAAAGCTGTTTTATTAGTTATGTGGATTTGGCAGTGGGAATAAGAGTAGACCTCAAGAAAGTACAAATTATAGTTGAATAGAAATCTCTGAAGAATGTTTTAGAGGTTCAGAATTTCTTGATGATTGTCTTCTCATTGACCAAGCTATTGAGGAAAGAAATCCTATTTAGTTGAACAGATAAATGCTAAGAAATCTTTGAGACATTAAAGGAGATCCTAATAGAAGCCCCGGTACCAGTACAAGCAGAATCGGGTAAAGATTATGTGGTGTATAGTGATGCTTCTCATAACGGTTTGGGATGCGTACTTATTCAAGAAGGAAAAGTAATGCTCTATGCTTAAGACAGCTTAAGATATATGAGAGGAATTATCTTACTTAGGATTTGGATCTGGCAATGATTGTATTTGCTTTAAAAAAATATAACATCATTATTTATACAGTGAACGATGCTATATTTATATAGGTTATAAAAGTTTAAAGTATATGCTTACTAAAGAAGAGTTGAACTTGGTGTAAAGAAGTTGGATCGAGGTTCTTAAGAATTATGATAAGGCCATTGGCCATCATCCAGAAAAGCTAATGTGGTAGCTGATGCCCTCAGTCGAAAGCTAATTGTTGTCTTAAGAGCTATGAATGCAAGATTTGCATTAAAAGAAGATGGTGTTTTGATTGTCAAGTCAAGAATAAAATTTACCATATTGGATTAAATAATATATCCTTTAAAGAAAGGATGAGAAATGTTGTCAAGGTTCAAACAAGTGGAAAAGAGTAAAACTAAAATCTTGGAAGTTAGGTTTGATAGATATTTGTATTATCAAGGAAGAATTTCTATCTCGGTGATGGAGACTATATGTTGATCCTGAAAGAAAATATATTTAATATGAAGTTAAGGATAAAGTATTCCTTAAAAGTTTCACCTTGGAAGAAGGTGTTATGGTTTAAACAAAGTTCAAGATTTATTGGGCTATAAGAAATTGTGAAAAGAGTTAGTCTAATAGTTAAGCTTAATAGCTAGCTTTATCTTTGGAAATGGACAAGATTCATAATGTATAGATGCTTAGGAAATATTGATTAAACCCCTCACATGTTGTTACTACGGAGAAAATAGAGATTCAACTTGATTTAAGTTATGAAAAATAACTGGTAAAGATCCTAGAACATGGAGTCAAAGAACTAAGAAAACAAGACAATCCCGTTTGTCAAATTTCTTTGACAAAAATCATAATATTAAAGAAACGACTTGAGAGAAATAAGAAGAAAATATAAGAAAATAGTTTCCTCACCTTTTGAATCAGGTGCGTGTTGAAAATTCGAGGACGAATTTTCTTAAGGGGGAGAGAATTGTAATACCACAAAATTTACTAATTTTATTAAGGGTCATTTAGTACTAAGATAATAGCTTAAAAGCTAACTTAGTGACTAAAATGACAAAAATGGGAAAGTTGGGATTTCTTTAATTATGGGTTTTGGAAAGATAATTTCTAAGGTTTAAAGGTCTCATGTGATAGATAGTGAATCGAATAACGTATTCTCAAAGTTTGGTTGAATTCCAAGGAAAATTGGAATGGGAATTGAAGTTTAAAAAGGTAGTGACCAAAATGTAAATTTTAAAAATTTTATGGCTAAAGTATGAACTCTGGAAAAGATTGGGGACTAAATTGTAATTTCCCAAAAGTTAAGGGTTTTTATTTCATAAATAAATAGATCACCTAAGGTTGTGAATCAAATGCGGAATTATTGGTTCGATCTGATACTTCGATTATTAGGAAAATCACAGTTAAAGTTTAAATGGAATTCGGATACCCAGATCGAACTAGAAAATTTTGAAAATTTTCCATATGATAGAGAAAGGTTATAAAAGTCATTTCCAAGTGTTGAAAATATTTTTAGTTTGATTCAAGATGAATCCTAGAGTTTATTTCTTGGATCGAATGGAAATTTTAGAGACTGATCCAAAAGCTATGGAAAAGTCATAAAATATTATTTTAAAAATATTTTATTATGTTTGGTTGAATTCTAACTAGATTTAGTTAGATAATAATAGAATGGCAAATTGGAAACAAACTAGTAAATAAAGACTAGTTGGAGGGCAAATTGGTCATTTGGCCCCAATGACAATTTTGAAATATTTAAAAATTTATAAGGGCAATTTTGGAAGAAGGGAATTGAAGATTAAATCTTGGCCCTTGATTGATGATAAAATCAATCTCAACCATTGGACAAAAAGGGCAAAATTGTAATTTCACTATTAAATGAATTTAATATTCATTTAATAGATATATGTGTAAAATGATGGTGAAAAGATGAACATTTTGATCATCCTTTCCAGCCAAAAATGTGAGGGCTAGGGAAGGAAAGAGAAAAAAAATTCCAAGCTCGATTCAAGCCCCGAAACTCAGTTTTCAGGTAATCTCTTCAACTACAAAATTGTTCTACTTTTCAAGCTCTATCTTTTGATATAAATAATTCATGGAATCCATGCTTGATTGATGAGAATTTACATGAGAAAGAAATTAGGGTTTATGGATCAAATTGGGGCTTTTGAGATTTTATGATTCCATGATTGAATTCAAGTTGAAATCAAGCTAGTATGATGTTAAAATCATGATATTGAGTTGGGATTTAAGTTTTACATGTTTTGATTATTATGAAGATGATTAGGGTTTATGGATTCAAGTTTAATTTAGGGTTTGTGATGTTGAAATAATGGTCTAGTAAGCTTGAATTGTTGTTTGGAAGCAAAACCCTAAGTTAAATTGTGTAAAGACCATTTTGGCAACTTGAAAAGTTGAAGGACCAAATCTGAATTTTTAGAATTTGGAGTGTATTTGTGTTATTAATGATGTTAGAGATAAGAAAATTAAGTTAGAATGCCAAATTGATGTTGAATTGAATTAGTGACCATTTTGACAATTTGTCAAAGTTAAGTGACCAAATTGAAATTGAAGTTTTTTATGGGGGTTAAATCTGATTTTTAGTTGCAATAATGGAATTAAGTTAGTAATGTTGAATTGAGGACTAAATTGCAAAGTTAAGAAGCTTGAATCCTTATCTTTGCATTTTAGTGACTATTTCGGTAAACAAGGAAAATTAAGGAGAATTATTGTGAATAATTATTTGATGAAGAAGGTCATAAGATGATGATTTACAGCAAGTAATTGGACTAAATTGAAAAGTAGAAAAGTAAGGAGAAGTTAGTATAAAAGTTGAAGTTGTTTATGGAAGTTGTGTAGAAAAACTAGTTTAGGGAAGTAACTTTGAAAATTCACCGTAAATTCTAAAAAATGTTTAGATGGTGAATTTTATATCGATGTAAAGATTTGTTCGTCTAGTTTCGTGTCCAATAAACGGAAATTGATTTCGAGCTCCGAGTCAAAAGATATGAATTTTTAAGTGACGAAAGGTCAGAAAACAGAACACAAGTTTGTTCCGAATTTCAGCACTGTAACTGACTTTGAAAATTCGCCATAAATCGTAGAAGTTCAATTTGAGCTATTAATTTCTATGGTTGAAAAGACTATTGAATCTAGTTTCTTTCAGAACAAATGGAATCAAATTCTGAGTTGTATATTATTTTATAGAAATATTTCTTTGGAGGTACTGCAAACTGGCAGAAAATGAGAATTGACACACTTTGTATCTAAGGTTGAATAGTAAGCTTGAAAGGGGTTAATGGAAGTTCAAACTGGTCACTAAAGACCATAATGAGTTTTTGAACAATACAAGGGAGAAAAGGAAATGTTTGGAGGTTTTGTATTCAAATGATTATATTGGACAATATGTCTAAGATATTGTTAGATTGGGATCTAACAAATATTTTACTTATTTGAATTTTGAAGATAAGTTCAAATCAAGGGAGGTTCGAGGTACAATGAAGGAAAGGATCAAAGAGGACATAGTGAGGCATACTAATACATGGCCCATGTGAGTGCAATGCATACATAACATGATACATGGATGTTTTATACATCACCGGTAGGACTTGCGATGAGTCTACCTGGTTTATATATTATCATGATATTTATGTCATTGATCATATATTTGACATATTTTAAATTTGTCAAAGGTTGAAAATAAATGCATTGATCACTAGGTATTGATGATGGTATAATATGAATGTTATTTCGGTTATGAACTATTAAATGTTGATATATATATTGATATATGTTGCCATTGATAACTTAGATGATGAAATAAAGCCCAATGTATGATATAAAGGTTCGATGGTATAGTTGGATATCTATGGGGTCGTAAACAGCTATATAAATATTCTAAGCACTTCGGTGCAATATTCATAAATACTCATTGAGGGTATACTCATGCAAGGTTTGGGTATACGGAAACACTTAGGGTGTTAAGCACTACGGTGCAATTTTATTAATACTCAATGAGGGTATACTCATGCAAGGTTTAGGTATACATAAGCACTTAGGGTGCTAAGCACTACGGTGCAAATAATATACATACTCAAGAAAGGTTAGGTATGGGGGGATGACTCGTGTACATAGAATCTCTTAATTCGATACCTTGGGCTAAATAAATTGAAAAGAATCAAAATGAAACAGGAAGATAAGCTTGAAAGCTTGCAGATAGAAATGGGAAAAAGGTATTAGTAAGCATTGAAAGCTTAAGGATGGAAATGGCAACGGTATTGGTAAGATCTAATCTTATCACTTTGATATGCATATTTATTTATGTTAACGAGCATATAATGGTAAGGTGATCATATGCATTGTTAATCATTAATATTGATATTATGACAACTGCACTTGAATTTAAATTATTGCCTCACTAAGTAAATACTTAGCGCGTAACTGTTTTACACGTAGGAAAGAAGAATGGTTGGAGTAAGGAGCATATACGAACATCATCAATTGATAACATGTACATCAGTATCAGTAAGATATCTTTTGATACTGTTTGATATTTACTAGTTGGCAAGTATATTAAAAGAGTATGCCTGCTTTGATAGAATTTGTATTTTATTTGGTATCTGGATGAATTTTAAATCGGGCAAATTTTAGGCAGTTTTATTAATTATATCAAGACAAATTAATTTGATAAGTTGCTGCCTAAAAATAAACTCGATTTGAAGATGAAAATATTATTTTTAAACTTTACGCGAATAACTAGATTTTTAAATAAAAACTAAATACACTGTAATATTTTTTTAAAAAAAAACAAAATTTTACCGAATTACAGATGTAGAGGGTTTTACGAATGTTTTGTGATACCTCTGACTCGTATTCAGTGTTGGATACGGGAAAAGGGGTGTTACATGGGTTGGTAATGGAGCAAGAGTTATTGCATTAGCTATAGGAACATATACTTTATCGTTACTTAATTTTTGTTTAGAGGATTGTTATTTTGAGTCTAGTTTGACTAAAAACATCATTTCGATTTATCGTTGCCTTGCTTATTGGGAAAGATGACCAAAGCTCCTTTTAATGGTAAAAGTGAGCGAGCAAGTGATTTATTGAGATTAATACATAGTGATGTATGTAGACCAATGAATACACAAGCTAGAGGATGGTTTCAATACTTTATTACTTTCACATATGACTTAAGTAGATATTGGTACATTTACCTAATGCATTATAAATCTAAAGCCCTTGAAAAGTTCAAGGAATTTTAAAATGAAGTTCAAAACTAACTAGGAAAAGGCATTAAGGCTCTTCGATCAGATCGAAGAGAAGAATACTTAAGCTTAAAGTTTGGTGAGCTTTTCAAGGAATGTGAGATTGTCTCACACCTCCTGGTACTCCACAATGGAATGGAGTTTCCGAAAAGAAGAAATCAAACACTGTTAGACATGGTTCGACCAATGACGAATCTCGCTAATCTTCCAGTTTCCTTTTGGGGACATGCGCAAAAATAGATGCTTTCACACTAAATCGTGTTCTATCTAAATCAGTTCAAAAGACATCATATGAGATATGGACTGGGAAACGTCCTAGCATGTCGTTTATGAAAATTTGAGGGTGTTAAGCTCATGTTAAACATAAGATGTCTACAAAGCTCAAACCCAAATCTCATAAATGTAATTTTGTGGGTTATCCTAAAGAACCTAAAGGATATTATTTCTTTAATCCTACCGAGAACACAGTGTTTGTTGCTCGAACAAGAATCTTTCTAGAAAAAGAATTTGTTTTCCAAAAAGGAAGTGGGAGAAATATCAAACTCAATAAAATTCGAGATCAACCACATATCATTGAACAAGAGATTGAACAACAACAAGTTCCACAAGTTGTTGAGGAACATTCAACGGTTTTGGAAACACAACAACTTCGAAAATCTTTGAGAGAATGCAATGCGTCTGAGAAATATGGATTTCTTGTCACATTGCATGGTGATGTTCTCTTCATGGATCAAGATGACCCTAGGACTTATCAAGAAGTAGTGATGGGCCTAGACTCTGAGAAATGGCTAGAGGCCATGAAATTCGAGATGGATTCCATGTCAGAAAATCAAGTTTAGACCTTGGTTGACCCACCTGAAGGGTTAAGCCCATATGATACAAATGGTTTTTCAAAAGGAAAACTGACATGGAGGGTAATGTATAAACATACAAAGGGCGATTAGTCGCTAAGAGCTTTCGTCAAATTCATGGTATAGACTATGATGAAATCTTTTCACTTGGTTCCATGTTTAAATCCATTCAGATCTTACTTGCGATGGCTGCATTTTTTAATTATGAGATATGACAAATGGAAGATAAAACCGCTTTTCTTAATGGAAAACCATATGAGGGTGTGTATATGACACAACCTGAAGGTTTTATCGATCCAAAAGATACTGGAAAAATATATAAGCTACAAAGGTCCATTTATGGATTGAAGCAAGCTTCTCGAATTTAGAATCTTTGTTTTAACGATGCAATCAAAGAGTTTGGTTAGGAAATAACATACCTAACTTACAGTCTGTGAAGACTTGGTTAGGAAAATATTTTTCTATGAAAGACTTAGGTGAAGCAACCTACATATTAGGGACTAAGATCTAAAGAGATAGATCAAGACGACTCATAGGACTAAGTCAAAATACATACATAGATAAAGTACTGAAAAGATTCAGTATGGAAGAATCTAAAAGAGGATTCTTACCTATGAGACATGGTATTTCACTCTCGAAGAAAATGTGACCTTCAACGCCTCAAGAAAGAGAGCGCATGAGTAAGATTCCATATGCTTCGGCCATTGGATCTATCATGTATGCCATGATATGTACACGTCCGAATGTATCATATGCATTAAGTATGACAAGTCGATACCAAATAGATCCCGGTGAAGGTTATTGGGTTGCAGTCAAAAAGATCCTTAAGTACTTAAGAAGAACTAAGGATACATTCCTTATGTATGAAGGTGAGGAAGAGCTAAGTATAAAAGGTTATACTGACACAAGCTTTCAAACCGATAAGGATGATTCTCGATCGTAATTGGGTTTTGTGTTTTTCCTTAATAAAGATGTTGTGAGCTGGAAAGGTTCAAGGCAAGATACACTAATTGTTTCTACAATAAAAGCAGAGTATATTGCAGCATGCGATGCTGCAAAAGAGGATGTTTGGATCAAGAAGTTCATATCTGAACTAGGGGTTGTGATGATCATATTGAATGCTATAAATCTACATTGTGATAACAACTTAGCCGTCGCACAAGCAAAAGAACCCAGATCTCACCAACAATCCAAACACATACTTAGGCGTTACCATCTCATTCGAAAAATTATAGATCAAGGAGATGTGAAAATATCTAAAGTACCAACAAATGATAAAATTGTCAATCCACTGACAAAGTCTCTGATGCAGCAGGAGCATGAACATCACACTAAGTCACTTGGTATTAGATACATGAGTGATTGGTCTTAGTGCTAGTGGGAGATTGTTAGAGTATGCCGCAAGGCCAATTACAAGATGATTGTAAATGACATTTTTTTACCTTGTTTATTCATAAATAGGCATTACCATTATTATTTTTAGTTACAATTCTGCCTGCATAAATAAACTGAATTATAATAAAGTCCTTAGAATAATATGGTTATTCTAAAATGTCCTTAGTCGAGTATTTTTGTGGGCATGGACAAAAATAATGCATTAAGACTAATATGTAGCTAATTGATGACAAAGTGTTATCATTGACATGGAGATGTCAAAATCAATACATAAGTATGTGTTAGAGAATGACATACTGGACTGACCCGCTATGAGCATGTTTCTTGGATTATTATGTGACAGTCACAACATTGCTCATAGTGACAATTACATGTATGATCCTCAGACTTGAGATCATCATTATTTCAACATCGTGAGTGACATATTTTGATATGGTCGAACGTGTGTCGTAACTGACTACACTATAAAGACTGATATTGGATATGTCACAATCTATGTAGTGGAATATGGTTGATCAAGATAGGATTTGTCCCTCCTACATAATAGGAGTAATATTATAGGCCACTTGATTGAGTGAGACTAGAAATGCATGGTCGTGTTCGAAGATATGAGATATAAATATTATTTATTTATAATAGTTTACTCAAGATATCAAGAAATATTAGATGGACTATACAAGTGTGACTATTCCATGACTTGTGTCTAATCTAGATATAAAGGACAAGAAGATATAATACATAAATAAAGTTAATCACAAAAAGGTTATGTCGAATTATGATTTCTTGTAACTTAGGTGACAATGACATATTGCTAGGTGTCACTCATTGTTTGTAATATTAGAAATGTTCTAATATTTACTACTAACGTTACATGAACCTACAAAGTCACACCCACAGTTGAAATGAGCATATATTAAACGAATTATATATGTACAAATTCGTTGTACACGAATTTAGTTAAATTAATATATATATTTGATATATATAATTTAACTATTGGTAAGTATTGAAAGGAAAATAATTATTCTAATTATAATCGTTTAATATATAAATAATATAATTCGGTTTAAATTAATATATATATTGAAATCTTAATTAAGTTGAATTCGGATTATATATATTTAATATATATATAAATATTAAAATCCTAATTAAGTTGAATTGGAACTATATATATTTAATATATAAATATTGAAATTCTAGTTAAGTTTAATTAGGATTATATATATTTAATATATATATATTGACATCCTAATTAAGTTGAATTGGAATTATATATATTTAATATATATATTAAAATCCTAATTAAACTGAATTAGGATTATATATATTTAATATATATTGAAATCCTAATTAAGTTAAATTAGGATTATATATATTTAATATATATATTGAAATCCTAATATAAGTTAAATTAGGATTTCAAAGGCTATATAAAGGCATGAAAGATCTAGCAGTCATTAATGCTTTTTGGGAAAAACACTCTAAATAGTTTAGAGAGTTTTTATATGCTCGTTTCCATCTAAATGGTTTAGAGAATTTTTATATGCTCGTTTCAACTGGGTGAACTACATAGAGGTCAGAGCACTATAGTTGTGGCTTAAAAATCGACATCGTGGAATCGTGATTGAATATATATCTCCTCCAAATTCAAAATTCCAGATTTTAAACAGGTAATTCTTCATCCTTATTCACCACGATTCATTCCTCGTACATGGATCTCTAGTGGTAATCGCCGGATAATTTTTCCGCTACGCCATGGGGTGTACCGGCGTTTCCCAACATTTCTGTAGGTACATAAAATATTACAAAATTTACAAAAATTGTTACAGATATGATAACAAAAAATGTACGTACCGAAATCTTTACCCGAGATCACCAAAACCAAAAGGAGCTCAATTTAGGATAAACATTTGTGTACATACAGATTTGCCTACAAGAAAACGTATTTTCTTACAAGAACAATTAGAATTTCAGCAGGTACTGAAATTATTACATAATATACATAAATTGTTACACAAATTGTAATAAAAACATATGTACTGAAATCTTTACCCGAAATCACCAAAACAAAAAGGAGCTGAACTTAGGATAAGCATTTGTGTACGTACAAGTTTTCCTAGAATAAAACGTAGTTTCTTAACAAAACGATAAGATCTTCAGTAGGTACAGAAATTATTACAGAATATACATAAATTCTTACAGAAATGGTAATATAAAATGTACATATTGAAATCCTTACCCGAGATCACCAAAACCAGAACGAGCGCATCTTAGGGTAAGCATTTGTGTACATATAGATTGGCCTACACAAAAACGTATTTTCTTATAAGAACAATAAGAATTTCAGTAGGTACTGAAATTATTACATAGTATATTTAAATTGTAATAGAAATGGTAATATAAAACGTACGTACGGAAATCCTTACCCGAGATTTCAAAAACCAAAAGGATCTCAACTTAGGATAAGCATTTGTGTACATACATATTGGCCTAAAAGAAAACCTATTTTCTTACATTAAAGATGACAATTTCAGTAGGTACAAAAATTATTACAAAATATACATAAATTTTTATTTAAATGGTAATAAAAACGTACGTACCGAAATCCTTACCCGATATCACCAAGAATAAAAGGAGCTCAACTTAGGGTAAGCATTTGTGTACATACATATTGGCCTACAAGATAACCTATTTTTTTACAAGAATGATTAAAATTTCAGTAGGTACCAAAAAGAAAACCTATTTTCTTACAAGAATGATGAGAAATTACAAGATAGGTAACTTAAAATTATTACAAAATATACAAGAAATTTTTTTAAAAGATATGGTAACAAAAAAAATTACTACAGATATTGTAACAAAAATCATTTGCACCAAAATCCTTACCCGAGATCACCAAAACTAAAAGGTGCTCAACTTAGGGTAAACATTTATGTACATACAAATTGACCTACAAGAAAACCTATTTTCTTAGAAGAACGATTAGAATTTCCGTAGGTACATAAATTATTACAAAATACACAGAAATTGTTATAGACATGGTAACAAAAACGTCACGTTGCAAAATCCTTTTTAATTAGCCGAATATTTTCTTAGAAGTAAAATATAAAATTATTATGTAATATACATAAATTGTTAGATCACCAAAATCAAAAGGAGCTCAACTTAAGGTAAGCATTTGTGTACATACAGATTGACCTACAAGAAAACCTATTTTCTTAGAAGAACGATTAGAATTTCCTTAGGTACATAAATTATTACAAAATATACAGATATTATTACAGATATGGTAACAAAAAACGTACGTACCAAAATCCTTACCCGAGATCACCAAAACCAAAAGGAGCTCAAATTAGGGTAAGCATTTGTGTACATAGAGATTCACCTACAAGAAAACGTATTTTCTTACAAGAACGATTAGAATTTAAGTAGGTACCGAAATTATTACATAATATACATAAATTCTTACACAAATAGTAATAAAAACGTACGTACTAAAATCCTTACCCGAAATCACCAAAACCAAAAGGAGCTCAACTTAGGGTAAGCATTTGTGTACATAAAAAATTTTCTACAAGAAAACCTATTTTCTTAGAAGAACGATTAGAATTTTCGTAGGTACATAAATTATTACAAAATATACATAAATTGTTACAGATATGGTAACAAAAAACGTACGTATTGAAATCCTTACCCGAAATCACCAAAACCAAAAGGAGCTGAACTTAGGGTAAGCATTTGTGTACATACAGATTTTCCTAGAAGAAAACGTATTTTCTTAACAAAACGATGGGAATTTCAGTAGGTACAATTTTTTTTATAGAATATACATAAATTCTTATAGAAATGGTAATATAAAACGTACATATTGAAGTCCTTACCCGAGATCACCAAAACCAGACAGAGCGCAACTTAGGGTAGGCATTTGTGTACATACAGATTGGTCTATAAGAAAACGTATTTTCTTACAAGAACAATAAGAACTTCAATAGGTATTGAAATTATTACATAGTATACATAAATTGTTACAAAAATGATAATATAAAACGTACATACAGAAATCCTTACCCGAGATTTCAAAAACCAAAAAGATCTCAACTTATGGTAAGCATTTGTGTACATACATATTGGCGTAAAAGAAAACCTATTTTCTTACATAAAAGATGACAATTTTAGTAGGTATAGAAATTATTACAAAATATACATAAATTGTTATTGAAATGGTAATAAAAAACGTACATACCGAAATCCTTACCCGATATCACCAAAAATAAAAAGAGCTCAACTTAGGGTAAGTATTTGTGTGCATACATATTGGCCTACAAGAAAACTTATTTTCTTATAAGAACGATTAGAATTTCAGTATGTACCGAAATTATTACAAAATATACATAAATTGTTACAAAAATGGTAACAAAAAACGTATGTATCGAAATCCTTGCCCGAAATACCAAAAATAAAAAAGAGCTCAACTTAGGGTAAGCATTTGTGTATATATAGATTTTTCTAGAAGAAAACGTATTTTCTTACCAGAACGATGAGAATTTTAGTAGGTACATAAATTATTATAGAATATACATAAATTCTTACAGAAATGGTAATGAAAAACATACGTACCGAAATCCTTACCCGAGATAACCAAAACCAAAAGGAGCTCAACTTATGGTAAGCATTTGTGTACATACAGATTGTCCTACAAGAAAACCTATTTTCTTAGAAGAACGATTAGAATTTTCTGTAGGTATATAAATTATTACAAAATGTAAAAAAATTGTTACAGATATGGTAACAAAAAACGTACGTACCAAAATCCTTACCCGAGAACACCAAAACCAAAAAGA
Source organism: Hibiscus mutabilis (assembly GCA_019671005.1). Lineage (NCBI taxonomy): Eukaryota > Viridiplantae > Streptophyta > Magnoliopsida > Malvales > Malvaceae > Hibiscus > Hibiscus mutabilis. The sequence continues at coordinate 16,795,665 of CM033715.1, forward strand.
GCTCAAATTAGGGTAAGAATTTGTGTTCATACAGATTCACCTACAAGAAAACATATTTTCTTACAAGAATGATTAGAATTTAAGTAGGTACCGAAATTATTACATAATATACATAAATTCTTACACAAATAGTAATAAAAATGTACGTACTGAAATCCTTACCCGAAATAACCAAAATCAAAAGGAGCTCAACTTAGGGTAAGCATTTGTGTACATACAAATTTTCCTACAAGAAAACCTATTTTCTTAGAAGAACGATAGAATTTTCGTAGGTACATAAATTATTACAAAAAGAAGAACGATTAAAATTTCCATAGGTAGATAAATTTTTACAAAATATACAGATATTCTTATAGATATGGTAACAAAAAATGTACGTACCGAAATCCTTACGCATGATCACCAAAACAAAAGGAGCTCAAATTAGGGTAAGCATTTGTGTACATACAGATTCGCCTACAAGAAAACGTATTTTCTTACAAGAACGACTAGAATTTCCGTAGGTACCGAAAATATTACATAATATACATAAATTGTTAGACAAATAGTAATAAAAAAACGTATGTACTAAAATCCTTACTCGAAATCACCAAAACCAAAGGAGCTGAACTTAGGGTAAGCATTTGTGTACATACAGATTTTCCTAAAAGAAAACGTATTTTCTTAACAAAATGATGAGAATTTTAGTTGGTACAGAAATTATTACAAAGTATACATAAATGGTAATATAAAACGTACATACTAAAATTGTAGCCTGAGATCGCCAAAACTAGAAGGAGCGCAACTTAGGGTAAGCATTTGTGTACATACAAATTGGCCTACAAGAAAACTTATTTTCTTACATGAACAATAAGAATTTCAGTAGGTACTGAAATTATTACACAATATACATAAATTGTTACAGAAATTGTAATATAAAACGTACATACAGAAATCATTACCTGAGATTTCAAAAATAAAAAGGATCTCAACTTACGGTAAGCTTTTGTGTACATACATATTGGTCTAAAAGAAAACCTTTTTTTCTTACATGAAAGATGACAATTTCAGTAGGTACAAATATTTTTACAATCTATACATAAATTGTTACTGAAATGGTAATTAAAAACGTACATACCGAAATTCTTACCCGATATCACCAAAAATAAAAGGAGCTCAAATAGTAATAAAAATGTACGTACTGAAATCCTTACCTGAAATCACCAAAACCAAAAGGAGCTCAACTTAGGGTAAGCATTTGTGTGCATACAAATTTTCCTACAAGAAAACCTATTTTATTAGAAGAGCGATTAGAATTTTCGTGGGTACATAAATTATTACAAAATATACAGAAATTTTTACAGATATCGTAACAAAAAACGTACATAATGAAATCCTTACCCGAGATCACCAAAACCAAAAGGAGCTCACTTAGGGTAAACATTTATGTACATACAGGTTGGCCTACAAGAAAACCTATTTTCTTAGAAGAACGATTACAATTTTCGTAGGTACATAAATTATTACAAAATATACAGAAATTGTTACATATATGGTAACAAAAAACTTACATACTGAAATCCTTTCCCGAGATCATCAAAACCAAAAGGTGCTCAAATTAAGGTAAGCATTTGTGTACATACAGATTGGCCTATAAGAAAACCTGTTTTCTTAGAAGAACAATTAGTATTTTCGTAGGTACATAAATTATTACAAAATATAAAGATATTGTAACAAAAAATATACGTACCGAAATCCTTACCAGAGATCACCAAAACCAAAAGGAGCTCAAATTAGGGTAAGCATTTGTATACATACAGATTCACCTACAAGAAAATGTAATTTCTTACAAGAACGATTAGAATTTTAGTGGGTACCGAAATTATTACATAATATACATAAATTCTTACACAAATAGTAATAAAAAATGTACGTACTGAAATCCTTACCTGAAATCACCAAAACCAAAAGGAGCTCAACTTAGGTAAGCATTGGTGTACATACAAATTTTCTTACAAGAAAATTTATTTTCTTAAAAGAACGCTGAGAATTTTAGTAGGTACTGAAATTATTACATAATATACATAAATTGTTACAAAAATGGTAATACAAAACATACGTATCGAAATCTTTACCTGTGATCACCAAAACCAAAAGGATCTGAACCTAGGATAAGAATTTGTTTACATACAGATTTTTCTAGAAGAAAATGTATTTTCTTACCATAATGATATGAATTTCAGTAGGTACATAAATTGTTACAAAAATTGTAATATAAAACGTACGTACCGAAATCCTTACCCGATATCACCAAAACCAAAAGAAGCTCAACTTAGGGTAAGTATTTGTGTACATACATATTGGCCTACAAGAAAACCTATTTTCTTACAAAATGGGTGAGAATTTTAGTAGGTACACAAATTATTACAGAATGTTGCAAAACCACCCCTTTGGTTTCAAAACCGGTGGTACCGAAACCGCTTTGAAGATTTTGAAACCATCCTGTCAGATTCACGGGGTTGTTTGTTTTTAACGCTAAAAAGTAATTTTAAATACCAAAAATCTTATTTCCTCTCTTGCTTTAGTCTTGCAAAATCTCTCAAGTACTTGGGTTGCTTCATTACAATTATATTTCCTTGGAAAAATGTTTTTTTACTATTAATGAGGAAACTTTAAATTTAAAAGAAAATTACAAGTAAATTTATAAGTATAATTATAATTACAAATAAAACACAATTATATTATTTTTACCGAAGTTTTAAAAATCAAAATTATTAAAACCATGCAACAACAATCTCGACTTTTATAATAGAAAAACTCACCTTTCATTCCCAAATACAAAATAAATAAAAAAAAACCATCCAAAACATAATATGAAGAAAAAAATAGATATTACAAAGTAGTGAACCAACAAACTATAATCAATTCCAAAGCAGAGAAACAAACTTCAATTCCTAAACAATAGCATTGGCTGCACTTGAGATCCTTTGCCATAGATCAGCACACTCCTTCCCAATTGGACCAGTTACGGCAGAACCTAGATTTATCATTAAGAAAATGTCAACTCCAATATCTAAATATAAGTCCGACTCAAATATTCCGAACTCAAATATTTCAAGAAAAATAAAACTCAGGACACCATGGTAATCAAAATTTGAGACATCATTCCTTTCATTTATCCTTTTGGGTTCACAATGACACCAACATTGTCTGTAAATAATACAAGACTAGAATCAGAAGATTTTTATGATAATCAACAATGAAATGAGCAATCAAAAAACTAAAGTTCAAAGTGAACATTAATGGCATGTAGGGCCCAAATGGAGCACATGCAAGTGTCAAAAACTTAATGCATCTGCAACGATGGACACAATCGATTTCCCAGACTCGTAACTGTATCTACCATTGAACATTGAAGAAGATACCCGACTTATGTCTGGTTATATGAACTTATATTTAACTAATTAACAAGACTAAAATGTGTTTGGAACTCAAAACAATTCCTTTTAAAAATGTGTTTGGAACTCAAATATCCTCTTTGTTCTCGAGGAACCTACTTGCATGAAAAAGAGAAAATCAAAGGAAAACATACAAGTCCAAGTAATTGTAGTTGTTCGTTAAAAATTTAGAATAATATAATAGCATTACCAAGAAAACAATATGATATTATCTTTCATGTTTATACTTTCATAAATATTAGGGTTGCTTATCCCAAGAAAACAACGTGCTACAATTTTAAAGCAACTTCTAGCCATTGGCGGTAAATCTTTCAAGAGGGTGATTTTTAAGTCCAAGTAATAAATCCATCGATAACTTGGACAGAGAATTATGTGATTATTTACCTCTTAAGCACATTAGGTTTAGCAAGTTCTTGTTGAATCTTCTTAGTTCCTGCTAAATGATATGATATCGATGGGCACTTAATAGCTGAAGACTGATCCATTAGCAGGCCAACCTCTCCACTCATAGAAATTGGAAATGTAACAAACACATCAAAAGCACAAAAAGTACAAATCAGTCTAATGTTACTGTAATTGCCAAGGATGAGTACTTCAGAGAGTGTCTGCACGCGTGTACAATATTATTTGTGACAAGTGGCAAGAGAAAATAGAGTTAAACTGCTTACTGATTTTGAAAGATAATCAGTTGGTGCATACCCTGCTCTAAAATAGACAACTACAACTGTTTGGCCATCTCTACAGGTGCAAGAAAAAAATGTTTTGTTTTCTATGAAAAGGTATCATATTTGTTCAATCAATAGAGATAGTTTTAAAAAGGATATCTTTCCTTCAACACTGTACAAAGCCAATGTTGGTCATACATATTGCGTTTCTCGGTCTGAACAACAACCATAGCTACAACCCTGAACCCCCCAAAAGAAGATACTATAATCAAAAAATGACTTGAATGATTGAAGTAAGGCAAAAACAACCAGGGCACATTTTTTGCAGTTAACCTGGGGTTAGCATATTCAGCCCAAGCTTTAGCCAATGCCTCAGCAAACTGCGTGTTGCAGTGTTTCCCGGGATCCTTTTAGAATCTAAGCCAAGGTTTTCTCCATATTCATTAAGTAGCGTCATGCAAAATGACTAGCTATGGTTGAGAAACTAGTTGATAATTTAATTTTCCAAATATCTTTCAAGCTTTTGCATCAGTATACCAACAAATAGTTCTCCATATTGCTTGAAACCTTTTCTGTAGTGGACGTTGCCCCTTAGTTAATTCCATCTTGTTTATTTCCTTCTTGGTCACAGTTATCTTCTTATTCTCCTCTTCGACCTATAGAGAACTCTGATCTTGGTGAATTGTTGACAATGGTATATTGAGACACTGATTTCGATTCTTTGTAAACTTTCTAGCATGCCCCAATCATCGTTAGAACCTGGGCTTTCCATCTTCAAAGCACAGTAGTCCTTTCCCAATAAGGCTACAAACCCTACGTTTCAAAAATGCGCAATTTTCCGTTGTGCGACCACGGTCACCATAATGAAAACCACATGCAATCTTGATACCATACACATTAGGATTAAAATAAGAGTAACGTTTCGGTAGAGGCAACTTCAAGAGTTTGTTCTGAACTAGCAAGGGTAACAACTCAGAATATGTCCTCGGGATTGACGTCTTTGTTTTCTTGTTACTCAACTTGGTATCCTCAATATGCGTTTTTCCAATCTCCACTCCTCTTTTCTTCTACTGGAATTGATTTTTCTTGGGAACATTATTATTCCCAATCACTGTGGCTTCGATGGAATCTTTCAAAGCCATTCTTGACTTCTCAAGTGAGTTCAGAATAATATTTTTTTATGGAAGAGCTGTAATCCTAACATTTGCTCACATTTTTATTTTTTCTTGTGGGGGCGATTTTGTTTTGCCCATCTTCTTCTCCATAAGAGAATCTTGGATTAATCCAATGGGGTATTCTTAGGTCAAGCAAGCCACCTCATATTGACTAATGACAGCTTGCTCTTCATAAGATAGTATCTCCTCTGTTACGAGGTCATGCTCTTGATCTTGGCTCATATCTCCGGTTTTTGTTTGTGTGAAGAGGTCTTTTTCCAATCCATTCCCTTTGGTCACGATAGCTATCATATCCGTCAACTCTTTCACTTGCCCCACAGTTTCTTCCTGAAATTTCTTCACATACTTCACTATCTCCTTTGGAGTTTCAACCAAATTTTCTTGAATTTCTTCGAGCTTATCCGCTCTAGCCACTAAGTTATTCATGGTTCTAAAGCTATACTGGCGAGAAATCATTGTCTTGTTCTTTCTACTTTCTAAGACGAATGTTCCTCTCAATTAGCAATGAATATGATGCAATGAATGTATTATTTGGACAAAATTAAATATTTAAACAATATCAATGTTGTAAAAAAATCTATGTTATGAAACAAAAATTAATAATGCTATCATGCAAGAATGAATGCAAATGAGACGTTAATTCAAATAGTCCTTTAGAAAAACATTCATTAAGAGTTACAAAAGATTGACAAAAAATTCTACAAGTATCGAATATATATCCTTTCTAACATCTTGACTTCATGGAGCAAAGTGCACACTCGATGTCCGAACTCCGTCTCCGGATTGACTCGCAAAAACAACTCTCTCGTTTTTCTTACCAAGCCTTGCACATGCATAACCACTCCTTGCACTTGAGTCAAAGCATCCGTTATTGCCCTTTGCTGGTCTCGAATAAGTTGTCCTTCTTGACAAAACTCGAAGACTATCTGGCTATTGTCTTCCCAAATGGCTCCCTCAAAGGCAACAAGTCTTTCCTTACAAGACAGAAAGGTGGCTTCAAATTCAATGATTCTTGCCTTGGAACCAATCTCCACTCATACTAGAAATATCGATCAAGCTTTAAACAAAAGTAGGTGGTTCCTTGGATTTGGCATAAACCTTGTCCTCTCGTATCTTCGGAAATTGGAGCAAAGTTGTATTCCTCGGAGGTTTGGGTCATATCTACTTTGCCGAAAGTGAAATAATTGTACCCGGATCCCAAAACTGTGTGAGGACTCGGAACAGATCTCGATCAATTTAGACATTGAAATGGAAGGTTATTTCTTCGAATTCTTGTTGAAAACCGCGCTTCATATCCAAATCCCAACGCTTCTGAACTTCTCTTAGCTCGGGTTCGTCATTTTGTTTTGAAACGATCTGAGTGCGACCGATTACTTATGACACGTGCCCATTGATAATTTGTCTCCTTTTTTGACTATTTTTGTTCGGACCAACCATAGACCGTAGCATTATTATTCTTTGTATTTACAGAATGTCTCTCGTATTATGACAGTCTCCTAATACGGAAAAAATCTTGAATCAACATCTTCGTATGATATGATGCAAAATTAAATGCGAAAAGAGAGAGAAACAAAAAGACAGTCGCCAAATAAAAACAAGTTAGTACGGTGAAATAAAAGAATGAATGAATAAATTAAATAAATTAAATGTTGAAAAATAAATAAAGAAATAAATTCAAATAATTAAAAGCACATAGATAATATATATATATATATATAGAGAGAGAGAGAGAGAGCAAACAAAGGCATAAATATATCAAACAAGACCTAAAGGTTACCGCTAAATAGACGGAGTTCTGGCATGGCTCTAAAAAGTGAGCTCTACAGTTCACTATATGTGTTTAGGTTCTAAAGTAAAGGGTACCCGAACTATTTCTAGAATATTTATTTAGGGGGATACGACCCATATACCATACGGGGTGTGGATCCCACAAAATATAAGGACCGAATTTCGAAAGTAAATTACAATATCATACGGGGTGAACACCCCACGAGGTGTAGTAATCACTCCCACTTAACAGAGACGGAGAGCCTGGAAAGAAAGATCATGCATGAATGACATTTATATCGAACACCGTGTAAATAAAAGCAGTAAACAAACAACGTTAGGGATTTAAAAATTAAATTAAACCGAATTTAATTTTTTCTTAGTAAATACGATACGAGTCCTACTAAGGCTTGACTATCTATTTTTGTAAAAACAAAAAAAAAATTCCCAACAGAGTCACCATGTTGTAGCGACTAATTTTCGCTTAAAAACAAGTTTCTCACCTTTGTTGAAAATTTTGATTTAAGGGGAAATTCTTAAAAAGCATGTGTTTTAAAATGAGACTTAGGAGTCGCCACTAGTCTTTTTAAAAAGGATAGATTGGACACCGGAAAATAAAACCAAAGATTTAAAAAAGGTTCGGGAATTAGTTACGTATGGGGAAGGATTAGCACCCCACAACGCCCAAAATTGGTACCTAAAGATTCGTATCGTAAATGCAAAGAAAATTTAAAATTCGGTTTAATTTAAAGTCTAACCCCTAAAAATGCATGCATGCATGATAACATGAATAAAATTGTCTCGGTATTCACGGTACCAAAAGAGATGACACTCGGAGATTGGGATGACACTCCCACTAAAATACCAGAATAAGGAGACCTAAAACTATATGTAACAAATATATTCATGAACAATTAATGTACATAAATATTCTTTAAAGATGTCAAATATAAACAAATAGTAACATAAATAAATAAGGCACAAAGATAAAAATGTATGTAAGTAGACAGAAAATCTAATAATATATATAATATATATCACAAAAAATATATATATACACGGTATAAATAAAAGCATGTTATGTATATTATAATATATCATATAAAACTATATTATATACATATATTACAAACAATAGTGCGCATGTAGCCAAATGTATGTATTATGTGAATGAAAACTATACTATATACTAATATGTATATGTGTATACATATATTAAAACAATATTATATATGTATAATCAATTATTGAAAGCCAAAACAAATGTAAATACACATGGTTAAGAGAAAAACATAATATATACATATATTAAAACAATATTATATTTGTATCATCAATTATTGAAAGCCAAAACAAATGTAAATACACATGGTTAAGAGAAAAACATAATATATATATATATATATATATATATATATATAAACATAGAATATAAATACATATAAATGATAAACATATATAAATACATATACACTAATACACATTAATAGATAACAAAAATGAACAACATATATCGAACAAGTAAAGCCAATAAAACACAATAATATGAAACAAGAATATATAAAAACATATATAAACAAATAAAGGACTGAAATTAAATAAAAATGTGCTAAAATTAAATATGCATGAAGAACAAGGGTTAAAGATTAAACCACAAAAAACAAGGACTAAAAGAGGGGATATACCACCGGATTTGGTACTAAATTAAAACAAAACAGAGGTCAGAGGGACAGAAGGGTAATTAAACCATTCAAGTTTTAATCAAACTTAGACAAAGACGAAATTGAAAATATTGGAGACATTTCAAGGACTTCAGACGTGATTAAAAAAGGAAAAAGAACCAGGACTAAAAACTCCATAAAGCGAAGGGATTTTTTGTAATTATCTCATTTTTGTTTTAATAACCCCTATATAAACCCCTTATTAGACCAAAATTCGACTCTTCCCCATTTTTTAAGCTTCCTGTAAACATGCCCTTCATTCTCTTTGGATATCCATATGAACGGATGAATATCTGGGTATTACCCAAAAATCGTTGCTGCTAGGCTGTGTCGGTAGCCGTTCGCCGGTGACCACCCAAAAAATTTTCTTAAAACAGATCTGCTCTTAGTTTCTCAAAATCGAACCCCTTTATTTAAAAAAAAAAACAGTGTTCCTTTTGAAAACATGACCTTTTGATTCACCTTTGTCGGCCTGAAAATCGAGGGATTATCATCGACGGAGGGCACGTCTATCATCGAGAGATCCTAAGACGACCGGAAATCGAAGGGACGAGAAGGTAAAACTTTTGTTATTTGTATTTTTTAGTTTACGAAGTGCGTGCAAAAAATAAGATAACATGTGAATACTTCTGGAATATCTTTGCTCTTTTTTGTATTGATCTAAAAAGTAATTACAATGATCGATTTTACGTTGTTTTATACATCCAATCCTTTTACTTTACATTGTTGATGATTTGTGGTTCTGACGTCCATCCTTTTTTATGATTTTTGACTGGTACGATAATTGGGGAGCCGGTGTGTAATCACTCATTTTTACTCGTAAATATATTAATATTGCATGTATATTTATTATATGAATGTTACTAATATAAGGTGGTGTGTGCATGTATAAGCTATGTATACGTATTAAGGGTGTATGTATGTCGCGTATGTATCTAGAGTATAAGCGTATTTGATTAATATATAGATGTTATGTTAATTATATGTATGATTATACGTATACTAGAATATTATATTAATTAATGATTGTATAATATAAGTATATATTTTCGTATATACATGTATTGTTTATTATAATTATACTATTATTGGGCTGGTAAAATGAAAAATTAAATATATATTAAACCCAAATAAACATGAAGTCCAAGTCCAATTACAAGGCCCGTTTGGCCCAAATCAATCCCATTTAATTACAATGTGCGGGTAGCGTGGGCGTTGGATCAAGATCCGATCCAACGGCCACGATGCAACCGAGGTCAAAATATATCGCGGTAGTGTTCCACACGTATGGACCGTTCGAGTGCCACGCGCGTGTGGTCCACGCTACGGACGCTTTAATATCCCACGCGTAAAGATCCACGCGTTCGACTCCTCGATGCGGAGCTCCACGTGGCGAAATCGCCGCCGTCATCAAATCGAGGCTTCATCCAGGCCGATCGTTCTTCAAGCCATCTCGACCGTTAGATCGGATCGATCTAACGGCCGCAAAAACGTCTCTGCCGCGGCGAATGACCACACCGCCACCGCGCGATATTCATCCCAGCGTTGATTATGCCAAAGACAACAAGCAAAGTGTCGGTTCGGATCTGAAAAAGGAAGATGCAACTTGCAACCAAAAAAATGAGGCAATAATATATATGAAACGGGGCTTTTGTAACGGGGAGAGGAGAAAAGGGTAGCGAAAAAAGATTAGCGAAAAAAAAGAGAGAACAAGGGTAGTAACAAAAAAACAGAGATCTTGTAATACAAAAAACCCTGAAAGTTGTAAACATCGAAGATAATCAAAAGCGATCCAGTGGTAAATTTTTGTCTCTTTTTTTTCTTACTGCTTTCTTTACATGCATATCTGAAAGATTAACAAAAAAAAAAAAATAAAAGAGGAGAGTTGTCTTACCGAGTCGTTTGTGGGTCTTCCCTCCCTCGGTGATAAGCCTTTCGGCTTCTACAAGCCAGATCTGGTGAACTAAAGGGAGGAGAAGACCTTTTGTATTTGTGTTTTGGTCTAAAAAATATTTTTTTTTAGGTTCGTATTTCCTAGATCTACGACAAATAGGGGCGTATCCTCTGAATCCAACCACGGATTCATGTTGAGGACGAAAAGAAGGTTATTTTGGTGTATTTTGGGAGCCTACCGGCGCCGGTTAGCTGCGGCCGGCGGCGGACGGCCGCCGGATTCTGGGTTTCGCAAGAACATTTGAGAGAAAATGAAGAACGGTTTGGGTTATGAAAACCGAAAAATGAAACAAAGAAGGGGAAAATGGGTCTCGGTCTAAAAATAGGCTTTTTATAGTTATTATTATTTTTGAAATGGGTAAATTACACACTTAATCCCACCGCGTTTTCAACATTTTCATTTTTGTCTTGCCGCATGATATAATCACAATCCCAGTCCCCCTGATGTTTCAAAAGGTTACAATTTCGTCCCTAAATTACACCGAATCAGTTTCTGAATGGTAAAATTACGCCTTTAACCATCCCGCGTTTTTGAATTTTTCACTTTGGGTCTGCCCCTTGGTCTAATTACAGTTCGGGTCCTTTTAGGTTTTGCTTGTTTCGCAATTTCGTCCCCGAATTACATATTATTGTTCTTTAATTTACACCACCGACTTTTGTTTTTCTTTCATTTTGATCCTGTATTCTTTGTAAATACTAATGTTCGTATTATAATCGTATATGTTGACGTATTCTATTATTTTATTTTATTTTATGTCACTCGTATATGACTCGTATTCTATGTTTACATATATATGTGTATTAAGATTATAATGGTCATGCGTCTTTTATCCGGTTATTCATATTAAGCATGTTATGTTTTAATTGATTCGTACATGGTATATTTTGTATTTTATATGTGTGTCCTTTCTTATTTTTTTAGGGCTACATGTTAGTATATTTACCCTTTTTATACGATATGTTGACCCGTATATGTTGAAATATGTTTTATTATTAGTATGCATTTTTTTTAATATCTGTTCGTCTATATATACTTATTCCTGCCTTGTTATTTTGACATATTATAGTTGTTTTTATCTATTATTTAGAATAATATGTATATGCATGTTTTAGTCTAGAATATCATCTATGTTAGATTAATATTCTGTTATGACAACATTTACTACATTTAAACATTTTACCATGTTTTATATTTTTTGCCATTAAGATTGCATATCGAGATATAAATTGTTAATGCGGTGTCCTTTTATCCGAGCGTAAACGGGGCCAGTATCAAGCGTAGTGATAGTGGTTGGGCGTTTATTCTCGGATACGGGACCCTTAAAATACATTCGCAATTATGACCGAAATTTAAAATAATCGTCACTCTAATCCGGAAAATCCAATATTAATAAAGCGGTAATTATTAAAGTACCAATTTTGGGCGGTGTGGGGGTGCTAATCCTTCCCCATCCGTAACCGACTCCCGAACCCTGTCTTTTTGAATCTCTAGTTTTATGGTGTCCGGCCTACCTAAGTGGCCGGTGGCGACTCCATTTTTTATGAGGTTTTTTTGTAAACCCCACGGAATAAATATTTTATATCCAAACACCTTTCAAAAACATCCTTCGAAAAAGCCATATTTTTATTTTAGCGATTAGCAAAAAAGGGACATCGCTACAGATGGCGACTCCGCTGGGGAGAATTTTTGTTTTTTAAAAAAAACAAATGAGAGTCAAGCTTTTAAAATAATTACCGTTTTACTAATATTGGAAGTTCCGGATTAAAGTGACTATTAAATTAACATTCGGTCATAATTGCGCGTTTATTTTAACGCATTTAAAATATGGCATATAAACCCGTCTTTTTAAGTGGGGGGAAAACGCTAATGCTTTTGTGGAGATATCGTTCTCCCATATGGGCCTAGCAAGTACCTTCGGGGCTCGAGTACCTTATGCTTTCGTAAGGATATCGTTCCTTCGTACGGGCATAAGCGAATGGGTCCCCCTGAATTGAACCCGATTGAAAGGAGCCTATAATGAGTGATGATCGGGGGCCTTGCTACCCTTAGTAGGGGACAGCAAGGACAATTCGGGTACCTCCTAGCACCAACATTGCATGTAGAGAACATAGAAACCTACCTTGTTAGAGCCATGCGGATAACCTTAGGTTTTAGACGGGATAAATAGGGTTGTTTTGTGTGTTTATTCTGTTTAATTTTGTCATTTTATTTATATATTTATCTGGTACTGACTTTTTTTCTTTTCGCTTTTTGTTCTTTTTCTCATACATCATTGCATTTGCATCGCATAAAGGTACTGGATCAAGTGGTTTGCCTGATCAGAAAGTCTTTCACCATGGAAAAAAGGTGTCTTAGGAAAGAAGAGCTTAATTTGTCAGTCAGACATTGGTCAGAGGTCAACCAGAAAATCCAAGGGGACAGTCTGCCTAACAAACGCGTAATAGCTGGATACACCTATGTGAGTCTCCAACAGAACGACTTGTGGGATCTTCAAAGCATTTGGGAAAGATGAGACCGAAGACTACAAGACTTGTTCTGCAATAGTTATGGCGACATCGCACAACTGTTATATGTTCGGATTAACCAGTCCCTACTCCGAGCTATAGTCCAGTTCTGGAATCCGGCTTTTTGCTGCTTCACCTTTAATGGGCAGGACATGATGCCTACGGTAGAAGAATACACTGCTTTACTTAACCAGAAAGATATCCAGGGAGATGGGATCTACGCGAAACCTCCAAGGAATCAGAATTACACTGCGAAACTCAAAACCTTTGCGGGAATGAGTGACGATTGAGTTAGTGGCCTTCTTCAAATCCGAGGAGATAATACAGTCTTTGCATGGGAGAGTATTCGGGACATCATATCAACACATCCAGACGAGGCAAAGAAAATGGACCTATTCGCTTTAGGAATATATGGCTTGGTGATCTTTCCCAGAGTACTCGGAAACATTGACATAGCCATTCTGGATTTGTTTGAGCGGGTGAAACGAAAAGCAAACCCAGTACCAGCAATCTTGGTCGAGACTTTCATTTCCTTAAACGCTAGCCGGAAACATGAAGAAGGACGTTTTCGAGGCTGCGCACAGCTATTACAAGTATGGATTCAGAGTCATATGTGGAAGACGCCGACAAGAGTCCTGCCGGGGATATCCTTCCAAGGTTTTTCGCCTTTAAGAGAATACTTGGCAAAGGAATGGCGAGAAGATTTGAAAACAAAAATATGGATCAGGTTCTTCAGGAACATTCAAGATGAAGACATAGCATGGAGGGTCCCATGGCTCGGTAAAGTTAATTATTTTCTATACAGTTGTGGTGACTTCAACTGGCTGATGATGTTGGGATTGCATGGAGGGATCGCTTGTGCTCCACTTTTAGTGTCTCGGCAGTTCGGATCACGACAGTTCATTCCCAATACCGCCGGATTAAGCCAAACTGAATTTCTTTTCAAAGGAGAGTTCAAAGGAAAAATTTAGACCATCATGAGGGCCTGGGATCATTGTTATCGGATCAGGGTGGAAGGAGATACCGAGCACATGACTACCCCAGATTACGATCTTTGGAGACGTTTGAGGGTTAATAATGTGATTCCTAAATCTGATCAAGGACCAACAGTGTCACTCGAAGAGCTTACAAGGGTGGTACCGTCCGAAGCCGATATCTTAAGGAGTGAACTCGAGGAAGTTAAAAAGAAAATGGACATCCAACAGACCCAACATGCAAACGAGCTCTATAAAGCAAGCTTAGAAGTTGACGAGCGGGATGAGATCATTAGGCAACTGAAGAAATTAAATGCAGATTTGAGTGACAAGAATACTCTTTATCAAAAAGATGCCCTCCTATTACAGGCAAATATACAAAAGGTCGGCCGGAATCAGTTCATAGCTGTGGAAAGAGAAAGAATGAACGGCATCCGTTTGGTGGAAGAAGAACGAGAAATTAACAAAAGAGCGATCGAGAAAGAGATTGAAAGCTACCGTTTGGCTATGGAGGAAGAAAAACGGTCCGCCAAGAAGGCCATTGATTAAGAGAGAGAAAGATTCAGACAAGAAATCAGCAAAGGAAAACAAGCTGTGCATCATGAGAGAGAAAGTGTCGCCGTATGGAAAAGAAAATCCATAAGTAGTCGAAATAGACTATTAGAGATACAGAAACTGTACGATGACACTATTCAAAGGTTGGGGCAAAGCCAAAGTCAAAATGATGAATTAAAAGGGAAAGTAGCGGAAGTCGAACACTCACTTCGAATGTATTGCCACAGGAATAATTTCGCTGAGCTGCAAGAAAGAGAACGCGAAGTGGGTGTGTTACAAGCACGAATCGGGTCCTCAAGCGCTTGTGGAGGATTACAAGGAAAGAATTAATGTGTTCGAGGAAGCTGCAGCCGGAGGGGACACCTATTGGCAGAAGAGATTACGCGACGCTGCTCGAATGGTACAGGACAGAGACCAATACTACGCAAACCTAATGGTGGACATACAACGGGTCGCCAGACATGTAAATGATTTAGCTATCGAGGCTGAGACACTCTGACCTTTTATAGCCCCGGGAATGGAAGAAGCTCCTAGGTTCCTCAAGCTGCTCCAGGCAATTGGAAAGTTAGGAGATAGAGCTAGAATCTATCTATAGGACTCTGTGTTATAATTAGATCTTTTGTACTAGGGATCTTTACTTTGTAATACGAATTTTGTTGTAATCAAGACCCTTTAATTCCCGTGGAAGTAATTCAAAAGGGTAATTACCAAATGAATCGAGACCTTGTCTGCATGCATTCTTGCATTTGCATCATAACATTCGCATCATTGTACATGCATTTATTTTTTGTAACCGTATTAACAATATTGTGGCATTGTATGTAGTGTGTTAACCCGCAATCATTCATCACCTATACTTTACCCGGCTACAAAGAAAGCTCATGGAAGAAAGAATAATTAGTCTAGAAAGAGGGCAAAGAGAGCTCGAGTCAAGGCTTGAAGAGGCCCAGAGAAGCCTTAGTGATCAGATTGCGCAATTACAAACATCTATAGTATCTGACATAACTGCATTGCTGGCAAAAAGTCTTGGAAAACGAGTAGAAGGAGAAAATGTTCCAGAACCAGAAGGTACCTCGGCTCACTTCAAGGTTCAACCAACTGCACCAAACCAGACTAGGAAGGTATATATTGACCCTGCAGGAATGTCTTCCAGTTTCCAAATAGGGGCTTCTGAGACTCAACCCCTCGATACTGAAGCATTTTATGAAGAAGAAGTGCCGGACCTAAACATGGTCGAAAGGATCAGGAGCGAGGTAGAAAAGAAGAGGGAAGAAAGATTTCGCCTCATGGAAGAAAAATTTAAAGCGTTACAATCAAATGAAGAATCAGGAAATGACGCTAGTGACCTAAGTTTGGTGTCTGATCTTGTCTTGCCGCCAAAATTCAAAACGCCAGAATTCGATAAATATGACGGAACCACATGTCCTTCTGCACACATAACGATGTATTGTAGAAAAATGGCGGCTTACCATAAAGATGAAAAGCTGCTGATCCATTGTTTCCAGGATAGCCTAACTGGAGCGGCGTTACATTGGTATACTCAGTTAAGCAAAGCAAATGTCAAGACATGGAAAGATTTGTCTAAAGCATTTTCCGAGCAATACAAACATGTAACAGACATGATCCCTAGCAGAATTATGCTAGAAAATATGGGGCAGAAGTCCAATGAAAGCTTGCGACAATATGCCCAAAGGTGGAGAGAAGTGGCCGCCCAAATCCAGCCACCTATCCCGGAACATGAAATCACGCCATTATTTGTCAATACTCTGAAAGGAGCACTCTTTGATCGCCTCATCAATAACACAACACAGTGTTTTGCCGACTTAATCAGGACTGGTGAGTCTCTTGAACTGGCAATCAAGAGCGGCAGAATAGATGGTGGGGAAGGGTCTCGAAAGTATAACAAGATAAATGAAGTAAACACCACCAGCACCTATACCGCCCCGAAGAACTTCACAGTCTCACAGCCACAAGCACCTGTGAGAAAAACACAAAATTCAAATCAAAGAGATGAGAGAGTCACCAGAAAGGATAAAGAGAGGAGAATTTTCACTCCCCTACCTGTTTCATACTCAGAGCTTTATTCCCAGTTGTATGAAGCAGACTTGGTCCGACCATACATCGTTAATCCTGTCAATCCACCCTTCCCGCCTTGGTATAATCCAAGCGCGCATTGCGACTATCACGGCGGTACCCCTGGACATCCCACTGAGAACTGTCTTGCCTTCAAAAAGCTTGTACAGAACTTAATCGATTCTGGGATATTGAAGTTTGAAGAGCCGAGTGTAGCCAATAACCCGCTACCTAATCATGGGAGCAGAAGGGTAAACGTCATAGAAAAATGCTTTACCAGGAGGATAAAGGATGACGTGTCAGAAATCAAGTCTCCTTTACGGTGGGTATTTCAACAATTATGCATGGCTCGTGTGATCAACAAAGGCATGATAATAAGACAGAAGGAATGTGGAAAGTATTGCGAATTCCATCAGACCGAAGCGCACGATATCCAAGAATGTGAAGAGTTCAAGAAATTGGTGCAGAAGTTGATGAATGAAAAACAAATTGAATTCTTTGAGGAACCCATGGGGAAGGGATCAGACGTACACATGACATATAGCCCCAAAACTAGATACGGGAAGGATAGACCTTTTATTATCTCTCCCAGGACAGGAAATGCAGGTGTCTCCCAAGGAGAAACCAGCAAGATAAATCCCAAGATCATCATTTCAGCACCATCTCCATTCCCATTCAAAGATATGCGACAAATTCCCTGGAATTATGCTACGAATGTGACCATGCCAGAAAAATCAGAACACGGACAGGTAAAAGAGTCTACGCTGGAAGACCAACAAAGCCAGAACAATGTGAACGTTGGTGAAGCAGGCCATTTCACAAGGAGCGGCCGATGTTATTCCTCCGAGGCTTTGAGAGCAAATTGAAAAAGATAGGGGGAAGAATACAAAGATTAGCCTACGCAGATATTTGGAGAAGAACCTCCCAAAAAGATAAATGAACCGTGAATCGAGGCCCGTGCCAAAGAATTTCTAAAGTTCTTGAGACATAGCGAGTACAAATGTAGTGGAACAACTACGGAAACAACCGCCAGATCACAAGTCTTGGAATTACTCTTGAGTTCGAGAGAAGCATCGGGAGACGCTATTGAAAGTGCTTGAATCAAACTTTTGTGCCCCAGACATTTCAGAATAAACCTGGACATGATAGTAGGGCATATTATCGCTTATAATCATATCACGTTCGATGATGATGAGATCCCGAAGGGAGGAATGGGGTCTACCAAAGCCCTTAACATCACTACCCACCGCAAAGGGTATGTATTACAGCGTCTTGATCGACAACGGGTCAGCATTGAATGTCTTGCCTATGGTAACCCCGCAAAATTTGCCAATAGATGGTTCGCACCTAAAGCCTTGCTACAACTCGGTAAGAGCCTTTGATGGTACGCAAAAAGGAACTATAGGGAAAATTGAGGTGCCCCTATTGATCGGACCAACCAATATGTGATCGTTTTTGTGGTGATGGACATAAAACCATCTTACAAATTGCTTGGGAAGACCGTGGATCCACTCCGCATGAGTTGTCCCATCATCATTGCATCAAAAATTAAAATTTGTAGTTGAAGGCAAATTGGTCACCGTAGAAGCGAGCATGAATTTGTTGCTTCCGTGACATCGACACCCCCTACATTCAAAATGATGAAGATGTTGCGCGAATGCTCGTTCCGAGCATTAGAACTAGTAAATGCCACATTCGTTTCGAGAGGGAAGCCGGATCCCTTACCCCAAAGTTATCTAATTGTACTAAGATGACCGTCGCAGAAAACTTGGGCCGAGAAGCCAAAATAGGAAAAGGGTGGGAAAGAAATTACAAGGAAACCCGAGACCCAAGAATATGATAACCAAGAAGGATCGTTTGGTCAAGGTTATCAACCAAGTGTCCAAATGTAAGAAAGAGGAGTATAAGAGAGGAAGGAGGAGCAAAGAAAAGCCAGATCTAAAGGAGAAGACATTCCGTGGAGGTCAATGTCCTTTCCTAGTTTGAAAGCCACTTTCATCTCCTGAGGGTTCTACCACCAGTCAAGATATTAGAGAGGCAATGAAGAAAAAATGATGAACTTAACCAGAGGAAATACTCAAGAAATCATTTGAAGGGATGTACATCAACATGATAGCTGAAAAGGACCGAGGTAGCAAAATGTTGACCAACATCCGCCCTTGCCATCTCGGGGAAACACTTGATAATTAGAGCTGCATTGATCTACCTGTAGTTTTTAGGAATAGATCAGAGTAATGCTCCGAATCAACCTTTTGTTTTTTGCCCATAGACAATGGGGATCTCTTGTATGGGGCACCTATGTTAACTTTTTGATTGAAATGAAAATATCCCCACTTTCTTAAAAATGACCAAAGTCTCATTTATTCCATTCATGCATTCTTCATATTCATTCCCTTCATGTAAAGCCGTCTCTTTCCCAATACAATTCATTCTCATTTAATGCAGGTCGCTCATGATTGACGATATGAATGATACCGGATCCAATCTCGAGTAAATTTCGAATGCCCCGAGGTCTCGAGAGGAAATTGAGGGAGGATATGATGAAATAGAAATTGAGGTCCCGGAAGAGTTAAAGAGAATGGTGGACGACGAAGAAAGGCAGATTATGCCCCACCAAGAAGAAACGAAAATTGTCAACTTGGGACCGAAGAAGCGAAAAAGAAATAAAAATAGGAACGACGATTTCCTCAAAAACCAAGCATGAACTGATAGCCCTACTTCAGGAATTCAAGGATGTCTTCGCCTGGACTTATCAAGATATGCCGGGATTGAACACCGACATAGTGGTGCACAAATTGCCAACAAAATCGGAGTGCAAACCAGTACAGCAAAAACTTCGGAGAATGAGGCCAGATATGTTGTTAAAGATCCGAGAAGAAGTGAAGAAGCAATTTGATGCTAGATTCTTGGAGGTAGCCAAATACCCCGAATGGGTTGCAAACATTGTACCAGTACCAAAGAAAGACGGGAAAGTTTGTATGTGTGTAGATTATAGGGATCTGAATCGAGCTAGCCCAAAAGACAACTTCCCTTTGCCACATATTGACACGCTGGTTGACAACACCGCAGGACATTCATGGTTTTCCTTCATGGACGGCTTCTCAGGGTACAACCAGATAATGATGGATCCTAACGACATGGAGAAAACCACATTCATAACCATGTGGGGCACTTTTTGTTATCAAGTGATGCCGTTTGGGCTAAAGAACGCAGGGGCAACATACCAAAGAGCAATGGTGACTCTCTTCCATGATATGATGCACAAAGAAATAGAAGTATACGTGGATGATATGATTGCCAAATCCCGAACAGAGGAAGAGCACCTCAAAACTTGAGAAAACTATTCCAAAGACTACGGAAGTACCAACCGAGGCTCAATCCTCGCCAAGTGTACCTTCGTCGTTACTTCGAAAACTCTTGGGGTTTGTAGTAAGCGAAGAGGGGATTGAGATTGACCGGATAAAGTGAAAGCCATCCAGACCTTTCACCACCCCGCACGCAGAAGAAGTCCGCGGTTTCTGGGAGGCTGAATTATATCTCTCGTTTCATTTCCCAATTAACCAATCAATGCGACCCGTCTTGGACTTCTTAGAAAAAATAATCTGGCGTATGGGATGAAGAATGTCAAAAAGCCCTAGAAAAGATCAAAAGGTACGACAAATGCTCCAATTTTAGTCGCACGAAGACAGTCGACCACTAATTCTCTACTTAACGGTCTTGAGAATTCAATGGGATGTGTCTTGGGGCAACACGATGAGTCAAGAAAAAGGAGCAAGCCATCTATTACCTAAGCGGAAATTCAATGATTGCGAAAACACGGTACCCCTTGATCTGAAGCTGTGTTGTGCTCTAGTTTGGGCTACCAAGCGCTCGCACAAAGACATGTTATACCATACTACCTGGTTGATATCCAAGCTAGACCCATTAAAGTTCTTAATAGAAGCGGCAAAAGCTTAACGGGAAGGATGGCCCGATGGCGGATGCTCTTATCCGAATTCGACATCGTATATGTTAATCGAAAGTCAGAAAGGGGAGTGCCGTGAAAGCGATTTCCTGGCTAGTCGTGCCGGATGACTATGAGGCATTGAACTTTAATTTCCCGCACGAAGACTTGATGTGCATTACAACCAAGAAGAGATTTGGATGATATGTCATGGAAACTTTACTTGATGGAGCCTCCAACGCCCTCGGACATGGGATAGGGGCGATTGCTAATTTCACCGAGGGACGTCTATTATCCTTTCACCAAAGAGATTAGAATTCTTCCGCACAAACAATATAGCTGAATACGAAGCTTGCATCATGGGACTGAACTCACCATCGAAAGAAAGGTTAAGGAACTTCGAGTGTTCGGAGATTCGTCCCCAGTCATTTACCAATTGCGCGGGGAGTGGGAAACCAGAGACCCGAAGTTGGTCAAATATCACGAATGGATCCAAGAGCTCGTCAAAAAGTTCGAAAAGGTCAGCTTCAATTACCTACCCCGAGAAGAAAATCAGATGGTAGATGCATTGGCAACCTTGGCATCCATGTTTAAAACAAACACCGGGGCAGAAATGAAGCCCATTGAGATGCAGACGTTTAAAAAACCTGCTCATTGTTGTAATATACAGGAAGAGATTGACGGAAATCCATGGTACTATGACATCCTGCAATATGTCAAGCTTCAAAAGTATCCAGAATGGGCAAACGACAATGACAGAAAAGCGCTCAGAAAAATGGCAACAAAATATATCCTAGATGGGGAAATCCTATATAGGAGAAGTCATGATCAAACATTGTTGAGATGTATGGATGCCCGGGAGGCGAAGGAAATCTTAGCTGAAGTACATGACGGGATCTGTGGAACGCACGCCAACGGGTTGTCTATAGCCCGAAAAATTATGAGATACGGTTATTTCTGGTTGACTATGGAGGGAGATTGCATCGATTACGCCAGGAAATGCCACAAATGCCAAATCTACGCTGACAAGATTCATGCACCCCCATCACCTCTACACACCATGAATTCTCCGTGGCCTTTCGCAGCATGGGGCATGGACGTCATCGGGCAAATCCATCCGAAAGCCTCCAATGGGCACCGTTTCATTTTGGTCGCCATAGACTACTTCACTAAATGGGTAGAGACAGCGTTTTTCGCCAATATCACCAGGACTACAGTTTGTAAGTTCTTAAAGAAGGAAATTATTTGTCGATACGGATTGCCAGAGAGGATCATCACCGACAACGCTTCCAATCTGAACAACAAGATGATGAAGGACGTGTGCACTCAATTCAAGATAACACACCATAATTCCACATCTATCGTCCTAAAATGAATGGAGCAAAGGGAAGCGACAAACAAGAATATAAAGAAGATCATAGCAAAGACTACGGATACCTACAAGGATTGGCATGAGAAGTTGCCTTTTGCCCTTTTCGCCTATAGGACGTCCATTCGCACATCAACGGGGCAACACCCTACTCCTTGGTGTATGGTACCGGCGAGACTCCCAATTGAGGTAGAGATTTCGTCCCTCCGGGTCTTAAATGAAGTAAAACTGGAAGAAGATGAATGGGTGCAGGCCAGATTCGACCAGCTAAATCTCATTGACGAAAAAAGACTAAAGGCCATTTGTCATGGTCGATGTACCAAAAAGCGGATGGTGCAAAGCTACAACAAAAAAAGCGCCCAAGAGAATTCAAAGAAGGGGATCTGGTACTCAAGAGAATCCTCCCTATCCAGAAAGATTCTCGAGGAAAATGGACGCCCAACTGGGAAGGACCGTACGTCATAAAAAAGGCCTTCTCAGGAGGAGCCCTGATCCTAACAGAAATGGACGGGAACGAGCTGAAAAATCCCGTAAATTTTGATGTCGTCAAGAAATATTATCTCTAAAAAAAAAATTGGAGAGCTTAGGACGAAAACCCGAAACCGGGCTTCTTGAAGCAAAGGAAGGACTCGAGTTGAAAACCTGCAAATGGCGGCTCGGGTAAGTTGAAAAGTTGAATATCCGAAGAGAAGGGCATCTTCATGAACATTGTAAAGAGAAGGCTTCAGGCAAAAAATTCTACACCGGTTGACAGGGTCATGTATCATTCATATCGAAGATAATGAGGGATCTTGTATTTTCATACTTAACTCATGTGTGTCATACCTTTCTTTTCAAGATATCTCGAAGCCCTTAATCGTAATAAAGCCGTGTTTTTGAGCATCCATTCCTGGCCTTCTTGTCAATTTTAGTCAAATAAGATAACATAGGCTTATAATGAAACAAGAGATTTCGGAGCATTACTATGATTTAACCTTGAAAATGCAGGTGATCAAATAAAACGATGTTAACTCCGTCTTACAGTTCCCTACATAATGGCTAGGGAAGGTGAGAAGCTTTAAACAACTAGGTAGGATGACCAAGGGAACATGTCCTATCTACCCAAGGAAGGCACACGAGATAACAAAAGAGATCTCTTGGGTGAAAACCATAAGGGCACAAAAAAAACTCTTTAAAGTGAAAACCCGAAAGGGCGCTTTAAAATTCCAAATCATAATTGGAGAAAAAGAAAGGTTGAGATGGTTGAACCTGACAGTGAGGCGGAGTATCGATGCCTGTAAAAAAGGAGAAAACGGACGTCAAGATCAAATAAGGACCAAAACAAGCCCACCTAGAGATTGACTCTCATGCATCATGAATAGTCAAGCATCACTAGAATTAGGAGCATGTCAATTCATTCATTTGTCATAGCATTTTGTTTTCGTCTCAGACAGGTATCTGCAGATCCAAAGAGACATCGAAGACCGTCACGGTGTGAATCCTAAATGAGAAAACAATGTTTTACATACAAAAGACACATGTTTTCAAGCTCTAGAGAGAGGTTCTATATAGGAAGAATCCTTCTTTCTGAGGTTTCAGAAGCTGAAAGTTCTATATAGGAAGGACCGACACTCGAGGTGAAGACTCATGATTCTATATAGGAAGGACTCCCAGTCAAAGCAATTCACCCATGACACGCAAGATTATATAGGAAATCCTGCTGTGTCGAAAGCGAAGAGTTCTATATAGGAAGGGCTCCGAGCTTTATTGTCTTAGAGTAAAAGGTTCTATATAGGAAAGAACCCAGTAGCTCGAGATTCCAGACGCCAAAAAGTTCTATATAGGAGGGACCGATGGCTCCAAGGTGAAGACTCGCAGTTTCTATATAGGAAGAACTCCCGGTCAAAGCAATTCACCTATGACACAGGTTATATAGGAAACCTGTTGTGTCGAAAAGCAAAGAGTCTTATATAGGAAAGGCTCAGAACTTCATTGTCTTAGAGTGAAAGGTTCTATATAGGAAGAACCCAGCAGCTCCGAGACTTCGACGCCAAAAAGTTCTATATAGGAAGGACTGACGGCTCCAGGATTTGAAGACTAGCAGTTCTATATAGGAGGAACTCCCAGTCAGAAGAATCCATCAGTGGCGCGAAAGGTTTTATATAGGAGAAACCAGCGTTGAAAGCAAAGAGTTCTATATAGGAAGGACTCCAAGCTTTATTGTCTCAAAGTGAAAGAAATGACTCATAATTCGGGATGTCAGAGCGAAGGGTTCTATGTCGAAAGAGCCTGTAGCTCCAAGATTGGAAGGTGACGAAGCTCTATATAGGAAGAACTTACGAGCCTGAAGATTCAGCCAAGGAAGAGCGGAGATGTCCAAAAGAAGTCGTTCTTCCAAAGCTACAAACAGGGAAGTCTGACAAAAATGAGAGCGAAGGGTCCTATGTCGAAAGAGCCTGTAGCTCCAAGATCGGAAGGTGACGAAGCTCTATATAGGAAGAACTTACGAGCCTGAAGATTCAGCCAAGGAAGAGCGGAGATGTCCAAAAGAATTCGTTCTTCCAAAGCTACAAACAGGGAAGTCTGACAAAAATGAGAGCGAAGGGTCCTATGTCGAAAGAGCCTGTAGCTCCAAGATCGAAAGGTGACGAAGCTCTATATAGGAAGAACTTACGAGCCTGAAGATTCAGCCAATGAAGAGCGGAGATGTCCAAAAGAATTCGTTCTTCCAAAGCTACAAACAGGGAAGTCTGATAAAAATGAGAGCGAAGGGTTCTATGTCGAAAGGAATCTCAGAGCTACAGGTTCTTCCTATATAGAACCTTTTACTCTAAGACAATAAAGCTCGGAGCCCTTCCTATATAGAACTCTTCGCTTTCGACACAGCAGGATTTCCTATATAATCTTGCGTGTCATGGGTGAATTGCTTTGACTGGGAGTCCTTCCTATATAGAATCATGAAGTCTTCACCCCGAGTCACACCCTTCCTATATAGAACTTTCAGCTTCAAACCTCGTAAAGAAGGATTCTTCCTATATAGAACCTCTCTCTAGAGCTTGAAAACATGTGTCTTTTGTATGTAAAACATTGTTTTCTCATTTAGGATTCACACCGTGACGGTCTTCGATGTCTCTTTGGATATATAAGGTGGTGTGTGCATGTATAAGCTATGTATACGTATTAAGGGTGTATGTATGTCGCGTATGTATCTAGAGTATAAGCGTATTTGATTAATATATAGATGTTATGTTAATTATATGTATGATTATACGTATACTAGAATATTATATTAATTAATGATTGTATAATATAAGTATATATTTTCGTATATACATGTATTCTTGTTATTATAATTATACTATTATTGGGCTGGGTAAAATGAAAAATTAAATATATATTAAACCCAAATAAACATGAAGTCCAAGTCCAATTACAAGGCCCGTTTGGCCCAAATCAATCCCATTTAATTACAATGTGCGGGGTATCGTGGGCGTTGGATCAAGATCTCCATCCAACGCCCACGATGCAACCAAGGTCAAAAATATTCGCCAGGTAGCGTGTTCCACACGTATGGACCGCTCGAGTGCCACGCCGCGCGTGTGGTCCACGCGGACGCTTTAATATCCCATGCGCGCGTAAGATCCACGCGTTCTGACTCCTCGACTGTGGAGCTCCACGTGGCGAAATCTGAAGCCGTCTCATCAAATCGAGGCTTCATCCAGGCCGATCGTTCTTCAAGCCATCTCGACCGTTAGATCAGATCTGATCTAACGGCCGAAAATGCGTCTTGCCGCTGGCAGAATGACCACACCGCCACCGCGCCGATATTCAGTCCCCGCGTTTAGATTATGCCAAAGACAACAAGCAAAGTGTCAGTTCAGATCTGAAAAAAGGAAGATGCAACTTGCAACCAAAAAACAGAGGCAATAATATATATGAAACGGGGCTTTTGTAACGGGGAGAGGAGAAAAGGGTAGCGAAAAAAAGAGAGAACAAGGGTAGTAACAAAAAAATAGAGATCTTGTAATACAAAAAACCCTGAAAGTTGTAAACATCGAAGATAATCAAAAGGCAGTCCAGTGGTAAATTTTTGTCTCCTTTTTTCTTACCTGTTTTCTTTACATGCATATGCGAAAGATTAACAAAAAAAACAGAAATAAAAGAGGAGAGTAGTCTTACCGAGTCGTTTGTGGGTCTTCCCTCCCTCGATGATAAGCCTTTCGGCTTCTACAAGCCAGATCTGGTGAACTAAAGGGAGGAGAAGACCCTTTGTATTTGTGTTTTGGTCTAAAAAATATTTTTTTGAGGTTCGTATTTCCTAGATCTACGACAAATAGGGGCGTATCCTCTGAATCCAACCACGGATTCATGTTGAGGACGAAAAGAAGGTTATTTTGGTGTATTTTGGGAGCCTACCGGCGCCGGTTAGCGGCGGCCGGCGGCGGAGAATACGGCGGCCGGCCGCCGGATTCTGGGTTTCGCAAGAACATTTGAGAGAAAATGAAGAACGGTTTGGGTTATGAAAACCGGAAAATGAAACAAAGAAGGGGAAAATGGGTCTCGGTCTAAAAATAGGCTTTTTATAGTTATTATTATTTTTGAAATGGGTAAATTACACACTTAATCCCACCGCGTTTTCAACATTTTCATTTTTCTCTTGCCGCATGGTATAATCACAATCCCAGTCCCCCTGATGTTTCAAAAGGTTACAATTTCGTCCCTAAATTACACCGAATCAGTTTCTGAATGGTAAAATTACGCCTTTAACCATCCCGCGTTTTTGAATTTTTCACTTTGGGTCTGCCCCTTGGTCTAATTACAGTTCGGGTCCTTTTAGGTTTTGCTTGTTTCGCAATTTCGTCCCCGAATTACATATTATTGTTCTTTAATTTACCACCGACTTTTGTTTTTCTTTCATTTTCAGATCTGTATTCTTTGTAAATACTAATGTTCGTATTATAATCGTATATGTTGACGTATTCTATTATTTTATTTTATTTTATGTCACACTCGTATATGACTCGTATTCTATGTTTACATATATATGTGTATTAAGATTATAATGGTCATGCGTCTTTTTTATCCTAAGTTATTCATATTAAGCATGTTATGTTTTAATTGATTCGTACATGGTATATTTTGTATTTTATATGTGTGTGCTTTCTTATTTTTTAGGGCTACATGTTAGTATATTTACCCTTTTTATACGATATGTTGACCCGTATATGTTGAAATATGTTTTATTATTAGTATGCATTTTTTTTAATATCTGTTCGTTTATATATACTTATTCCTGCCTTGTTATTTTGACATATTATAGTTGTTTTTATCTATTATTTAGAATAATATGTATATGCATGTTTTAGTCTAGAATATCATCTATGTTAGATTAATATTCTGTTATGACAACATTTACTACATTTAAACATTTTACCATGTTTTATATTTTTTGCCATTAAGATTGCATATCGAGATATAAATTGTTAATGCGGTGTCCTTTTATCCGAGCGTAAACGGGCGGATCAAGCGTAGTGATAGTGGTTGGGCGTTTATTCTCGGGTAACGGGACCCTTAAAATACATTCGCAATTATGACCGAAATTTAAAATAATCGTCACTCTAATCCGGAAAATCCAATATTAATAAAGCGGTAATTATTAAAGTACCAATTTTGGGCGGTGTGGGGGTGCTAATCATTCCCCATCCGTAACCGACTCCCGAACCCTGTCTTTTTGAATCTCTGGTTTTGTGGTGTCCGGCCTACCTAAGTGGCCGGTGGCGACTCCATTTTTTATGAGGTTTTTTTGTAAACCCCACGGAATAAATATTTTATATCCAAACACCTTTCAAAAACATCCTTCGAAAAAGCCATATTTTTATTTTAGCGATTAGCAAAAAAGGGACATCGCTACACGGTGGTATGGCGGTTCTCAGTCTGTGATAAACGGGTGGCCGTTGATGGTGACACGTGGTGGCATAAGGGCAAGGGAATGATGAGTCTCTATCGAGCATATTCAATCTGGGTTGTTGATCAGATTTGATCGAACGATCAGGATCTCACCTGAAGTGGACGGCCATAAAAAAGGCCACGTGACGTGTGGAAGTCCAATAGCCTCGAGCGTCCATCACACATGCACATGGAAGACCAACAGTCTCGAACGTGTACTGCATGCGGCATCTGAAGAGTCCTTCGGGTTCAATTAGGACCGTTAGATCGGATTTGATCCATCAGTTTAGGGTTGGCGGCTGTGCATGAGATACGAGGGCATTAGACTAGGGTTTATCAGATTTTAGGGTTTTTTCTGTTGGGCTTAACGGGGCATATAATAATATAAATAGATTTTATTATCGCATCTGGTCTATTTATTTATTTTAATATATATATATATATATATGGGATGAAATCCAGTTATATGGTATAAAACTCATTTAGTTTTACACTAATCCATGGTCATTAGATGAGTGAAATAGATGGATGAGATTAACAGTAGAAAATGTAAAGATTATCACTTGAAAAAAAAATAAGAAAATAATATAAATCATTTATTACTCTCATCTAACGGTCTAAAAACTGTATAAAAAATAATTAAATTTTACACTGTATAAGTAGATCTTAACCCTATATATATATTATTAATAATAACAATAATAATATAATAATAATAAAACAACAAATACTAAAAATTCAGGTCAACGGACTCGGATAAAATTAATTAGCGTATTCTCAATAAAACTAGAGAAAATCATGAATAACATCTATCGTGTATTAAAGTGTGGGGGTTTGATAACACGACGTTACCATGATTACATATGTCATAATTCAGTTCAAGACCAGGTTGATATCACCATGACCACATATGTCAAAGTTCCTTGAGTGAATCAAATTTTAAAGATCAGAAAATTTTAAAAGCCCACATCAAGAAATTTTCACATCATAATGAAAAAAAAAACAATTTTAACGAATTAATCAGCCATTGCATGATAAGTATAAACAAATTTTAAAGTTTTGCTTCACTAAGAACTAAAGTTAACGATTTAAAAAAAGCTATGAAAAGATTCATTAAAGATTAGAAAAGCTAGAAGAAAACCGAAATAAATGCTGTATATACAAAAAGATGGAAACTAAAAGCCTGTAGTGTTCGGGACATTTTTAGGCCAATCAGGCGGCGCAGTACCTACATGTTGCCCATAAATTTGAGTTCCGTTAAGAGATTGTTGGCCTTGGGAACCAGACGGAGGAACCCACCAAATTCCTTGTTGCCATGGTTGAACAGCATTTTGTTGACTCTGAACATGCAATGCCTGCTGGGGTGCATACATTGTCCTCAAAATATTTGATCTGGTCATCTAAAGTAGAAATAAGCTTTAAAATCTCAGAGGAAAACACAGCCACGGCCCCAAGGTATAGTTAATAACTTAAAACTTAAGCCCCTGTCTGCTCATCAACAAAATAAATGAGTATAAATAAATATACGACTGTACATGGACTAAAATACATATATGATACAAGGAGAATCACAATAATAACAAACTAAATCTAAGGAAAACAGATGCAGCAAAAAGGATCAACAACCTATTATATTCAATGAAAAAAATTCTAAGACTAAAATAGCCCTACATTAACATGATACTTGTGAACATACCTTTTAAAAGCACATATGACAGAGGCCATGGCTGAGATGTTTAGCTCAAGCATCCCTTCCCAGACATGTTCGCTTTTCAAAGTAGTTACAGAACCTATAGTTTCTGTTTTGGGGAGAATTTCACTCAGCTTAGCATTTGGATCTGATTTCATATTACTTGCTTTAATACTTCTATGTTCATCAGGCATTGTTTTTACTGGATCTTGTGAAGCTCGACCATAAGACTTTGAGTCAGACCCGGCTTCTGAGTCATCCTTATCAGAAATTGTTGTTGCTTTTCTAGCATCATCAGGTAAATTCTCAAACGGTGGCTCTGAATAAAGAGATTGCATAAACTCATCAAGGGAAACAATTGCAGGAAGAAAATCTGCATCCTTCATTTCGTTTTCTCCCATCAACCCTTGCATTGGATCAGGTCCCTCATTTGAAGGAATGGCAATGGTAAGATTTGGGTTCTCTGGATTGCTCTTTTCACCTGTATATTCATCTTTCTTTACAACAGTTTTAATGGTTCTAGGAGCTTTTTTTGCCTCAGTTCTTGGTCGCCCAGCAGTTGAAGTTCCAGCAGATACTTCCACTGAAGCACTGTCAGTTTGTTCAACCTCCACTTGGAACTCACCCTTATGTGTTTTCCTTACTAGACGTCTGATATCAACTTCAACATCTGGCAGAACTACCATTTGAGCAATCTCTTCTGCCTTAGCTTGTCGCCACTCTGAAAGCTCCTTAGATGCCAGTTCTTCAGCACTCATAGCACAAAGTCATTGTGGGGTAATTTTGCCAGACACAACACTTTCTCTGAGTTCAGGATTATTACGATCCTTCAAGTTAAACAAAAGAGACCTGCCCTTCTCCTTATACTTTTTATTCACACCTCTAAATAATTTAAAGAGTTCTGCTTCAATTTGATATGCCAATTCTTCCGGAGACTGTAATGATTGTTCTAAACCATCTTCCCCCACCTTTTCATTATCTAGGCTTTTTTCCCCAACAGTCCCTAATTCAATTTTCTTTACCGCATCAAATTCAAGTTCTGGTACCCAAGAAAGGCCATTTCCCTGCAAAAGTTCATCTCTTGCAAATATGTTGTCAGTAAATGGAACCTCATCAGGTAAAAGATTGCTTGATAGAAATTGCTGCTCATTACATTGTACAACTTGTGTACCTTCATTATTGTTTCCACCAGCAGCACCAACCCAGTTGGAAAGCAACATCCCCCGAGGTTCAGCAGATATAGAGCAGACAGCATCAGACTTCCCAGGACCGGAATCAACAAGGTGAGAACCCTCTTCTGTCTTCCCTGTGGAACTTGCAGCACCGCCATTTGAATTCTTGTCCACCGTTGCATTTTCACCTTGCCGCTGAGAAACCAAGGCCAGGGCACCAGCTAACGATTCTCGCATCTTGGACCTCACAGATTGAGATGACTCAGTCTGAACCTTTGGTGATGGCCGCATCTGTGCAGGCTGATTTCTTGAAGCTGATGACCCAATTCTGTTTGGAGCTGATCTCCTATTTGATGCTGGAGAAAGTTCTGATCCTGGCAAACTAGAAACAGATTGCATTTGAATAGATCGTTTACTAGGAGCAGATAGTGGCTGCAACCATGGCCTGTGTTCCATATGTGCCACTTGTTTGTTTGGCAGTGGTAACCTATTTGGAAGAGAATTAGGGGCAATTGGCTCCATCGGCTCCTTACGCTTGTACAAAGTTGGCAATTGATGTGGTCTAATGCTATCCAGCATGGTGGGAATCAATTGTCCTACTGGCTTATTAGACATCAAATACTGCTGTGGTAATTGTGTGTATGCTTGGGATTCAACGTACCCACCTTGATGGTTTGATGCTGACGATAACTGCGACCCAAGATTATTAGGCATGGAATCCATCTGCCCTATCGTCATATTTGAAGATATCTGCGGCTGAAAAGATTCATTAATCCCAAATCCCATGGACATTGGTATACCCAATTTGCTGGAAATAGGTTCATGCTGTGCCTGAGATGCCAGATTGTTGGACATGCTAGATCAGGACCATAAAACTCATACAAGGAAAACTGCATTGAAAATGAGTAAATAAATCAACAATCTGTTGTAGTACACTATAAAATAATGCTCACATTTTCGCTTGATCAACGAAACAAAAGAATGACTATACAAACCAGGCACATATGAAATAGTGATTTAATTTTCCACAATGGCAATTATTAAAACATCAAAAAAAAAGAAAAGAAAAGAAAGAAAAGGAACACGGAATACACACGCATGCTATTTTAAGTTAAGGAAAATACTGGTCCAATTGTTTTCCAAGTTAAAACAGAAAGTATACCAAGAATTGAACTAACCGTTTAACATTTCTTTCAAATTGGAAATGAAAAGTAGCGAACAAGATAAAGAACTAGTCATTCGTGAGATGACTAATAGATGGGAAAAATAACACACAAATATATCGAGAATAATCGAAACATAAACAGGAAAAATAAAAAAAAAAGAGAGTAAAAAAACGATTCAGAAAAGCGGATTCAAATCTCAAACCCTAAATCTAAACAAGTAACCATTTTTTAGGAAAAAAGCGGTTGATCGAAGAAAAGATATATGTTTTCGAAGTAAAGAAGCTTACAGAAAGTTAAACGAATAATTATAAAACAAGTATCACCAATTATAATCCTTCCAAAGCACAAATTGAACTAAACTTAACTAAAGTATTTAAAAATTTCAAATTGGAAACGAAAACTAGAGAAAACTTAAAAAATAACTAGTCATTCTGGTGATGACTAATAGGTTGAAAAATCTAAAAGAAAAAACAAGATCAAGCAATGCAGAAGAGCATCAAAAGATAAACAAGTAAGATAACAAGAAAATAGTGAAAATCCATTGAAAGAAACGGATTCCAATCTCGAACCCTAAATCAAGCCAAGTAATCGGCCTTTCAGAGAGAAACGAAGTGATTAATCGAAGAGAAGGTGCATGGTTTCGAAGTAAGGAAGCTTACAGTAACAGAGCGGAGCAGAACTGAGCGCTGGGAGATAGGGACGGCTATTGAGCGGAAATGTGGGTAACGCTCAATAAAAACCTGCCCTGTTCGAGGCTACGAGAGAGTCTTGTTTGTGTACTAACCCTAAATTAATGGTATAAAAATATGAACAATTATCCTATTCTTATAGGGGTAAAATTTTGATACATAAACATCTGTGTTTACACTATAAAAACTTAAATCTTAAATTTTTAATCTAACCTTAAAAAATTAAACTCTAAACCTTAAATCTTATACCTTAAATTCTAAACGCTGACCTTAAATTTTAAACCCTACAATCCAAACCCCTAAACTAAAAACTTTAAACTAAAACCATACTCCCTAAAATTAAAAGAACGTGTAAACTAAAGTTTACACAGCCTGTATATTAAAATTTCCCCTTCTTATAAACCTTAAATTTTATATTTATAATCTAATCCATAATCTTTAAACTGAACTTTAAATTAATTCT
The DNA here is from genome assembly GCA_019671005.1 of Hibiscus mutabilis. Classification (NCBI taxonomy): domain Eukaryota; kingdom Viridiplantae; phylum Streptophyta; class Magnoliopsida; order Malvales; family Malvaceae; genus Hibiscus; species Hibiscus mutabilis. The sequence continues at coordinate 16,828,907 of CM033715.1, forward strand.
TTTGTGATTTGTGAAAAAAAAATACCGTCCGTACATGAAATAATACTCCCTTAAAATATAGGCTAAACTACACTCCTAGTGTTAATTTCCGACTATAAAAACCTGTAATTTTTTCGTTAACATTTTCCGGTAGTTCGATCTGCTGCGGGTCGGTTAAAATGATGACTTTTTAATGGTAAATTGCATACATACTCCTTTGATTATAGGATGTTTCTTTTTTGTTAAATTCCAAATTATAAAAAAATTACAAAATTATCACTTGGCTACAAAAGTAAATGATTGGTCCTTTTTATTGAAAATCTAACTACAGATGATAATAAAATTAGTCTTCAACTTTTACTTTTTATTTCGAATAGAAATTATGTCCCTTTTTGAGGTCTTTATGTATATTTCAACACTAAAAAATAAATTTAAAATTTAAAATTAAGATTTAAAGTTGTAATTTAAATTTTGTAGTTTAAAATTTTATGATTAAAGTGTAGGTTTAGTTTTTTAATGTTGAAATATACGTAAGAAAAAGAAATTTTATTATTCTATTACCAAGTATTTCACCTTCTTTAGCCTCTATTGATTTCACCTTTTTTAGCCTCTATTGCACCACACTCTCACTTGTTTAATTCATGGACAGAGGCAAATGGAAAAATAGGGATATTAAAATTTATCAGTTTTTTTTGTAAAAATATTAGAATTGACCTCATTTTATTTATCAGAATACAAGATCAATAATATTTATTGCAGTTGTTTAAAAAATATATATCATACCCTACTCTAATTTTACTATATAAAAATTCTGACTCGTCCATCGCCCCTTTATCATCACAAAACCTGACCCTCGTTCAACATCTACCTATCACTTTACATTCTTTATATCTAGCACCGAACCTTCTACAACACTATTAACTATGGATACCAGTGGTTGCATACCACCATTAGCATACCATCACAACCTATCAATATTTTAGCACCCAATGCACCACCGACAAACTTCACCCGAAACTCTCCATATTGTCAACCAAACCTTTTAAAAAATCGATAACAAACTCATCACCAAACTTTTATTTTAGAAATTAGAGTTGAGCAACAAAATTTGGTTAATTGAAAGTTGATGCAAATCGTAGTGTTTAGATGAATTATGGTTCACAAATTAAAAAAATAGTTACAAAATCAAATTGAATTTATTTTTATATTTATAATTAATTTTATTTGTTTTATAATTGTAACGACCCGAATTTTTAAATAAATTATCAAGTGTTGACCTGAGTCGTGGATAAATAGGTTTAGTAAGGCATTTGGATTTGTTGGACTGTGTAAATCGTTTATAGTTGAGGTTTGGACTCTTTAAAGGGTTGTATTGTAAAAGGGTGAAAGATGAGGGACTTATGGACAATTTACCCGTTCTAAAGATTAGGGCTGACCACCTCATACCTTCTACCTTGTTTTTCTTTTTATCTTCTCTCAAGATTTTTCAAGCAAAAACCTTTGTTATTCCCACCTTTTAATTTTGTGATTCACATGAGATCATCGGTGATAAAAAAAATTTATTTTATGCTTCATGCTTTTCATTAAAACAAAGCTCAACTGAAAAATATATATATATATATATATTTTAAGTGTTTAAAATTTTTTAGTTAAAATAAGTGTGCAACGTTTATTCTTTTATTATAGGTATTTGACGTTTTATCATGTGAATATTTTAAAAACGATCCGTTAAAAAAATATGACACTTAATTAATATTTGACACATGACTTTAATTTCAATTTCGTTTGATTGATTTTTTTATTTTTAAAATTTAAATTTCTTAAATTAAAAAAAAATAACTCTTTAAATTCTCTAATTTCACATAAAATCTTAAATTCCAAAAATCTTTCTATCACCGCCATCAATCATCAAGTCGCCGCAATATTATTTTTTTCTCTCACTCTGTAAGAAAATTAACTTTAAGCTCATCAAGCATCAAATAAATACGGTGACGGATGGCTTAAATAAGTTGAATATTTCGATTCACTTTCATGGTAATTCATGCAACAATCTTTGAAGTTATTCAATGTATCTTTAAGAGGGATTTTTTAGACCCCCTCACCTTGTGACGTGTAATGACACTTGTTTTAAGTCCTTAAAAAACGATAGTGAGAAAATTGAATGTTTTTGTAGTTTGGCAACCAAAGTAAGAATGTGTTCATAATTGGATGACTAACAATGTAGCTTAAACTATGAATTTTTTAGTCATTGGACTTTGACAAGTTGTAAAATAATCAATAAACTTATCTAAAAGTTAGAATTTGGTCATTAATCACTTAACCGAATGATTACGTAGCACATAAGCTCAAGGGCTAATATCTCCTTTAGTTCTTCAACTCTAACTAAAATATCAATTTGATATTCTTTTAGTATTTTTAAGGATAGTTCTTATTTTTCATAAAAAAAGTATAAAAAATAAAGTTGATAGAAAAACTAAATGAATTGACCAAAATTTGATATTCATAAATTAGAGTTACATATATAAAGTAATGCGATATGATTCATTTTTGTTGCGTAAAACTCATTAATTTTGCACAAAAATATAGTCATTGGATGAATCTAAATGAACGGTGAGATTAAACTTTATGCATTATCTTTTTTTTTTAATTTTCACCAAAAATAAATAATTTCATTGTAATCTTAAAATCCATTTAGATTCATTTAATCACTATTCTACGATGTAAATGGATAATTGTGTCATTTAATTTTTTATGCATTATATTTGTATTCGATGCCTTTTCAATATTATCCTAACCTAGATATAATTTTCTTAATAGGTTGGTGTACCAAGTAAAATGAATACCAAATCAATTGTAGAGAGGCTAAAAAATATTTAAAAAACAAGTAATATAAGAAATTCAATGTATTTCAATATTTTTACATGGGATAATTCTACCATAAATGACATGTATCGCAATGTACTACTGTTCATATGTACTGCAATGTACTATTAACTGTTTTAATTAGTTTTAAAATTCTAAGGACCGAAAGTGTTATTATCCCTTTTTAGAATAAAATCTTAAAAATAATTTTTATATTATTTTTCAAATTTTTTATTTATTTTTTAATTCAAAAAATAATTAAACTTTTATTTCTATAATAATTCCAACATTCACTTTAATTTAAGGGCAAAGTTCACAAATGGTCACTAAACTTTGACCAGTTATTCAATTTGATAACCAAACTTCCAATTGCTTCAATGTTACCATTAAACTTTTAGTTTTGTTTCAATTTGATCACTGAACCATTAACGAATGTTAAAACGGTGATGTAGGTGTTAAAATATTTTATATAATAACACATTTAGTCTTTCACGTTTACATATTCAAACAATTTAGTCCTAATTCAAAAGAAATAATAAATTTAACCCTCATTATTTCAATTTGACGCTATTTTTAATTAGAGATAATTTAATATTTTATTTTAATCCCTTAAGTATAACTAATGTTATGTTGTCCCTCTCAATCTCAACCATGCCCAATCCAATTTAGGATTGAAGCAGATGATTAGATACTAAAACTAAATATCAAAATGCATAATAAATTCACCATTGCCATTTCCCCTACAACAACTTCAACGCTATGACTAAAACTAAAAGTGTAAGAACTCAATTCTGTTTTTTAAGAGTAGAGAGAGGCGATGAGAGTTGGGGTGAGAGTGAAAGGGAAAGGGTGAATGGGGTACTTAGAGAGGAGGGTTGAGGAAAATTCTAACGAATCATCTTTAATGTTGCTTTTGTTTGAAACTAAATTATTTTTTTTCTAAATTTGCATATTAAATATAAAAGAAGAAAGGCTTAAATACACAAATGAACCTTGTATTTATTACTTCCATACAATTTGATACATGAATTTTTTTTCTCTCCTAAATTGGTTGTATACTTTATTTCGGTAAAAAAAATAAAAAATGTATATAAAATAACAATATACTCAAATTTTATTTAAAGCTGTATATTTTAATTTAATTTTTGATAAAAATATCTAATCTTTTTATATTTTGCAATTTTTTAATTTGTAATTTATTTTTTTATAAAAGTATCTAATCTTTTTTTATATTTACACATTTTTTAAACACGTGTTTAAAGAACATGTGTAATATTTGAACCACTCCAGCTTTGAAACATTACTGTTGTACCCAAATTTTACTCGGATATATATATAATTCATTATAAGTTAGACCCAAAATAAATAAATAAATAAAGTTGATATGATAAATAAATGGTATAAAAGACAACCCTTATAAATAAAATTCATCCAATGTCCATTTTACATAAGAAAATCCTTATACAATACAAAAGGCCCAAAATACAAGCCTTTCCCACCAAAATCCACCTAAAACTGTGTAAAAGAGCCCAAACTAGCACACATGTGCTTTCTTAGCCTGCCCATTTTGCCACGTGTCACACCATCATTGGACAGAAAGGGTTTTACACGGATTGAGCCTCCGCTGAAGTCAGCACCTGTAACACTATAAATAGAGGGGAGAGAGTTAGTGGGGGACAAAGGATTAATGCGCAATAATTACAAAATAATTGAGGAAAGAGAAAAAGTAAGTTGAAGGATCTTACCAGAATACTAGAAGTCGCCGGGAATTCGAAAGCTCGTCGGAGAAGACGATCGGTTCCTCACCGAAATTCTGTTTGCGCACCGAGAAAGTAAAACATGTGATACCCCAAATCCTAGCCTAGTAGAATTGGAACTAGTTGTCTAAATTAATAGCTTAATTGAACTTGAATTTAATCCAATTAGATTATCTAGGGTCTTAATTGAAGAATTAAGAGAAATAAGTGATCAAATTACAAGGACCAAACCAAATTAAGCAAGAAAGATGAAGCTTGCATGATAAAATTCTTAATTCTCTCAATTGCCCTTGACTAATTATATGATTAATAATTAATTAAGGTTAGTTTAGTAACTTCACAAATCCACTAATGTGGATAACCACATTGTCATCATCTTCTTCATTATTGCTAGCCGAATGGAAGAAGAAAGAAATAGAGAAAGAAAAGTTGAGAGAGAAACCTTGAGAAAACACTATTGAAGCATGAATTGAGCTTGCATGTATAGAGATTTTCCATTGAAATTGAGCTAGGAAGCAAAGTAAGTATGATTGAACCTTCGTTTCATTCGAATAGCTTATATGTTACTTGAATTTGGTTGTTTGATGTGTTAAGGTAGAATTTATTATTGTATGAACTTAATTGATGATTTAATTAGTGTTGTATATGGATGAATTGAAAGAAAGAAAGATGGGTGTTATGCTAGGATTTGTGAACAATGAATTGGTTCATCTAGAGACATAGCTGAATTGAATAATTGCCTAAATGAAGAGATTGATGAATGAATTGAATATGATCATGATTAGATAATGTAATTAAGGTGTTAAACAAGTTGAATTGTTGTGGCTATATGCTGGAAATGAAAGGTGAAGGTATGAACATAGTCTTATAACAAAGAAACTGTTTTGTTGAATTGAAATTGTGTAAACATGTAGAATTGAGCTTTTTAATCAAATACTCTCTTTTGACTACCTTAATTAATGGATTAACATTGAATAAACATGTTTAGGATGTCATATGAAATGAATTATAGGGTTAAAACATTGGTTAAAATGATTTCAGGAGTTAAAATGTGAATAGGTTCAATCTGCCCAGAATTGCTCTGTTATGGACAGTCACTTTGAAAATTCACCAAAAATTATATAGATCAAATTCAGGGCTGAAATTTTAATGACATGATCCTTGGTATGTCTACTTTCATTAGGTGAAGACAGAACTGCAAACTGGGTCCTATGCTGGAAACTGTAAATAGAAATAGCTGGACAGTGCAAACTGTCCAGGCAGTGCAAATGCCCTGTCTTTGAACAATAAAATGTGTTAATTGGCTAAGAACTAAAATGCAAGTCTATTATGGTCTTAGATACAATTTTGTTAGCTTTCTAACGGTATAAATTAATCAAAATTTCAACGTAAGAAATGAAAGATATGTCTATCTAAGCATGCAGTGTGCAAGCTGCCAGGCAGCAGCAGTTAAGCTAATTGGGAACTGTTTTGTACACAGTTTTATTGGACTGTTTTGTAACTGTTTGGGATAATTGGATCCTGTCTAGTCTTGTTTATTGATTTATTGGTAGAATTGTATGTATATGACTATGTGTATTGAAATAACCTTGATGCCATGTTGAATTGTCTTGTGTATGCATATTAATGAGCATGTTTAATTATGAATTTGCTAGAGCAAGAAGTGAAATTGGTGGAAAAAGAAAGGGGAAATCATCCAAAGGCTAAGAACAAAGGAATATCTATTCAAGACAATTTCTAGATTGTTAGATTATGTTGTGAGTGTAGTTATTTTAGGGTTGAGACTTAGGTCCTAACCAGCCTTACATGTCTAAATTCTTGTTTGAATTCCATGCTATGAAATGAAACTAAATCATACTTGGTAATGGATTAAATGGGAAGAAATGATTGATAATGATTAGATAACTCAATTTGCTTGTTTGATTGTATTGTGGATTGAGTGTGAAATTGTAAAATGTTGATGGATTTACTTACTTGGAATGAAAATGTCGAATGGAATTGATAATATGGTAGTATTGAATGATGCTTGCTAAGGTTGATCTAATGTGTAATGAACTAAATACAATTGGCCTAAGGGTCTAAAATGAATTGATCTTGAATTACTTGATGACTAAGTAACTTGTGTGATTGCTTGAAACAAAAGATTCTATAAGCCCTTGGTTACTAGTTGGTCTTAGGTAGAACGGCATGCCTTAGAGTCTAGAGCTCGATATTTTGGTACGTTAGTGTACCCTACTGATTGGTGTTGAAGACACCCTACTGTTAGATACCTTGGGTATCGAATTGTTCAGGTACATTGAGTACCCTACTGCTTGGTGTTGTAGACACCCTATTGTTTCTGGTACTTTGAGTACCCTACTGAGACTTGATTACCTAGTCCTACTAGCTACCAAGGCAAAAACAAACTATTGAGTTTGAATAAGACATGACACATGCTTAATGAATGAGCAATGTAATACTTGATATTGAGCTTTTATTGAAATGAAATTACGTATGTAAGACGATAGAAATGCTATTCTGATTTGTTCATTATTACAAGACAAGCCTTATGAAATTATGACCCCATTCGAATAAGGGATTGATAAACATTGTGCTCATTTGCTTGAATTTAATAGACTTTGATGCTTGATTGTTTCAAATAATATTTGGCTATTTTTTTAAAATGTGTATTGTGTATATTTGATTGATGCTGAAACTAGCTAGATCACACTCTAATAGATTTGAAGCCTAACTAGGTTGATCTAAAATAAATGAATTATAATCCCCTAAAGTAATCAACTCGATAACATGCTAGTTCTAGGAACTACCTCACTAAGTACCATGTGTACTTATTACTCTTGTTTCCTTCTTCCCAAAAACACATGTTTTAAAGAGATTAAAGCATCCCAACCTTGAGCTGAGTTTATCAAGAGAAGATTGAGAGTATGCCTTGCTTTTGTCTCGTTGCACTCCTAGTTGGTGGCCTAGTTTTATGTCTAGTTGTACAAGTCTCATGCATTCGGCTCATCTTGAAAATGTATATGAGATGTTTGTGAAAACTTGATGAAATGGTTTGTAATGTTTTGAGTACCTATATAGAACCTAATGTATGACCTTAAAGGCACCTTTTGATATGTAAATTTGTAGGTAAAGTTTGTAAGGCTTATGAACCTTTTTATTGGTATGTATCAATGTTATCTTGAATCATGATTGCCTTGAATCTTGTACACTATTCGAATTGACATAGTTGGTACTTTAGTATAATTTAATTGTTTGAAACATGCTCAAATGAACATTATAGGTAACCAAGATTAGTAATTGATCATAAATGGTCATGCTTGTATACATGTATGAATTTCGAATTCTTTCTTGTCTTACAAGTAGATTGTTCAAATGGTCTAAGGCACATAAGTTGATTTCATGTCTTGCTTGTAGGTATATGTATATATTTCTGAATGCTTCCTTGTTTAAGTTGTAATCCTATTCGAATGATACTAGTATTTTGTTGCGCGTAATAAGTGCTACGCAATTGTGCAAGTATACACGTCGCAAGTTATAGTATAAAAGATATCGTCTCCACAGGGATTGGTGCCACTTCAAGGATCTAATCTCTTGCACTGTAAAAAGTAAAAACACAAGTAAAGGATTATCGGAGTTTAACTAATGACTAATCTAGAAAGCAATAAAGTAAAAGTAAAGATGAGTTCAAATGAGAGAGAGATAGGCCAGGTTATCATGAGTTGAGGTGTGATAGCCGATTGGATTGTCTTGGTAAAAGAGTGCACGGGCAACTCAGTTGCCGTGGCAACTTGCACGACGGGGTTGCCTTGGCAACTAATTAATGGTTGCCTGGGCGACTAGTTGTGCAACTACTTGGCGATCGGGCAGCAACTTCAAGGTTCGGCGGAGCGTTCTTCAATGGTTTCTTCTTATCCCTAAGTCGAAACTCTAGCTACTTGTGCATGCCTTGATAATGCATCCCTGCGTGAATCAAGGGTGAACAACAACCAATCTTGCGTTCCTCTTAGCCGTTGAAATCCTTAACTTATTCCTAAGCCGGATTAATCTTCACCATCATTGGATTGAATAAAGATCATATTCATTCGTTTCTTGAATCTAACTCTCCCGATATTAGATAAATGGATGAAATCACGAGATCCTCTCCCAATTCACTCGCAAAAAATAATAAGAATCAAGAATGAATAAACCTTGAAATAGAAAAGTGCAAACTCTTATTACCTAAACAAAAACCAATAGTTTCTCACAACCACAAAACACAATAACCATAGCCAAGTAAATTTAGTTCATGGCTAGGTTCCAAAGAAACACAAGATAAACAATCCCTAGCATGAACCCAATCGAACAAAGATGAAGGAAGAGGCTTGTCGAAATCCTCCTTGCCCTTGGTGCTTGTCGAAAATTCTCTCCTCTTGCCCTACTTGGACTTGTCGAAATTTCCCTCTTGCTCTCCCTATATGGATTGTCGAAATCTCCTTTGATATTTATAGGGCTAGGCCAAAGTCCTTCTTTGAGGAGGAGTTTGAGTTGGAATTAAATTATCTTTAAAGAATATAATTCTTTATTATAATTTTATTCCTATTAGAACTTCTCCTATCTTCTTGGAATTTAATTCTTCTTTAATCTCTGCATGGAAATCAAATTCCTTTGGGCTTGGGCCTTGCTCCATGTCATCTTGGGCTTGTAAAATCATGAATTTCGACATCCATATTGCTCTTTGTCTTTGTCGACAAATGCCATGGCAACTGGCTCGGCGTCTCCTTCATGCATTGCCCTGGCATCTAGCTCGGCATATCCTTCATGCATTGCCCTGGCAACTAGCTCGGCATTGCTTTGGCAAGTGATCCTGCACATACACACACAAAGCACACCAAAGAAGCATCTTTTCCACAAAAACTACCAATTTATGTAATCAAGCTCAACGATGGAAGGAAACATGGACTAATGCATGAATGGCTAACTATGCAACTAATATGAGCCTAAGTCTAACAATAATATGAGTAAAAAGGGTAAGAAAAATAGTACTTTTGAACACTTATCACACCCCCAAACTCGAACTATTGCTTGTCCTCAAGCAATGCAAACTCATAATTACCTGCCAAGACTTCAAATTTTCACAAACTTAGCTTTGAACTTGATTTCAATTCTCTGAACCGGGGCGCAAAGTATGATTGGCTTTTTATTTTTCAGAAAACTGAGGAATTACTCGGAATCAAACTATAATGCTTGTGAGTGTGTGCGGAGTTGTGTGCAAGTTGATTTTTCGGATTCTATGCAAACAATAGGTTTTCAAATTACTTTATTGGGTTCTTTTTAACATGTTTTAACTAGAGCCAATTTCGGGCACCTCTAGTGTTTTATTTTTAGTTTTCTTAAGTTAATTTAATCGACTAGAGCCGGTTTCGGGCACCTCTAGTTAAAAAATATTTTAACGCCTCCTAGAGCCAGTTTCGGGCACCTCTAATGGCTAATTTTTTTTCTAATCCCCCAATTAGTTAATTATCAACCTAAGTTTACTAGAACTCCTTAAATCAATCCAACCACAACAGTGTTCCATCAAATTTCTAATCTTTGCAATTGTACAAGTATACACGTCGCAAGTTATAGTATAAAAGATATCGTCTCCACAGGGATTGGTGCCACTTCAAGGATCTAATCTCTTGCACTGTAAAAAGTAAAAACACAAGTAAAGGATTATCGGAGTTTAACTAATGACTAATCTAGAAAGCAATAAAGTAAAAGTAAAGATGAGTTCAAATGAGAGAGAGATAGGCCAGGTTATCGTGAGTTGAGGTGTGATAGCCGATTGGATTGTCTTGGTAAAAGAGTGCACGGGCAACTCAGTTGCCGTGGCAACTTGCACGACGGGGTTGCCTTGGCAACTAATTAATGGTTGCCTGGGCGACTAGTTGGGCAACTACTTGGGCGACTGGGCAGCAACTTCAAGGTTCGGCGGAGCGTTCTTCAATGGTTTCTTCTTATCCCTAAGTCGAAACTCTAGCTACTTGTGCATGCCTTGATAATGCATCCCTGCGTGAATCAAGGGTGAACAACAACCAATCTTGCGTTCCTCTTAGCCGTTGAAATCCTTAACTTATTCCTAAGCCGGATTAATCTTCACCATCATTGGATTGAATAAAGATCATATTCATTCGTTTCTTGAATCTAACTCTCCCGATATTAGATAAATGAATGAAATCACGAGATCCTCTCCCAATTCACTCGCAAACAATAATAAGAATCAAGAATGAATAAACCTTGAAATAGAAAAGTGCAAACTCTTATTACCTAAAGAAAAACCAATAGTTTCTCACAACCACAAAACACAATAACCATAGCCAAGTACATTTAGTTCATGGCTAGGTTCCAAAGAAACACAAGATAAACAATCCCTAGCATGAACCCAATCGAACAAAGATGAAGGAAGAGGCTTGTCGAAATCCTCCTTGCCCTTGGTGCTTGTCGAAAATTCTCTCCTCTTGCCCTACTTGGACTTGTCGAAATTTCCCTCTTGCTCTCCCTATATGGATTGTCGAAATCTCCTTTGATATTTATAGGGCTAGGCCAAAGTCCTTCTTTGAGGAGGAGTTTGAGTTGGAATTAAATTATCTTTAAAGAATATAATTCTTTATTATAATTTTATTCCTATTAGAACTTCTCCTATCTTCTTGGAATTTAATTCTTCTTTAATCTCTGCATGGCAATCAAATTCCTTTGGGCTTGGGCCTTGCTCCATGTCATCTTGGGCTTGTAAAATCATGAATTTCGACATCCATATTGCTCTTTGTCTTTGTCGACAAATGCCATGGCAACTGGCTCGGCGTCTCCTTCATGCATTGCCCTGGCATCTAGCTCGGCATATCCTTCATGCATTGCCCTGGCAACTAGCTCGGCATTGCTTTGGCAAGTGATCCTGTACATACACACACAAAGCACACCAAAGCAGCATCTTTTCCACAAAAACTACCAATTTATGTAATCAAGCTCAACGATGGAAGGAAACATGGATTAATGCATGAATGGCTAACTATGCAACTAATATGAACCTAAGTCTAACAATAATATGAGTAAAAAGGGTAAGAAAAATAGTACTTTTGAACACTTATCATATTTGTTTAGTTAATCTAGTTTTTCATTTAAATGAATTGGGCCCTAATTATCTATAAGGTGTTCGAATAAGACTAAATTGGTAAAGGACAAATATAGTTCATTGGTCTATAAGTAGCCTGTTCGAATAAGATGGAAATGTTTCTTGATGTCTAAGTAAATTATAAGAAAAGTTCAAATTGACCCCTAATTTTATGTGTCTTGTTTGATTTTTTTGCATCGACACTCCTCGCTCCTAATTCGAGCGAGGGGTGTTACAAAACATTCTTCCTCCATTCTTTTTCCTATAATAAAAGTTAAACAAATGTCAGATCTAGGTTCCTAAAAACTCTAAAACAGTAGTTAAAGAAATTGAAGAATAGTGATTGGAAGTCTTATTTTACCGTCAGAATGTTGTTTAGTGTCGGCCGGAGTAATTTCGTAGCATTGATGAAGTAAAAAATGAGATGGTTTGAGGTTCGGGTAGTTTAGTTTAAGAGGGGAAGATGGGTGATTTTGTTGAATCGGGCAGTAGATTAGGGTTTAGGACAAAAAAAGGAAATTTTGGGAGACTTTAAGCTTCCAGCACGGCGACCGAAAATTGCCTCACGGCGGCTGGTTGGAACCCGGCGGTGGACGAAAATAGCAGAGGCGACCAGATTTGATCGGGGAAGATAACTGGAGACGACAGTCGGTGGTAGCCGGCGTCGCCTCTGGCGGTCGGCAAACAGGTCGGGGATGGTTGGTAGTGGTGGTTATGGATCAAATGAATAAAGGTTGAAGAACAAAGGGCGTGTTCATCGTTTTTTCGGGTTTTGATCTTTAGAAACAAGAAAATGAGATGGATTTAGTGTTTAGTTGGACTAAACAAGGGAAATATGAAGAACATAAGATGAATTTGAACGAAAAGAGAGGTTTTGATCGAAAATGAAGGGTTTTCTGGGGAGATATATGTTTGAGTTGAGAGAAAATGAGTGAGGAGTGAGAGAAGAGAGGGAGAGCTCGGTTATCAAATGGCCGAGTTGGCCAGGTCGAGGGGTTTTTATACCCTGAGTCAAACAGTGCCGTTTTGGCATCGGGTTCTGATCCGGGTCAACCCGAGATCTATGCTCTTTCTTTCTTTTTTCTTGTATTTTGGGTAGTGAACTTTTAATTGTTTCAATTTGGTCACTCGGTCAATGTAATTTGGCTCTTAAATTTGTAATTCGATTCAATTTGGTCCCTGATTTCATTGCCCTTTAGTTAATTGCTTTAATTAATTGTTTTAAATTAAATATATGTGTGCATACTTTAAAATGGGCATGTAGTGTATTTGTTTAGGTGGCTATTTCACTTAGTATAAATAATTAGAGCCTTTTAACTTAAGTTCTTTAATTAATTTAAATAATTAAATTAATGGGATAATTTTAGAAAATAAATGATTATTAAATGAAAGCTTTAAAGTCCAAAGTTGATTAGTGTCTCATTGTAATGAGACGTTAATCAAAGGGGCATTTTAGTGAAACGTTTAATATTTCATTTAAACCTAGAATATCTAATCACATAGTCGATTAAATTGAAATTAGATTAGGAATAGGTTTAAACAGTTAGAGTCATTAAATAATTAGGAATATTATTGATTTAGGGCTTAATATGGCTCAACACATAAACCCCTAAATTTGATAATATTCATAGATTCTGTAATTAATCAATTTGAGCTCTAATTAGGTTTGGACTTAAAATTGACAAGAAATAAATGGACATGCATTAAAAACCCTTTGGTGTTGAGATACATTTTTGAATATAAATTGAAATATCCTAAAGTAACTGGATATTTCAAAACTTATATTCGCAAAAAATGTATTTTCTTATAAAATGATACCTCTATTCAGAATGAAATTCATTTAAGGATTTAATTTAATTTAAATTATTGTTCAAAATGCACAAAATGCCATGTGAAATTAATAAGGTACCGATTGTGGGCGTTTGTGGGGGTGCTAATCCTTACCCACACGTAACTGACTTCCGAACCCTAGTTTTAAAGAATCAAATCTCTGGTTGTTTTTATGGTGTTCGGTCTACCAAAGTGACCGGTGGCGACTCCAAATTGTTTTAAAAATTAAATAAAGGAAAATGATTTAATATAAAAAATCCTAATTTTAAAAAGAATAAATCGTCAGACTATTTTTCTCGCTTGGTTTTAAAAATGGTTACGACAATTACAAATAATTTTAAAGCATGGATTGCGTATGGCTGGGACTTGGGAGGGACAAGATAACATTAGTTATAATTGAAGGATCAAAATAAAATATTAAATTATCTCTAACTAAAAAAGGGTCAAATTGAATTAAGGGTAAAATTTACAAATGGTAACTGAACTTTGATAAATTATTTAATTTGGTAAAGTTCACAATTGGTAACGAAAAAATCTCATCATGGTTTGGTAACTTCCCTAAACTTCAGTACCTGTTTTTGGACTTCAACAACTTCACTAGTCATGTTCTAATGAGTTTATTAACTTGTAAGGGTTAGGGTTTAGTGTTTAAAGTTTAGGGTTGAATTATTTTTAATAAAAATAAGTCCAAAGTAAAATAATGTTTAAATAACGAGGGTTAAGTTTATTGATTTTTTTTAATTAAGACTAAATTGTTTGAATGTAAAAATGGGGATGACTAAAAGTTTAATGGTAACATTGAAGGAATTGAAAGTTTGGTTACAAAATTGAATAATTTACCAGAGTTCAGTTGTCATTTGTAAACTTTACCCATGAAATAATGAGGTTAAATTTATTATTTCTTTCGATTATGACTAAATTGTTTGAATGTGTAAATGTGGAGGACTAAATGTTTTATTATACAAAATATTTTAACAGCCACGTCACTCTTTTAACAGCTGTTAACGGGTTAGTGGCCAAATTGAAACAAAATTAAAAGTTTAATGGTAACATTCAAACAATTGGAAGTTTGGTTACCAAATTGAATATTTGACCAAAGTCTAGTGACCATTTGTGAACTTAACCCTTACATTATTATAGTAATAAAAGTTTAATTATTTTTTAATTAAAAAATAAAAGAAAAATATGAAAAAAGTAATATAAAAATTATTTTTAAGATTTTATTCTAAAAAGGAGATAATAATACTTTCGGTCCCTAAGATTTTAAAACCAATTAAAACAGTTAATAGTACATTATTGTACATATCAATAGTGATGCATTACCTGAAATAAAAAACTCGACCACCGACATTTTTGTCACATAGTGTTTAATTATGATTTACTTTATTATGAAAAATGTTTTTATATTTTCACTGAATTAATTGGAGATACCTATTTTAACCACCAAACTATTAAAATCGTCAATCAGACCATCAAACTTATTAAATCAACATATTTTGACCACATTCGTTAAAAAACTACCAGAGGGGTGACGTGGCAGTTAACGAAAATTTGTAAAATTACATATTTAGTCCATGTTATTTACTTATTAAATCAATTTGATCTTAATTTTATTTTAATTAAATAAAATTAATCAACCAATTATATGATAACACGTGTCCTATTTATTTTTTAAATTTTAATTTATTTAGTTTAATAGATTTAACCAACCAACCAGATGGTGACATGTGTCACCATCTGATTGGCCGTAAAGAATGGGAGGAAATAAAATTAGTATAAATTGCACCTATGGGAAATTTGATCCCATGCCAAACACATGGAAGGCCAACACTCAAACCACTAAGCCAACTTCACTAGTGTGATGTAAAATACTAACATATTTTAATAAAGGATTATTTTGTTTGTGAAAACTAAATAGTATAAAGGGGAATTAATGGGATTCGAACTCGTGACTATTGTACAAAACTAAAATGCAAAACTAATAAATGAACCTTATAGCTTAGGAAAATGTGACTACATATAATATATGAATTGAGCCAAAATTCTTTTCTTTTAAATCAAATATTTAATATTTTAATAAATATTCAATTTAATTTAAATATGAAAAATAAAAAAATGTTTGAATATTTTAAATCAATTTTTTCTTTTAAATAGAATATTTTTAAATTAAATCGAATATTTAAAGTAGTTATTAAATATTCGATGTGATTTAAATATGAAAATATTAAATATCGAATATTTAAAGTAGTTATTAAATATTCGATGTGATTTAAATATGAAAATATTCAATATTCTATTTTAAAAATATTCGATTTAAAAGAAAATTTTGATTTAAAATATTCAATTTTTTTCTTTTTTATATTTAAATTTAATCGAATATTTATTAAAATATTAAATATTCAATTTAAAAGAAAAGAAATTTGATTAAAAATATTCAAATATTTGATGGTTTGTGTGATTTTACACATTCCAAGTGATTTAGGTTCGAGCCACCTTTCAACCATTTTTACTTTTTTTTCATAACCTTTACTGCAATATAAGATATGTATATACAAGGGTGCATTTTATATCATCGAGAGCAGGTTGGTGCAGTGGTAAAGGTGTTTGTTTAACACCCTTAGGTCAAGGGTCCAATTTTCCCCAAGGATGTTTATACTCTTTAATTTCTTTATACTCTTTAGTTTTCACTAATAAAGTAATCCTTTAATAAAATATGTTAGTATTTTATATCACGCTAGTAAGGTTGGCTTAGTGGTTTGAGTGTTGGCCTTCCATGTGTTTGGCATGGGATCAATTTCCCATATGTGTAATTTATACTAATTTTATTTCTTCCCATTCTTTACGACCAATCAGATGGTGACACGTGTCATCATCTGGTTGGTTGGTTAAATTTATTAAACTAAATAAATTAAAACTTAAAAAATAGTAGGACACGTGTCATCATAGAATTAGTTGATTAGTTTTATTTAATTAAAATAAAATTAGGATCAAATTGATTTAATAAGTAAATAACAAGGATTAAATGTGTAATTTTACAAATTTTCGTTATTTGTCATTTCACCCTTCCGTTAATTTTTTAATGGCGGTGGTCAAAATAGGTTGATTTAATAAGTTTGGTGGTATGATTGATGATTTGGATAGTTTGATGGTCAAAATAACTATCCTCAATTAATTCGGTAGTCACTGGGTAGTTTAACCTTATAATTATATAATGATTTTAAATTGTCTAATTTATTTAAAGGGGGGGGGGATTCCTATTTTCTCATGAACCGAAAAAATTGAAGTTTTGTTTTTTGCTTCCATTTTCTCCAATCCAACAACAAGGATTGTAAGAAACTCGAACTTATTGTTAGATAGATTTTCTCCACCGTAAATAATAATAAGACAACAACAACAACAATCTCTCTCATTCTGGCTTTGAACAGATTTCTTGTTTTCTTTCTATCCAAACACACTTTCTCTTTGTTCTTATGGAATAATGAGATTTAGATTTATCATCTCAAATTCTTTCACAATGTTTCCGTTTGAAAAAGGTTTCTCCTTTAGGATCCGTTTTTATAAACAAAATCTGGGATTACTGTTTTTCTATCTTTCTTTCTAACATTGTTTTATTCGTTTATCCAATCGATCAGCGGATAATGTAGCTGTTTTTAATTTAAGGCTCTTTTGGCCCTCAATTTGATTTGTTTTTTTAAGATAATCCCTCTTTAATTCTACAATGTTAAGGCAAATCCTCAGTAAAATCCCACGAAATTCTGGGAATTCCGACTCACCCGAGCTAGCTCGGTCAAATTCATACATAACAGCCGGGTCACACGTTCACCGATCCACCAGTTTTAACTCGGGCATTGGCCGTCCCTGTGCCACAAAACGAACATTCTCAGCCATTTATCCGGCGAGCGTTGTGGCGGGAATCGAACCTTTGTTGCCATTCAAAAGCGCGCCAAATGCAGAAAAGATGAATCTTTTTGTGAGTAAGGTTAGCCTTTGTTGTGTGACTTACGATTTCAGTGACGGAACTAAAAATTCGATTGAAAAAGATGTGAAAAGGCAAATATTGCTTGAGTTGTTAGATTTCGTGGCTTCTGGGTCTATTAGATTTAGCGAACCTGCGATTTTAGCCATGTGTAGGATGTGTTCTACGAATTTGTTTAGAGTTTTCCCGTCTAATTATCGGTCTACTGCAAGTAGTAGCGGTGAACATGATGATGATGATCCCGTATTTTGTTCAGCATGGCCACATTTGCAGATCATATATGATTTGTTGCTCAAGTTCATCACTTCTTCGTGCCTCGATGTGAAAGTAGCTAAAAAGTATATAGACCATTCCTTTATTTTGAAATTGCTTGACTTGTTTAATTCTGAGGATCCAAGAGAAAGGGAGTGTTTGAAGACTATATTGCATAGGGTTTATGGGAAGTTTATGGTTCATAGGCCGCTTATTCGGAAGGTTATTAGCAACATATTCTATCAGTTTGTTTTCGAGACGGAGAGGCATAACGGAATCACCGAGTTGCTGGAGATTTTCAGGAGTATAATCAGCGGATTCGCTCTGCCTTTAAAGCAGGAGCATAAGATCTTCTTGCAGAGGGTTTTGATTCCGCTGCATAAGCCAAAAAGTTTGGGAGTTTACTTCCATCAATTGTCTTATTGTGTTACTCAGTTCATTGACAAGGACCCAAGCTTGTCCTATGTAGTGATAAGGGGTTTATTGAAGTATTGGCCGATAAGGAACAGCCAGAAGGAGGTGATGTTTCTTGATGAGTTGAAAGATATTTTGGAAGAAATTAACATGGTGGAATTCCAAAAGGTTATGGTCCCATTGTTTTGGCGGATCGGTCGTTGCATTAACAGTTTCCACTTCCAGGTATTGTTTCTCCCTACCTTGATGCTCTCTTTACATCCCGTTTTCAGACATTAGATGGTGTTGTTTTCTTCTATTATGCATCTCATGCTTAGTATGTTCTCAACTTTATTTTCCTCAAGGTGGTGCATTGACTTGAATTTTCTTTTTCGGACAAATGTTGAATCATGCTCTGCTCTTTACCTTTTATTTTACACTAATCTTCGAGTTATCTCATGCTTAGTATGTTCTCAACTTTGTTCTCCCTACCTAGCCCCTGGTTTTCTCGAGTTATGCTCTGCTCTTCTGTTAGTCATCCGCCATCATGTTTGGCCAGAAGTGAGCATAACTCGAGAAAACCTGGGGCTAGGCCCTGATTTCATGAGTTACATAATGTCCAAACTGAGGTTTGCTAGCCTCATGATTGGCTTTAACAAAAGCGAGCTTATCCACATCTCTATTTTGACCTGCAATAAAACTTACTCGGGCCAACTTGGGGCCTGACGACCGTTGATGTCTTAAAATGAGTGTTATTAATATGTAATGGTTCTGCTTTTAGACTTTTCAGCTATTACCCCTAAAACAAAGCTTTTAATTATCCAATATGATAGCCAGTATACCTTGTATTCACAAGCTATGAGTTACATTTTTTTTACTACAATAGAGTTGCCTATAATGCAACCATCCGAATAGTAATCGCTGAGAAGTTTTCTGTCGAACTCTCTTAATGGGGGAAGCTTTGTTTCATAAGATTTCAGTCTTTTCTCTTGATTGCTATAATCAATCTGAGACATGGGAAAATCTGCTTGTTTTCAGGTGGCTGAAAGGGCACTTCTCTTTTGGAATAACGATCAAATTGTAAACCTAATTCTGCACAACCGGCATGTGATTCTGCCCATCATACTTCCAGCCTTGGAAAAGAATGCCCAGAGCCATTGGAACCAATCAATCCTGAACTTAACTTTAAATGTCAGGAAGATGTTCATGGATATGGACCATATGTTGTTCATGACTTGCCATATTCATTTTAAGGAAGAAGAGGCAACGCTAAGCGAATCCGCTGAGAAACGGAAAAAAGCATGGCAGCGGCTAGAAAATGCAGCTAATATCCGGCCAATAACTCGAAATACTAATGATATGGCAATTCCTTTGGCTACCTCAATCCCCTCCTAAAGTGATTTCTTGAACCTATGTTATACGAACTCGGGTTTGATGGCTGGATATGAATATGTCTCTAATACGGCTATGTTCAACTTTTCAAAGTGTTTTTCATGTATTTATGAGGTCCTTGGAAAGTCGTATCTTCATATTCATATTTAAATGTGTTGGACACGGCTATTAGATTTGAATACATCAAGAAAAATAAAAAAGTCAGAGCAACACAAGTTTTGTTACTTTATACCTTGACCTTCTTTAATTTTCCTTTATTTCTCGATTTTATTATGATGGGAAATATATGCAAATGGATACTGTCAATGTGGTGGGATATATGTATATGTATATGTATATGTATATGTATATGTATATGTATATGCATATGTATATGTATATGTATATGTATATATGGAATTTCATTGGCAGTCATTTCTTGTAATATTTATATATATACATGTATTAACCAATGCTACTGTATGGGATTTTAATTGCCTCCCTGTGAAGTTCATGGGATGGGCCATGCAGGGGTAATTTACATTTTAGATCACTATACTTAGCATCTACTTTCATTTACATCACAAACCTTTAATTTAATCAAATTACATCATTCAATTTTTATTATTTATAGATTAAGTTACTTATATTGATACAATTGTATAATTTTAATGGAAAAATTTTGAATCGACACTTTTATTCAACATAGTTTTGGCATATTATCAATAAATAATATTTTATCTGCAATTTAAATATGTTTTGTTAGGATTATAGGAAATTTAATTATTTTCCTTGTAATTTATTTCAATGAAAAGTTTCATAAAATTCTTACAAAGAATTATTAAAATTATCGATTAAACATTATTTGATGGTGATATATGAAAAATATGATAAGTAAAAGTGTCAATTTTATTTTTTTTCCTTTAGAAATAGTTAACAATATTAATAGAAGTAATTTAGTTTATTAATGATAAAAGCTAAATGATATAATTTGATTAAATTAAAGGTTTGTGATGTAAATGAAAATAAGTGTTAAGTTTAATAATTTAAATTGTAAATTATCCGGCCATGCAGTGATATACAGAACTTCTGTATCTGCTAATTTTGTTTATTTCTAACACTCATCCAAACTTTTCCTTTTCCTTTTCCATATCATATACATATTTTTATCATTTTAAATACTCGTGTTCAACTTTTTTACATTTCTCTCATTTTTTTAAGTGTGTGTGATATATAACGAGAGAAAATAATTCTTTTAAATATATAAAAAAACTCTACAAATTTGAGCATATAAAAAATATAAAGTCAAAAATGCCCTTAACGTTTGATTTAATAGTCATTGTGATTAATTTTTTTAAAGTACTTTAACTCTTATCGTTTCATTTTAGGTCAAAATACTCTCTCTACGGATGAAAATTGTTAGTCAACTAACGATAATGACATGAAATAATATGACAAACTTACATGGCAATGCATATTGACAAAAATGTTGATTTAAAAGAACGTCACATAAGTCAAAAATGATTTTATGATATTATTTTTCCTGTGACGTATCATTCTGTCAAATCATTTCAAACTGTTTATCGTTAGTTAACTAATAACTTTTAAACTGTTTGAGGGCTAAATTGCTTTTAAAAAATAAGGATTAAAATAATTATTTAGTTAAACATTAGAGTCATTTTTTTGCATTATGCCTAGTAAAACCTAAAATTCTAACTTTTCGAGACATGTCATTTTCTCCGAGTTCTTGTAGTCACTAATTTTTATCCAACTTTGTATATGTATTATCACTAGTTTAGTGTTCATGATTAATGTTATTAATTGTTATTATTAGTGTTAATATTATCATTATTATATGTGCTTGTAAGATAATAATAACTAAAAAGGGAATATGAAATAAAACCCAATTAAGTTATTTAGTTCAGTTCATTTACATAAACCCAATATTTTACAAGGCTCGTTTGGCCCAAACCTATCTAAACCCTAATAATATCTTGTTCTCCTTGCAGCAGCCACATGAGGACCGTTGGATCAAGCCAGATCCAACGGCCAAGATTGAAGCTCGGCGTCTCTTCGGATCCCGCGTGGATAACACATGCCAACTGTTCGTCTCCCATGCGCCGCGCGTCGTCATCTGGAGCCGCCACATCAACGGTCCCCTTTCGTTGCTGGAAAATCCGCTACCACCGGATCTCTTATAATCCAAAAAAACAATAAAAAATAAAGGAATGTCAGAATCAATATCTCAGCCACAGTGAAAACATTTAATTTGCTTGATCTTGTAAACAAAGAAAATCTAGAATATATGTTGTAATAAATCCGATATGTAATCAGTTTTTAAGAGATCGAATACAAAAAAGGGTAAAAAGTTTCAGAGGTATCCCCCTTTCTTTCTCTTTGCATGTAAACAAAAATACTAGAATCAAAGGTTGAGAGTTTACCTTTCTGTCGAGTCGTCTCCCGGCCATCCTAGGGCTCCCGATGATGGACGAGCCGCCTCCCAATGATAATCCCTCAGCCTTTAGCACCGATAAGGGTGAACCGTGAGGTAAATGTGGGCCTAAGATGGTTTATTTTTTAGATACGAGGGATTTAGGTGTTCATTTACCGAAACAAGAGTGAATTTGGGGTTTTAATAGAGAAAGGTGGCTCGAAAAATGATTTTTTGGGGTTTGTTTTGGTATTCGCCGACGCTGGCGAGCGGCGACAGACGATGGGTGGCATGGCAAAACGACACCGAAAATTGGGTTTATCCCCAGATTCGGGATGAACACGGTGGTGTTCATCCCCAGTTCCTCAGAGGATTTAGGGGTTTTTTGAAGCAGGTTAAAAAAATGAGGGAGAAAGGTTAGATTCGGTTTAAAAATGTGTTATATACTCAGACATAAAATAAAAATGGGTAAATACCCTTATAAACCCCTCCGCCCCAAAATAATCACCACCGTGGTCCTTCGGCCCTTCTTAATCACACCTTTGTCCCTCGTAGTTTTCCTAAAATTTCAATTCAGTCCATGTTTAGTATTAATCAGAGTTTTAATGGTTAAATTCCCTTCTAATCCCTAATTAAGCATGCATTACTTAATTTCAGCACTGTATTTACATACATTTAATTTCAGTCTCCTTTTTGTGTGTATTTATGTTTGAGTTTTTACTTGTTCGATACATGTCTTTTATTCCGTTTATTTCCGGTTACTCATTGTTGTGTTTTAGTATATATTGCGTGTATATTAAATATATGTGATGATATATGACATGTGGTATATAATGAATGCGATATAAACATGATAGTATACATTACATGTATGATGTATAATGTGAACATATGTGTTATATAGCTTATGCTTGTTACATTATGTGTTGCTATGTTACATATTTAAACGCTTATATCATGCTTTGTTTATAACATACATCTATATAACGTTTTACATGCACTTATACATATATTTCTTACTATACTACGATGTCTTTGTACATTATTATATTTTATGTATATGTTAAGGTTTTTTAAATATGTCGTATATATATATTATATGTTTTATATTATTTATTCTTACCAGGTATAGTATGTTACTATAATACCTATATTTACCATATATATATGTGTATGTAAATTGAGTATTCATAACACATGTACACAATGTGTTTCTATATATAGTATTACTTGGTAATGTATATCCCTTATCCCCCTACATTAATTGTTTTTCCTAATAATATCTATCGTTATGTGTTTACTATATGCACATATATCTTATTATATCTTTATTTCCTTTTTAAATATATTTATATATGTAAATTATTTTCTTATTTAATGTATATATACGTATGAAATACTTTACAAGGCATTTATACATACGATGGTTTTGTACATATGATTATATATTTTTCTTTGATATTATTTCAATACTTTTATTTACTAAATGTATGAAATTGTAGTACTTATGTTGGTAATGTGTGTAACCTTGTTTTGCCTTTATTTACCAAGTTTGCTATTTTATTTATATCATCCTTTATCTATGTTAGTATTTGTATTTTTGCCCATGCATAATTAATTGCCATGTTCAACTTATTAAGTTAATTTACTACCTGAGACCTTGATACTCTGGTGGGAGTGTCGTCCCGAGTTTTCGGGCGTCATCTCTTTTGGTATCGCGGGTTACGGGTTAGGTTATTCGATTTGTATGGCCATGCATACATGCATTCTTAGTAATTACAATTAAATTAAATTGAATTTTTATTTTTCTTAATAATTACGATACGAACCCATTAGGTACCAATTCTGGGCGGTGTAGGGGTGTTAACCCTTCCCCATCCGTAATCGACTCCCGAACCCAAGTTTTTAAAATCTCTGGTTTTGTTTTACGATGTCCGGTATAACCTTTTGAATAACCGGTGGCGACTCCAAGTCTTATTTTAAAAATACGAGTTTTCACCAATTCTCCTTTTAATAATTTTCAATAAAAGTGGGAACTACCCCAAATACGACTTTTTTATTTTTTTCGTAGCGGCCGAAAAAAATAGTCGGTACAGCATGGCGACTTCGCTGGGGACAGATTTTTTTTTACAAAAATAAAGGAGTCAAGCCTTAGTCGAGTTCATATCGTGACTATTAAGAAAATTGAAGTTTGATTTAATTTCTAATTTCTAACCTTGTTTGTTTACACAGTGATTGATATAATTTGTCACCATATATTAGCTTTAGAACCCTTAAGTGGGAGCGGTTACTTCGCCTCGTGGAGTGTTCAATTTTGTATGGTGTTGTAATTCGCTCTTGGGATTCGGTCCTTATATTTCATGGGGTTCACGCCTCCGTATGGTATATGGGTCGTACCCCCTGAATCGATGTCCTAGCGACAGTTCGGGTACCCTTTACTTTAGAACTTAACCGCATATAGTGAACCATAGAGCTCACCCTTAAAATCATGCCGAAACTTTACCCATCGAGTGGCAACCCTTTTAGGTTCTGCTTGATATGCATACTTGTTTACTATAAGTATGTTCTATGTGCTTTTAATGGTTTAAAATTATTGAATTATTTATTGCTTTACATTTAATTCATTTAGTTTATTACACCGTACTAACTTCCATTTGTTTCATTTCATTCTTTTTTCCTTTTGTTGCATTCAATCTGCATTTCATATCATATATAGGTGTTGATTCAAGGACAATTCACTTTAGAAGTCATTTGACATGGGAGAGAGGTTCTGTAATACCAAAAGTGATAACGTTTCCGTATAGGGTTGGTCCGAACGAATGCAGATGGAGAGATGGGACAACCTTGTAACGGGACATGTGTCAGAAGTTACCGGGCCCACTGCGATCATCTCCAGGTAAAGCGATCTACAAGAGTTGCAAGAAATATGGCAGAGCTGGGATTCAGGTATGAAGCAAGCTTTCCAGCAAGAGTTTAGTGACATAGCTCTTCTACTGAATGTTCAAAACGACATGCACTTGTTCAGGGCCCTAACTCAATTTTGGAACTCGAGGTATAGTTGCTTCACTTTCAGGAAGGTGGACATGACTCTCACAATTGAAGAATATATCGCTTTGCTTCATTGTCTGAGGTTTAAGGAAGGAAAAGACTACACCAACCCTAGAGACCCTCCGTCCTTCTTAGAAAACTTGACTGACATCACCGGGATGAGCGAAGATTGGTTTCATGGTAAAATCATAAGGAAGGGAAAGACTGATTGTATAATTTGGGGGCATGTTCGAGACTTGATTCATCTCCATCCTGACCCACCAAAGAAGAGACAATTGTTTGCCTTCAGCATCTATGGGTTAGTTATCTTCCCCAAGGTTCGGGGACACATAGACTACACTACAGCAGATTTGTTTGATAAACTCAAGAAAAGGATCAATCTAGCACCGACCATCTTAGTGGAGACTTTTCGATCACTAAGTGCATGCATGAAAGGGGAGGGAGATAGATTTTTAGGTCGTGTCCCACTTTTGGAGATTTGGATTCGAAATTATTTTTGGGGTCTGAAGTTCTCCTATCATATGTGTTTGTCCACCTATTCTCCCATAAAAGATTTCTTAGAAGGATACTAGGCTGAAGCAATGACCGAGGATCAATGGATGGCTGCATTTTGTGACCTCCGTGATGATACCGTTAGGTGGAAGGTACCGTGGCTAATCCTAGACAATTTCCTATACCGTTGTGGAGAGTATGATTGAGTGCCTTTGCCCAGGATTTGGGGTGGAATTGGTTATTGTCCGCTACTCGTGTCACGTCAATATGGTTCAATGCAATTCATTTCTGTCACTCACGATCTGGATACATCCAACTTCAAACATGAAGGTAATGGTTACAAAGCACAAGTCCTGAAAATGAACCGTTCTTGGAAGAGTATGCATAAGGTCGAGGTCTATAAAGATAGTTCGCCATTTACTACCCCAAATACGATTTTTTTTTTATTTTTATTCGTAGCGGCCGAAAAAAATAGTTGCTACAATTCTCAAGAGGCTCTCAACAATGCCGTTTAACCTCATTTCACTTTTAGTTAACGAATTAGTAAAAAAAAAAGGGCATGAGGGTTCGAGTGATATCGGTTCGGTTTCACCGAGTTTTTTGAATTTTTAAAGTGTTAATTTTAATTTGATTTGGTTGGTTTTGGTTTTTATTATTTTTCATAATAATCTTGTTTCTTTTTGATAAATAACTATTGTTTTATGATTTTTATTATTTGATAAATTTGAAAAAAAAATCATGAACGATTTTAAAAGAATTAATTTTTCAAGTGACTAAAAATAACTAACAAATTGTATATTATCATCATAAAGAGTTCTAATGTATTTTATATCAAAATATCCAAAGCTATAGATAAATTTCTTAATATAGCATTGGCTTAAAGGATGATCATAAAATGGATATGCATTTTATCAAAAAAATATATCAAACCGGTGAAAGAATTTACATTTTTTTCTAAAACGATCATCATGGTTCACGCACACAAAAAACTTCATTCCAGTATTATCTATGGAAATTGATTCTATAAAAGCATGTTGGGATTGCAATTGATTCTTCCATAGTTACTGAGATTGACAATGAAATAAAAGGGAAAAGATTTTTCTGGGGTTTAACCTCAAATTAAGTATGAACTTGTTTTTTTAATAGTTTTAAAGTGGTTACAAAGTAATATCTGTTTATATTTTTCTTAACTTTTTGATGTGCCACACATCTTGCAGATAAGGCGGATTGAACCTAGGTCTCTTAGAATGAATAACATCATCTTTTTTACTATGACCACTTGTTGGGTTTAAGAATAAATTTGTTTTTAAAATAGTTAAAAATTGAGTAAAAAATATATTTTTTATCGAAAAAAGTAAATGTGTCGCACGTGAACATATTAAAATACACATTTAGAATTTTATGATAATAAATCTATAATATCATAATCACGAAAATTTATTTTTTAAATAAAATAAATATTATTTATTTATTCAGTGTATGAGAGACCACGTGAGGAACGTCCCGGTGCTTAAGGGCTCGCGAATGGAAGATGAACCCTGGAAAGCCGCTCAATGTTTGAACCAATACACCCAAAGACATAGTAAACTAACGCTGTTACTTAATTACTGCAGATTTTTAGAAAGTTTTACCTTTTTTTGATATATATACACACACAAATATCTTCAATGTGTCTAGCAAAGAGGCGAAAGGACTGAGCCTTTTTTCGTTTTTGGAACCTCCGCCGTGTAATCTCCGACTACATTGGATACTCTGTGACCGGCGAGGAAGCTTCAAATCTCGTAACTTACTCTTTTTTTTTTCCTTTTCTACTCGTGCAATTGTAACATGATTGCATCACTATTATTTTTGCCTTCACCAACTCCACATGCATGCATACGTGCAAACTCCTTATGTTTGTTAAAATACTCGAGTCCGACAACTATGTCTGATTTATATCGAGAAAGTTGGAAAAAATTGACACACTCGTATCATAACACTCTCCTCTGAATCCATTTAACATGTATGAATGCAAAGGTTGTTTGTTTTTCATTTAAACAGTTATGGACTTCGAAAATCCGTTCTCGGGGATAACCGGTGAATTCAAGGGAAGAAGGGCGTGCTACAGGCACGATTGGGCCAGTGCAGTTTGCTCGGGCTTTCGGTATGTGTTCATAGTTTGATGCACTTGCTTTACCAGTTTTTATGTTCCTGTGGTAAGAGATTTCAATTTTGTGTTGTATTTCTATCAGGATTTTAGCTCCTACTACTTACATCTTCTTTGCATCTGCTCTTCCTGTTATTGCCTTTGGAGAGCAGTTGAGTCGAGATTCAGGTAATATAACAAGTTAGTCCGATGCAGTCGTACGTAAAGAACATTAATTTTGGACATTAGAAATGAAGCTCAGTTATACATCCTCTTTTGCTCGAGTTTAGATGGCTCTGTGAGCACGGTGGAAACGTTGGCTTCTACAGCTATTTGCGGAATCATTCACTCCATTATCGGTGGGCAGCCTATGTTGATAATGGGAGTTGCAGAGCCAACCATTATAATGTACACTTACCTGTACTGTTTCAGCATAGAAAGGCCAGAGTTGGGCAAGGAACTCTATTTGGCTTGGACTTCATGGTAATGGATATTGTTCCCTATGCTTGATTCTACAGAAGAAAATGTGTTTTATGTCTAAGTTCTTTCTTTCTTTTGATTTCCTTCTCCAGGGTCTGTTTATGGACCGCCGCGATGCTTGTTTTCCTTGCCATATTCAATGTAGCCACCATAATCAACAGATTTACCAGAATTGCGGGCGAGCTTTTCGGCATGTTGATAACCGTTCTTTTCCTTCAAGAGGCTATTAAGGTATCGAATAACGTCGGAGCAACGTATATGATGACAAGATCCTGTTGTTTTGACCCTGGTAATGATAATTTTTGGGTCATTAGGGAGTGGTCAGTGAATTTAGAATGCCCGATGGTGAAAATCCTAAAGACGAGAAGTATCAGTTCCAATGGCTATACACAAACGGATTGCTGGCAGTCATTTTCTCTTTTAGGGTTCTATTAACCTCCCTAAAGACACGAAATGCAAGATCGTGGTGTTACGGGACAGGTGCATCAACCAACCGAACTAGGATCGACCAATCATTATTTCACCTTAGAAATTTAGTATATGGTGGTTGCTGTTTCTTTCTGTCCAAGTAATGTATTTATTGACTCTGGTTTCAGGTTGGTTTCAAAGTTTTATAGCCGACTATGGGGTTCAGCTTATGGTCCTTTGTTGGACAGCATTGTCTTATGCTGTACCGGGAAAAGTCATTTCCGGAGTTCCTAGGAGGCTGGTCTGTCCAGTTCTTTGGGACCGTGCATCAATTTATCATTGGACAGTGCTGAAGGTACATAAATTCTTTCTAAAATCTACAACTATAGTTTATAATCTAATATAGATCTTGACTTAATCATCTCTCTTATTATAGGATATGGGAAAGGTTCCAATAATGTACATCTTTGCTTCCATTATACCAGCATTGATGATAGCAGGCCTATACTTCTTCGATCACAGCGCCGCTTCGCAGATGGCGCAACAAAAGGAGTTTAACCTTAAAAAGCCCTCTGCTTACCACTATGATGTCTTGTTTCTCGGAATTACAGTACATAACTGAGGCTTCCCCCTACAAGTTCTGTTTTGAAATCTGTTTCCTACTAATTTTTACGTTTACAATGCATCTTCGCAATCATGGCTTCAGACTTTGATCTGTGGAGTTTTGGGACTCCCTCCTTCGAATGGCGTCCTACCGCAATCTCCCATGCACGCAAAGAGCCTTGCAGTTCTCAGTAAGCAGGTATGCTGCCATGCTCTTAGAAACTATTCTCTTAATGTTAATATTGCTCCGTTTAATGCCGGTTCTTAGACTATATAACCTGGTGAATAATGCAGATGATTCGGAAAAAGATGGTGAAAAGTGCCAAGGAGGGCATGAAGCAACAAGCAAGCCAATCAGAAATCTATGGAAGAATGGAAGCTGTGTTTATGGAATTGGATGCATCTCCTGCTGTAACCGTAAGTACTCTCGACTCGTCCTACAGCTTATATAGATCAAGACATGTTCGATTCAGAGATTCACTGCAACATAATATGGAATGTCATTGCAGTGTGATTCAGCAGATAAAGAGTTGAAGAGCTTGAAAGAGGCTATGATGAAAGACGATGATGGGAAAAACGGAAAAGAAAATTTCGATCCCGAGAAACATATCGATGCTTATTTACCTGTTCGAGTGAATGAGCAAAGGATGAGCAACCTGTTGCAGTCAATCCTTGTGGGACTTGCAATGTTTATGGTACCTGTAATAAGGATGATCCCTACATCAGTACTTTGGGGATATTTTGCCTATATGGCCATTGACAGCCTCCCAGGTTGCCAGTTCTGGGAAAGGACATTGCTGCTCTTCATCACCCCCAGCAGGCGTTACAAGTAAGTTGATCGTCCCTTTATAATACTTCAAATCATGTGGAAAGCTAAGCTAATTTCTTATGTGTAACATTTGGTTGAACGGAGTCCTGGAAACCTTTCATGCATCCTACCTGGAGTCGGTACCTTTCGATGCCATTTTGATGTTTACACTCTTCCAAATTGTATATTTACTGATTTGTTTCGGAGTCACATGGATACCTCTAGCTGGAATACTGTTTCCAGTACCTTTCCTTCTTCTCATCAGCATCAGACAGTACGTCCTTCCCAAGTTTTTCCAGCCCCAACATCTTCAGGAACTCGATGCCGCCGAGTATGAAGAAATCATCGGTACCCCAAGAAAAGTATCACTCCAGGTACATATTTTCAAACGATTTTGTGTTTTACCAAAGATGATACCGGGGCAATGATGATGATATGCAATTTGATTCATACATCAATTATACATACTGGAAGGGGAACCGACTACTGGAGGTGAAGGCGAAGATGACGACGACTTCCATGATGCTGAAATATTGGATGAGATGACAACAAGCAGAGAGAGCTTAAGCTTAGAAGTAGAAGCTACAAGGAAGAAAGGTTATATCAGGTATATCTTTTAACATATCCGACACATATTCAAACATAGGTGCAATATATAACCCGGCTTATTGATTGTTACTCTTTTGCATGGTACATCAACAAGATCCAAGAACTGGCTGAGAGAAAAGCTGAGAAAATAAAGTGGCAGAAAAGTGGGAAAAAAACATAAAAGATAGGCATAGCTGCTATAGAATATTAAATGAGAGGATTGAGTATCTTTCAATCAAATTGCAAAATTGTTATGGCTAAAGCCTAAGGGAGGAGCGAGATGGGGAAGGTCAGACCCAGAGATGGTGGCAAAGGGAAAAAGGGGAGGGTCGGGCTCGGATATGATATATC
Source organism: Hibiscus mutabilis (assembly GCA_019671005.1). Lineage (NCBI taxonomy): Eukaryota > Viridiplantae > Streptophyta > Magnoliopsida > Malvales > Malvaceae > Hibiscus > Hibiscus mutabilis. The sequence goes on from CM033715.1 coordinate 16,859,787, forward strand.
ACTATACCATTGTATCATGAATTTCTTGAGCTCGATTCTAATCTGTGGCTTTAAGTTTTGTTAATACTTTGAGCTCAATTCAAAATAAATTTTATATTGCTCAAACTTCTTTCAGACTAGTACAATACCAGCATGTCCCCACGATTCCAGAATGGGGTGGTGCAGTATGGATATTTTTTGGTGATAAATATCTATTGGCCAAAGTTAAAGGGTAAATAAGGCTACGGCAAGATGGGGTGATTTAGCATAAGTTACCATGGTTCCCGCTACATATTCCGAATGAAAATTCTAGAATGAGTGACACATACAGCTATACACTACTATCGCAACACATTCCTTGTAGTCGGCCGCATGATCCCTTGTCGATAATGCTGCAATAGTTTTAATGTTATTTTAATATTAAAATTTAGGGTGAATTGAATTGAATGTTTCATATCGGACCTCAATCAGAGTTGAGCATAAAACCTTTTTGGAGGTAGACACTCCATCATTATTGGTTTGCTTTAGAGATTTCATCGCATAGTTCCTCGATTTGGCCGAGTAAGTTCCATCTTTATTCATGTCATCAACATGAGAAGGATCAATAGGGATAGTTCGGATTGTTTTTACTTCATCCCCGTGCAGAAAGGATCTAAGCAAATTGAGATTCGTTTCTAGGGATGGAGCTAAAAAAAATTCCTACCGGGGGCAAGAGCCCCTCCCATTATCTATTTGACTCCGTCCCTAGACAGGTCACAAGGTTAATTTAATCTCAAACTATCACAATTTAGTCAACTAAAACTCTAAATTACACGTTTACATGATTGTACTGCAATCTCATTTTTGCTTTCATATTGTCTTGCAAAAATGTTTCACCTGTTGTGATGTAGCAGTTCCCCTGCTTTCTTTGCGTAAACAAAAAGCAATCCTTATCAAAGGAAAATAATTCATTTGATTCAGTAAAGGACTTGCAGTAATCTCTCAGTTTCAATTCAAACATGAATTTGATTCGGCAAATGCATCAAGTGAGTTTTCACAATTGTCATTTTAGAATATCGCATCCGGCGTCCCTTTTCGATACAAAAGGTCCCCCAGCAACTAAAACCATATATATCCATTAACAAATTGCAACCCTATTATAATCACTAGTACAACTGTTAGGATCTCTATGCTTAGAACCGGCATAAACTTGGTTGAAAACTCCTCAAAATCCAAACAAAATGGTGCAAAAGCTCACTCCTAAACAAAGATATTCTGAATGTAAGAACTTCCCATATAATGAATGAAGTCAATTCTTTGACTTGTGTCGCGACCATTTTTAAAACCGACATGTGAAAATAGCCTGACGATTGATTTTTTTGAAAATTAGGGTTTTTGTTCATTTTAATTCATTAAATCTTGAAATTAGGGTTTTTTTGTTTTAAATCGAATTTTTCTTTATTTATTCTTGAAAACAATTTAGAGTCGCCACCGGTCATTTTGGTAGACCGGACACCATAAAAGCAACCAGAGATTCTTTTCTTCAAAATTAGGGTTCGAAAGTCGGTTACGTGTGGGGAAGGATTAGCACCCCACAAACGCCCGTTATCGATACCTTATTAATTTCACGTGGCATTTTGGCATTTCGAACAATAATTTGAATTTAATTAAATCCTTAATTGTTAACTGAATTTCATTTCGAATGGAAGTATCCTTTTGTAAGAAAATATATTTTCAGCAAATACAAGTTTTGAAATATCCAGTTACTTTAGGATACTTCAATTCATATTCAAAAATGTATTTCAACAAAAAAGGTTTTTAATGCATTTCCAATTATTTTCTTGTCAATTTTAAGTTCAAACCTAATTAGGGCTCAAATTGATTGAACTAATTAAAGAATCTATAAATATTATCAAATTTAAGGGTTTATGTGATAACACCCAAATAATTAGGCATTATCCATATTGAGCCCTAAATTAATAATATTCCTTAATATTTAATGATTCTAACTATTTAAACCTATTCTTAGTTTAATTTTAATTATATATGTGATTACAATATTTTAGGTTTAAATGAAATATTAAATGCTTCACTAAATTGTCCCATTTGATTAACATCTCATTACAATGAGACACTAATCAACTTAGAACATTAAAGTTTTCATTTAATAATCATTTATTTTCTACAATGATCTTTCCTATTTAAATTATCCAAATTAATTAAAGAACCTAAGCATTAAGGCTCTAATTAATTACTAATCTAAGTGATTAATTAGCTAACAAATAATTCTATATGACAATTTTAAAATCGTGCATCAAATATATAAATTAGAACATTAAATTAAATTAAACAAATAAAGAAACAGGGGACCAAATTACAAAGGACGCAAATTGAATAGCCCAAGTATAAGACCCATAAGAGTTAGGCGTGAATCTATTATCTGGGCCGGGTCTGATTCGCGGGTCAAACTATATAAACCCCTATATCCGAATTTTAACCTTTTCCCTTTTATTTTTTATATCCACTCTCTCTAGAACTCATATTCCCCAAAACCTCTGCCTTCTCTCTCTACAAACATCACTCAACCCAGATTTCCCCCTAAATTCGGATCAAAACACCCATTTCCTTTGAATGTTCATGCGTGTTCATCCAAAATCGGATGAACACCATGAACTCCGGTATTAAATCGCCACACGAACTACTGTCAGATCCAAATTCAATCACCTTCGACCAGCTAAACCTGTTTCCCGGCAACTGTCTTTTATCTCTGACCACCTCTCTCTTCCGGCCGGCCGACGTGAGGCGATTTTCGACCGGAACCCTGAAACATCCCAAAAAATCCATTTTTTCGATCCTAAGTCTAAATATAAGCCCATATTCGATTGATTCCTCCCCTCTTCGCCCACTAAAACTACCTGAAATACTCATATTTGACTCCTCCATCCTTAAACTACTCCAGCCACCATGAAACACTGCCGACCCCTCTAAGATAAGCCACTGATTTCCTTTTATTTTTAGATCTATTTTTTGCTTTGATTTTCCTATCATATTCCGTGATTATCTTGCAAGAAATCGAAAGGAAGATTGAAGATTTACCTTCGATGTCGTCCGACGAGATTTTGGCGATCTTGCTCCGACTACAAACGAGCTTTCAACAACCTCATAGCTTCCCGATGACGCTTGGCGGTTCAAATCCTCTACGGCCCCTCGTATTCTGGCGGTCCAACTTCCGATGACAAGTAATTCCCAAAATACTCTTTTTCTCTCTCTATTTTATTATATTTTGATTATAGTAATTATTAGTAGTCATTAATTCATCTAACATTTATCTCTTTCATTTATATAGGTTGACCAGTGCTAATGTCATGGCTGACGTCACAGCTATGACGCCAGCAAGGAAGAAAACTACAATCCATGGCTTCAGCTTTTAACCTATAGGAGAGTGCCACGTGGCAGATTTGAGTGGGAAAGCCTGATTTTGGGCCAATTTGTGTTTATTTTACTATATATGTGTATTTGTTGGGATTATGTGCAATTGTAAATGGGCGAGAAAACTGAATGTAACAAGAGTTTGGGCTTTTTGTATTTTATTTGGGCTTTGGATTGTAAAATGGGATACTTAACTATATAATGGACATTGAATTATTTTTTGTGTGTGGATATTTTGGACCCCTTTTATCTATCTATTTATTTCAAATTTATATATATATATATGGAAAAAACTTTAATACACAGGCCGTGTAAACTTTAGTTTACACGTGCCTTTTAGTTTTAAGGGTTAGGGTTTTAGTTTAGGATTTAAGGTTTAGGGGTTTAGGTTGTAGGTTTTAGAATTTAAGGTTGGTGTTTAGAATTTAGTGTATAGGGTTTAAGGTTTAGGGTTTAGTTTTTTTAGGGTTAGGGTTAAGAATTTAGGATTTGAGTTTTTATAGTGTAAATACACAGGCTTGTGTAAAATTAATTTTACACAGCCTATGTATCAAAGTTTTACCCTATCCGGACAAAATTAGAGTATTACAATTTACAACTTGTCACAAAAGAGTTGCGTAATAGGCTTCATTAGCAATTGTTTTACCAAAAATCAACTGGGGCTAACAATTAATTAGAGTTTTTATAATGTGTTTTATAATCATCATCCATCTAGATGTGACATACGATTTCTACACATTCTCTCAGGCAATTATTCCTCAGATGTCAAATAAATAACAGGAACCAACCTTATAGAAGAAGCAACCACTTCATCATCAACTACCAAGGTTTTCAGTCTAGATCCGAGTGGAGCCCCGATTTACGTGACTGAAGAAGTAAATGAGATCTGCATCTGGTGAATGGAAGTCTTGAGCTAAAAATCACGATGGTTCGGCAAACATATACTGGAGTAAGGGAGCAACAACAGCTGCACTCAAACTATTTCCGAGCATTGCATAACTGCATCAAAAAGATGATTCAGATAGCTCTGTATTGCTCAAACAATGGAAACATTGTCTAAAGCTAACATTTTCAAGGACAGCAGCATCATACCGTTGTCTAAGACTTATGTGCTCCGGGAACTGAAAATCCTTTGGAAAAGAATGCAAATTGGCAACCTAATCATTCTCAAAGAAAACTCGTTAGAATTTGTAAAATTGCTTCATCTATGAGAACACAAAACCAGGGTTCAATATAAACGTTGAGAAACACGTACCTCCCTAGGAGTAAAATATCTAAGGCACTGCTGCTTTAAGGAAGACGTTTTCCCCTTGTTCTTTGGCTGCACATTGAGCATTCAGATAGATCATATCATAAAAAGGGAAATGCCGATAGCATAAGAGCTAGACCAATAGCCACAACTTTAAGCATACCATTATACATATCAGTATTCTAAGAAGGAAACTCTACCTGGACAGTTGCCAAAAGGGAGCCAGTACCTTTCACATACCGATAATAGCTTTTCGTAAAGCAACAGCACCGTTTGGAATCAGGGTAAACAATATCTAAACTTCATTAAGGATTACTTTTAACTTTTAAGCAGAAAGAATCAGTAAATGCATTAGAATAGAAATTGGCATCATCAATAAAATTAAACAATAATGTAAAGATACCCATGGCAGTTCCCCACCTCTCAATCAGACTTAACGGAACTATGAACTGATCTATAGAACCAAAATCACATGCATTTCCTTCAACAAATTTATCTGAAGTTTCCTGGCCATTTGCAGAATCATCAGTATTCACCAAAGAAATGGTCTCCATGACTACTTGATCACTTGAAGATGTAAATTCAAGAAACTTCTCTATTGGCTGGCAAGAATCAATTAACTTATCCCAGTTCTCTTGTGATTGACCATTTTCTCCAATCACTGTATTTTCTCCAAATAATGGACTCGGAGACCAGAGAAGCTGGTTATTGAACAGTAGACACTGAAAAGATAAAGGTTTTTGTTTTGCCTGTACAAGTAAACCATACATACATACATACATACAGACACGCACACGCAGACACAGATACACACACGCGCGAGCGCACGCACAGCCACGCACACACACACATACACACAGACACGCGCGCACATACACACAGACACGCGGGCACACATACATACATACATATGCAGGAATATCCAAGTTATGAACAAACTGGCACGATATTGGATCAGTGTTTAAAAGGGCGACTCTGAGGCGCGCTGAGGCGAGTACAAATCGTCTATTTATGTCTAGCCAATTTTAATTAAGCGCACAGAGGCGTTCATGAGGCGCCGAGGCACAGAGGCAGTGAAAGGCGACGCCTTGTTTAAAATCAGAAAAAAAAGAACCTAAAAACGGAGTATGTTGAATAAGAAGAAGAAGAAGAAAAGTAGGAAACTGATGAGTAAATGCAATGGAAGGAGAGGAGGAGAAAGAGAAGCAAGAGAAATTTGGAAAAATGAAAAACCAGAGAAAACCCAGATCTCTGTCGAAGAAGAAGAGAAGAAAGGGTAGTGCTTCACGCGATAGAGGAGAATTGTGGGCCCACTTCTGGCACAACTTTTAACACGTTACTTTTTATTTATTATCAACAAATAAAAAATAATAATTTATTAAAAAAATAAAAAAGAAATGAGAATGAAATAATCAGAGTAGAAAAATTCAGTAATAGTGGTCAACCTCAGTATTGGGCCATAGTAAATTGACTCTTTTTAAGGCCCAAAAAGTATAGTTTAAACTAGTAGTATATTATTTATTCTCTCCCACTGTATTAACATTAGTTATTTCTATAAATTTTAACCCATATTCTTTGGTTTGGTTAAAAAGATGAGTAAGAAAATAAAGTATTTTAAGTAAATTATTTTTTAACTATAATATTTATTATTTGAATAAATTTAATAATTATTTTGTAACTTTTATAAGTTCAATCATAATTAACATTTAAAGAATGCAAAAATGGTATTTAGGTGATAAATTTATCTGTACTTGGTCAATATATCTTTAATTATAAAAAAATTACGCTTCACTTCAGTAAGGCGCGCGCCTTGCGCCCCGGCTCTAGGACCCTTATCACCTTAGTGCGCCATTTTATACATTGTATTGGATATGAATTAAAACTCGACCATTAGTCAAAGTGAGCTTAATTTATTTGTTGAATAGTTTTATGGCTAGACATTGCTGAAACCTAAGCTGTTGAATGACTGATAGAACATTCTAAATATTAAGAGAGAGAGAGAGAGAACCAGGCAAAAGTAGCGTGGTCTAGAATAAGGAACCCCAAACTGAAGTGGACTCAATATAAACTCCTGCGTAACAAAATCAGATTTTGCCAGTACTTGTACCATTTTCTCATGAGTATCTGAAGTCTGCAACATTTCCGCACACAGACAGAGATTAGAAAGATGAGAAGTAAAAGAACTCATGTTACACCTACAGATCATGTTGCAAAAACATCCTCATGAAACGTACCTCAAATCCAACAACATTTTCTGCAAGTAACATATTTGGAGGCTTTGACATGCGTGGCATAAGTTCAAGAATATTAAGAAATGAAAATGCTCGAGCATCAGCAGAGTGTTTCTGGAGACCTAACAAAACAAAACAAAACAAAAAAGCGTTGTCCCATATTCAAAGAGCTATTCATCAACCAATCAAATAATCTGTTCAAAGTGTAATAAGCAACAGTAGCAAGGTTCACCTTGTCTAGTATAGGGCTGGCAAGGAGGTGAAAGAAGCCATACATTTGCTCCATAACTATCAAGATCGATTTCAGTTAGGCTCTGAATATTTCCCTGTCTTCACCAAAGTGTTCAAAAAAACACAAACACGTAAATAATAAGAACTTCCATTGTTTCAGTAGCCTAAGATCAATGCATAGAAACTGAAAACGAAAATTTACAGTGAACTATAGCCAGATATCAAAAAGAAAGGAAAAAGAAACTAAATTAGTAAGCTGGGTTGATTCTAAAACCCAAATATCATAATTCCTAAACATATAAAAAGCATTCTAGAAAGTCCATTGCACAGAACCTGACAAGGGCGGTGACCGAAATTGTGCTGATAGACATCATTAGCTTTATCGTTGATTTCGAAGGCTTCGACTACATGATAGTTGACGCCAGCTTTCATTAGAGAATACCTCTAAAACAGTGAAATGTGAATAAGTATCTCACTTCAAATACTAATTCGATGAAAGGAAAAAAGAGGGGAAATTTTAAGAATTTGGGGTTTTAGGAGGGTTTATAAAAATACCAACCATGCCGCCAATGCCGCTGTAGAATTCTAAGGCTCTCCATGGATCCTTCGTTCCTTGACAAACGCTTTCCGCCATTTCTTTCCCTTTCTTCCGCAACGCCGCCAAGCTTCCAATGCAAAGGGCTGAAACCGCTGCTTTTCGAAATATGGTAAACACTAAACAGCGTCGTTTCGGTCAAAGTCGGGAATTTCCTTTTCTTTTACTTCCCTCTTTTTTTTGCTTAATCCGATAGATCATTTTATTTTTTAAAAATTACAACAATATTTATATATTTGACCGGATAATTTTAGTAGAAATTATAATTAAATTTTGATATATATATTGTTACGGCCGTCTAAGGATTTCAGGCTTACTTAGACGCACAATTATTTAAAAGGCGTTTAAGGCTGCACGATTCGGCTGGTTAAAATCTAACCCCGTGATAATATATATCAAATTTTTTTATAAATTTAGAAAAAAAAATATTTTACCCAAAAAAATCAAAAGTTAGTATTCAACCCAAAAATTCAAATAGTATTCAACCCAAAAATTCAAATAAAAACCTAAGCATTCCCAATTTGAATTTATTTTTTAAAATAAGATATTTTTCTTATAAAATTAAGTTAAAATTAATTTAATTTTCCCACCAAACGCATGAATCAATTTACATGATTATTCATGTTTCCCTTGACAAGATTAAACCACCAACAATCTATTAGATGATAAGATACTAAAATTCTTAAATAAAATTGGAGATTCGGTTGATTACATTGTGAATAGAATAATTAAATTGGAAGGACCACGCTCATAATGAACCTCTACAATATCCGATTCCCAATTCCCGCGGTGATTAAACCAAAAAAATAACCACCCTAGTGAAGCTCCAACTATGATAATTTGTTTACAGTGTTAGATTATTTCCTATAAACTCTACTCTTCTACTTCCCCAATCATGATGCTGTGCATAAAGTCCCACAGATGCAAGTTTCCGTGGCAGCTAACTAAGCAAAGCATTAATAACAAATGACACCTCATTTTATTCAAACTGAAAACAGAAGCTGAAACAACATACTAAACGGAACGAGGCTAAGTACGAAAACTGAATGCAAAAACTGCGCACCTTGTATGCCGTAAATGTACATCTTGGTATCAAATTTAGACTACTTAATTCGAAGAGAAAACTAGGTTTTTGAAATTTCTATGGAAAGATACTTCAGCTGATTGGCTATAAGAGTACGGTATAAAAGGAAATGATTAGAATAGCTAAAATTCCCAATCATTTCAGCTTAGATTTGGAAGAGCTCTGCAGAGGCTTTGCAATTGGTCGTGCAGGGGCAGTTCTCATAACTTTCTTCACGTCATACTTGATCGATGACAAGGCACAAATTAGGGCAAGCACCATAGTCGGATATACATATACAGCTTTTGTAGGGTCAGTATTTGCCGCCTTTCCTATGATCCCTTCCTTGACGAGACCCCATATTACGAGCAGTGTCCCGAACATGCTCATTCTTCCAGGTTTTAGAAGTCCCACAAGTGCTCCTGCTACGCAGAAGTAACTTCCTGCCAGAACCTGTAATGAGAACCAAAGAAAGTGTGGTGAAGACTACAGGGCAAGAAAATAAGCTGGATTTGAGAACAAAATCGGACTGCTCAATCTTATTTAGCTAGCAAAAATGAGCTCGGTTCTATGCTTGAATTCAAATTGAATTTAAAAAATTTTCAATACTAAACAAAAAAACTCAATTAGGCTCGTATGTTATTCGAAATGGAAGGTTGTATATTTGAACTCGGCTACCTCAAGCTGCTCGAACTCATGCTTGGCTCAACAACGACCAAATCAGAATCAAGTTTTCGAGGCAAGGTCAAGTAGCTTTTGGGTATAGGTATCTTGTTTACACTCCTAGAGACAACGCTCAAATCCAAATCATGCTCAGCTTTAATGGCATTTGATCAACAAATACCTTACATAAGGACACTTAAGATTACGTATATGCTTCTCTACAAGCTCTATCTGTAGCAGACCAGTAAATTTCTTCATACAAATACTGAATGCTTAAAAATGAAAACTAGAAAGATAAAAATGTCAAGGATAAGAACCTCTAAGCGCTGGAGATCAGGTACTGGAGACGATTCCTTTATACTGGTTAAGTTATAGATGTTTAACAGGTTGTCCCAGCTTGGAATAGTCATGTTCTTCGCAAGGCCATTCGTAATGGCCCCCGGAAAGAGGATTGCCTTGATCACAGGTACAGGAAAGATGTCACTTGCAATCAGCTGGGAAGCTGTGACATGAATTGGAGTTGAGCACATTCCAGATCTGCATGATATCCTGCCAAAAGGGAAAAGCTGATAAAGAGCCTAAGTCCGGAACCAAATTCCAGTGTATTTTAATCATCTATATGTTTATAAATCAATAAGATCACTGAAAAAGAAAAGACGAATGTCTTTATCTATTTCCGTAATATTTCCAACAACGATGAATGAACATATGTGCATATCTCCAGTAAAGACAACTAAAGTAAATCATGCGGCGAATGAGTTCAGTCCACATCAACGATACCAGGAGACCTGTCCAAAAATTGGAAGAACTGTTTTTGCAGGAGTATAGCAAAATTAAAATAACACAATGCAACAGATTATAATGCACTGAACAAATTGATCAGGCAGAATACATGTACAGCCGCTAGACAAGGACCGTGAAAAAACCAAAACTTGCAACTTTGTTCCATTTCACTTCTTGGAAATAAAAATAAGAACCACATTCAGGAACAAACACAAAGTTGTATGGTGATTAAGGAACGGAAAAAAAGGACATTTTCCGAAACCTAAAGAAAAAAAAAAGAGGAAAAATCATACACCTAAGTACTAAAGGAATTGATCCCTTCTTATATAGAAGCTGAAGCCAAGCAAAAACAGATTGGTCCCCTAAGAATAGAAGCTGAAGCAAAGAAAAGAAGGATAAGCCTGATAAGTATAGGGATCAACCCATTAACATAAATCCAGATTCCCCAGAAAACACAGCAAAACAGAAAATACTTCATGCAAAATCATCAAACTATAGAAAATATAAAAAATAAATCCATTTTTCAGAAGTGACATTTCAAAAAATATTTCTCCGAAACAAATGAACCCTTGAATTCGTTCAATATTTCCTTAAGAGCAGCTCTCCATACCTAGTGTTCTGTAACCCATGGACATGTTGTTAGACACACTAGCTTCTTCTGTTGAGCAGTAACACTCAAGATATTGCTCTCTTTAGTTAACAAATTCACAATCATGTGCTATCATTCGACTAGATTTACTAAAAAGGTCAAATGAAAGACGTTTTTTTAGCATTAGCCGATTCTGTTTCCGTTCAATCATGATTTAATCATCATTCATATTCCAAGTTGTCCATCAACTAAATACAAATCTGTTAATACTTGGGCCAATCTTGTTAACTTCGGAAATGCTATTTTTATACCATTGAAGCAAAATCTCGTCCTGTGATTCACGGTTGCAGTGAATAATATGGATTCAAATGCAGGGTGACATACCTCCATTCCAGGGTACTTTGAAGCTAGGAGAACCTTTAGAACAACCTTAAAAGCCCTCATCAGTCGGCCAATTCTTTTAATAACGACATATCCCCAAAAGTCAACCTCATAACAAATTATTATAGAGACAACAGTACTATTACAAGATCCACCGAACAACAGAATTAATTTCAAAATTTCATAATCGCTTCTTGGTGCTTCCTTTCAAATTCACTGCTCATTAATTGGTCAATCACCTATATTAAATAGATTCTATAACTAAGTAGCTAAAAATAAAACGAAGAAACTTAAAAGCAACGAATGCAACTAAATACAGACCCCGAACATAGCTAAAAAAACATCCAAGAGAGAACAACAAATCAACCCAAAAGTCGAAATACCCAAAATCCAGATGCTAAAACATGGAAAAAAGTAAAATTTAATGAACACAAAGATTGAGAAACGAATTAGGATATAAGCTTAGGGGGAAAAGAGTTTGACCTGAAGAGTGGGATCTGAAGGAAGATAAGGAAGAAATAAATACGAGACGAAATTGAGGAGATGCTGCTTAGCCATCCCCTCCTCCTCGACGGTGTTGATGATGGTGCTGCCGGAGTTGCCATTCACTGAACTTTGAGAAAAAATCGAAGATCCCCAGGAACAAAAACCGACAGGAGAATGATATCTGATCTGGAGTATTAAGTTTTGAAAGAGCGTAGAAACGACGCCGTATAATGCAAACCAAATGCTGTGAGTGCGACAGCGGTGCTGGATCGAAAACTTTAGATAACGATGCGAAAAGATAAATAAAAGAGGTTTTATATTATAAAATAAGTAGTTGAATTATATTTTTTTACGTATTTAAAATTGTTTTGTCAATCTATGTGTGTAATGTTTTACTTATATTTTAGGAGTTATTTTATTTGGTTTTATTTTAGATATTTAATGTTTTATCTCATTAATATTGTAAAGTCTATTCGTTAAAAAAATCGACCATACAATTATTGTTAGACATATAGTCTGATTTTTAATTTCTTCTAATTTCATAAAAAACAAATTTTTATTTAGAAAAACTTCAAATCCTTATTTTTTTTCATTGTCTTGGCAAAATAAAATTTCATCCGGCCGCCTTTTGTTTCGTTCAATGACCTTTTTGTCCTATTTTTTTACTTGTTCAACCAGCCCACATTTTTTGAAAAGGTCATTTAGATAAAACAGAAGTCTAACAGAAAGTCAGAACAGGAAAGTAGTGTCAAAGTAGAGGGTTAAAGTGACTGAATGAGTAAATAAATAGAATTAAATTTATTAAATTTTTTGAATTAAAATTAAATTAATTAAGTGTCTAAATATGAATGATTAAATGTGTTATTATGTCAATTTTTGTTAACTGTTACGCCTGATCAATTTTTAATGACACCAAATCAACTTGTTATCCTTTATAAGTCGGTGACTATTTTATAATTTTTATGGTCGAGAGACTCAATAAAAAAGAAAACATTATAAAATAATTATTTATATAATTTATTTTTTATTTTAATTGATTTTTTAAAATTTTAATATTATATTAACGATGCCATTTAATCAATTTAACTATCAGTTTATATATATTTAGAAAAAATTATCAATTTATATACGTCAAAACCCTGAAAACTTTTCTCCTTAAACACAACTCGTCTCGTTTATTTTTATTTGGTGGGCAGCGATACCAATTTTCATTTTTAATCATCGTGTTGTGAATAAAGTAAAGAGCAAAAATAAAATAAATGAACAAGAACAAGATGAGAGACAATGAGAGAGACTTGTATTATATTCTCAAAGCTGGGTTGTGTACAGTGCTTTCTCCAAACTCTATATTTATAGGCATAAGATGGAAATCCTAATTTCAATGGATATTAAGCCCTAATAATAAAGTACATTAAAGTCTTATTTAATATATAGATATCCACCATAAATAAAGATATTCATAACACTCCCCCTTGGATATCCATGAAGATAATGTGCCTCGTTAAAATCTTACTAAGGTAAAAACCATGTTGGAAAAAAATTTCTTAGTGAAGGAAAAAGAACCACAGTGAACATATAAATCTACACCAAACAAAATGAAACAAACCACAATATTAACATGAATTAAAGGCTGGAAATAAATAAAATATGATGCAAAACAGGAAAATAATATGCTTGATAAAATGGGGTTTAAATACTGAAAAGGGGATCAAAACGAAAAGAAGTAAAATTAAGGGGCCAAATTAAGAAAGCATATTTAACTAAATCAGGTGCGTGATTGCAAACATTTTAAAAACGTCAAGGACTCGGGGAGTAAATATGAAAGCCAAAATGGCTTCTGAGGGTATTAGACCATACGGAGGGATCAAACGTGTGATTTCAAAAGGGGGAGACCATCCGAGTGTTATTTTGAAAACACGAAAGTCCTTAATACGCCATTTCACCATTTTTCAGTCATAAAAATCTATAAAACCCCCTATTCAGAAACGTTTTCTTCTTTTGGCCAAAAATCCATCAGAGCTCTTAAGCTCTCATCCCACCATTCCTCACGTTTGGCGAGCCAACCGCCACGATTCCCAAAAAATAGCCACTGTGCCGCCGTGTTGGCCGCCATACGACGACGGCCAGCGGTCCTAAACGAACCCTAGAAAACCTATTTTCTTCATTTTGAATCAAAATCAAAATCGGATCTCCTGAAAACGTTAAAAACGGATCTTTTCTAAAGAAGCTGAAACCAAAAAAAAGCTTTTCTTGAAATGACGACAGTCGTTTCCTTCCACTGCCGATTCACCTCTTCAGAAGCCGAAAAAGCGTAAGGTTTATCATCGAAAGAGATGAGACCAAAGGACACGGAGGCTGACTGGAAACCCAAACAGGTAACTAGAATTGAAACCCTAATTTTCTACATGCATCTGTTTAAACGAAGAACAGAAGAAGAGATATACCTCCAAAGTTGAGAGGTTTTCTGCTTTTTGCTCTATTCCATTCAAGATTCCAGAATGCTTACAATTGATTTAGGGCATTATCTTTATATACCCTGAATTACATGTATTTTAGAAAAGGGAAAATGAAATTCGAAATAACCTTATTGGTTGCTCGCTATTTTGTTTTGATTCACATGTATCTCTGATTTTTGCTGGTTAATTCTCTGAAAACCCTGCATTTGTTGCGCGTTTTTGCTCTAACGTTCTTGTTGGTTTGTTTGTATGTACTGTGGCTGCTGAGAGGAACCAGAATAGGGGACCAGTGGGAAAGTCGGCTTGGGGAGCAAACATATGATGCAGCCGCCAACGTGGAGAGGTGGTGCGGAGATGGCTGCTGTCGGGGTGAAGGCGTGGCCGAGCCGAAAGTCGAACGATCACAGGAGTTGAAAGGGTGCGCGTGAAATCCACGCGTGCGTTGGGAAGCTGAAGCGGTGCGCGTGCCGTGCGTGGGGAAGGTGAAAGGGTGCGCGTGGTGAACTCCAGATGGCCTTCCTCATTTGATCTGGACCGTCAGATCATTGTTGATATGATCTGACGGTGGGAAATGGGCTGCGCAAAATCATAACGGATTAGGGGTTTTTGTGTTTAGGGCCTTATCGGGCCAGATAAAATATAGGCCGATTTTATTATTTATGGGCCAATTGTAAATGGACTGTTAATATAAAACTTGGGCCTTATTTAATTTTGCTTATTGGGCTGTTATGTGTTTGTAAGTATGGGTTGATAATAAAACAAATTTCGGTTTTATTTAAAGCTGATTAGTCTATACTTTGCATATTTCGGTCATAATGTAGAATAACTTAAATGATAGATATAGTAACAATAATAATAGTGACTATGATAATAATAGAAAACAACAATAAAATCATAATGATAACATAAAAACATAATACTTTAGTAATATTTTTGGGTTTTAAAATAATATCACATAAAATAAGATAAGAAATGATAATGAAGAGACAAAATAATAAAACATAATATGCTAATAATGTTTGTGGTTTTTTTCAAATAGTCACACACATACATATATATAGTTAATATAATAAGACATATGCTAATAGTAATATTTTTGCTTTTGAATTTTAACAACAGCCACACATATATAGGTATATAATAATTAAGCAATAGCTCACTATTGCAAAATATACAAACGGGTTAATATCCCGGACAAGATTAGTGATTACACTTACAATTGAAAAGACGAGCCCCGTGCACATGTTTCAAATCATGGGCCACATGATGAGTAGCCCTAGAGTCGATATACCACTTGCAATCAGAATCACCATATTCACCTGAGCAGTAGGTGACGAGCCAGACACTAATTCATCAGCGGACCCTAAAGACGGACTAACAAAAGGATTATAGCAATGATCATGAGTACAACAACAAGCATTAACATGAGAATTAGCATGTGTATAGTGACAAAAGTGAGCCTGTGAATCAGAGGAAGAACGTTGAGAAAAATGAGATGGAAACTCAAGAGTGGAGAACTTATGCGCCTATGCCTTATACCCCTTATCGAAACGATTCCAGCACCGATCGGTAACATGGCCCAACTTACCACAGATCTGGCACTGAGGCCTGGATCGACCACGAGACCAACTATTTGAATTATTGTATCTCTGAGTAGGCGGTCTGGAATCATGTGCCCCACCTTAGATCTCAGCACTGTAGTTGTGTTGAGTGTGATTAATGCCAACGGGAAACCGAAGAGGGTCCATAACACGTGACTCCGTTTTAATGAGAAAAGACACCGCTGCCTTTAGTGAGTACGGTTCTCGGCTACCAGTGATAACGGCAATGAAGGGCTCGTATTCAACAAAGAGGCCATTCAAGATGGTGGCAACTTGCTCCATCTCAGAGATCTTGTTTCCATAGACGGAAATGAGATCACAGATCTCTTTGATCTGCATGATGTACGCCCGCATTGTGAGGGAACTTTTCTTGAGAGAACGCGTAGTGATGTTTTTTGAAAAACTCTAAAAAATTATAAGTTCGACGCTACGGGTTATCCCTAAAATCATTTCTTTGTAATCTTGGCTTAAAGTGTTTTCTTTTGAAAATTGATAAAAACTTGGAGTCACCACCGGCCACTTGGATAAGGTAAGCCGGACACCACAAAACCAGAGATTCATTTTGAAAGGGTTTAGGAGTTGGTTACGTGTGGGGAAGGATTAGTACCCCCATCATGCCCGGAGATCGGTACCAAAATATTTGTTGCTTTTAATCGAAAGAAATTTTCGAAATTTGAAAGGAATTTAATTTGGTGACGTTAATTGAAAATTAACCTTAATTGAACATGCTTTATCAAATTGGTGGGTTCAAATTAATTGGACATTTAATTAATAAGGTTGATGATACATCGGACCATAGACTAAACTGACATCATATAAGCCTGACTGTGGTGTTAGTATATGGTTCGAATCCCGCACGTCACCTTTATGCATGGTGCAAGTAGTTAAAGAATGATGTAATGATTTTATCATGTTTTAATTCTACCTTGAGTCGGTAAGGATTAATTCAAATATTTGGTAAACATCCTTTAAGCTCGAACTGTTACGACACAAAAATCAGAATTAATAAATACCTCTCTTTTTATGGTTTAAATTAATTAATTCAAAATAAATGGGTCACACGAATCACAATTAAAAATGGATGTCACAAAAAGGCTTGAAAATTAAACACACAAAGAGACCCTTAAAGCCCTAACCTAAAAGGCTCAGATTATGAAAATTTAATTAGTGATCTAATTATTAATTAAGTGAATCTAATATTAACCTTAAATTAACTAAATCTGAAAAGCTAGAAAGACCTAATAAATTATGGATTATCTTGATGATAATTAATTCGATCAATTTTAAACTAGTATCCCAATGAGCCAAAGATACTATTTAAAATGAATCAAGATAATTAATCATAACTTTAAATTAAATGTCCATCTAAGCCCAACTGTCAATTTTATCCTAAAAGGGTAATTAAGGAGTGTTTAACTAATTTAATGAATTTAACATTTATCCCAATAAGCCAAGGATAAACTTAAATTAATTAAACTATTTCAAATCTTAATCTAACTATGGTTTCAAAAACTAACCCTAAATCTAATTTAATTAATTTAAAACCTATGCCCATATAAGCCGGGCGCACAATTTAAATGAATTAAATTAAATTAACTAATGTATCCTAAGAATACCTAATCTAACTAAGGCTCTAAGAAACTAAAACCCAAAATTAATTTGATTAATTTAGTGATCTTGTCCCTATAAGACGAGCACACGATCCAAATTAGCCAAATTGATTTGTCTAATCTAATCTAAAACCTTAATTAACCAAAAACCCATCTAAACTAAGCCCAAACTATCCTAATTAGCCAAACTAAACCCAAAAGGGAAAAAAAGGCCCAAAACATATAAATAAACATATACATTATAAGAATATATTATATAGATTTAAAAACTTAATTATATATGTTTTAAAAAAATATACATCATACAAATTATAGAAACACTTTTTAACCTACATATATTTAAAAGCTATATATATATATATATTATATCATACTTTTTTTAGAAGGGAAACTATATATTATATGCATTAAAACACACATATCATAAACATTATACATGAACTAAATACTAAAAAAAACAAACTAAATAACCATTCCATAACAAAGGTTACCAATAGTCATCCACATTTTCATTGAACTAAAAAATGATTATACATGAATAGAATAAGGAAAGAGAATACCAAAAACCTAAATCTTATACTCAATCCACCGAAATCCACATGTTGTTGTCGGGGTTGAGAAACTCGATTCAAGGGTTTTTCCTTATGGTTCAAATGGGTGTAAGTAAGGGGTGAAATGGTTCGAATGTGTGTTTGGTGGTTTTAAGGAAAAAAAAAAGCAATAGGGGAGGGGGTTTGCTGAATGATGTGTGAAAAAATGGTAGTGGCCCTTTCTTTAGGGTATATATATATGATGAAGGGTATTTTTCGTTTATCCCCTTAAAAATGAGAACCAATAAAAATCAAGACCTTGGTCACCAAGTAGTTCCTTTAACCACTGGGAATGAAGCATTGATTCATCCAATGAGAACCAAGCCTTGGTAAGTAAGGAGTTGGGATTTTATTATTTTTTATACTTTTTTTCTATGCAAAATCATATATAATAGGCCATGAAATTTTGGGCTTAGGGTATAAGGTAAGGTTTTGGGTATTAAAAGGGGTAATGTGGATTTATTTTATTTCGAGCATTTAATTTAAACCCGGACAAAATTTATTGTCTACAGCTTCCCCTCTTTGCTCATTGTTGTTAAACGAGAATAGTTGAAAGATTAAAGACACAAAATTTGTACCGCTTCCTTGTTTGACGATTTGCTCATCCGAAGCGACAATGAACACATCCAAATAACTTGCTTTCTAGAAATGAAAAAAAAACAAACTGGGTAGCGTTGGCACTTCTTTTCGGAACGACAATAGACGGACTAGATAGCAAACGACTCATTCTTCCGAAGCGATAGTGAACAAATCCAAATAACTTGTCTTCCTGAAACGGCAAAAACAAACTGGGTAAAGCTGGTATGTCCTTCTAGAGCGACAATGGACAGACCAGACAACAAATGAATCATTCATTCGAAGCGGCATCGAACGAATCCAAATAACTTGTTTCCCCAAAGCAGCAAAAACGATTGGGTAATGTTGGTGCGTCCTTCCAAAGCGGCAATGGGTAGACCAGATAAAAAATGACCCATTCCTCCAAAGCGACATCGAATGAATCCAAATAACTTGTTTTCTCAAAGTGGGGAAAACGATTGGGTAACGCTGGTATGTCCTTCCAGAGCGACAATGGGCAGACCAGACAGCAAATGACTCATTCCTCTGAAGCGGCAACAAATGAATCCAAATAACTCGTTTTCCCGAAGTGGCGAAAGCGAGACCACACAGAGATGACATGTTCCTCCAAAGTGGTAGTGAATGATAGTTGCGTTCCTCCGAAGCGGTAGTGAACAAAATGGATGCGTTCCTCTAAAGAGGTAGTGAACAAAAAACAAATCTTCAAATGAATGTTCTATTCCTCTTGGGCCTAAGGATATGCCATTATGCTAAAGGTTTCCATTCTTCATGAACCTGAACGGATAGGTATTATTTTTTCTTTTGACTTTCCTAACTGAAGATTTTTGAGCTATGGAGCGTTTGCCTCATTTGCTCTAAAATTCTGATGTGGCGAGTTTGAAATCCTTGAGCTTTGAGCATCTGTCTCATTCGCTCTGAAATCCTGTCCGGGCTCTCATTTTCTCGTTCACTCATCTTATTCCTTTGGACATCTGTGAAAAGTCACGAAAAATTGTGATGGTATGAGCTAGCATGCCCCTAACCTAGGGAGGTCTAACTAGATATGATGCATGAATGATGACAATTTTAAGCTTTCTTGGGCACTTTCTCTTCTTGGTCCCTTTACTTTGGCCCTCTCTTACTTTTCGCTTCTCTTATTTGCAACGGCGGTACCTTATCTCGCATTCGAGTTTGACCATTTATGCCCATTTCCTCTTGAGTTTTTGAATCTTCTGCTATGAAACGCTTTTTCAAGTTTTCACTTTAGATTTAATTTTCTCTTTCTTATTTTTTCCTTTTTCTTTTTCTTTCCTTTTTTTCCCTTTTTTTTCCTCTTCTTCTTTCATCTTTCTCTTTTTTAAGAAATATCATTTTGAAAGAGTCGAGTTAAAAACATATTCTCTTCATGAAAACTTGTCCTTATGAAAATGATCTAATTGAGAAATTCTTTTGGGTTTGAGAAAAACGTCCTTAGGAAAGGACTGAATTAAGAAATTCTCAAAAACATCCTTATGAAAGGATCAAATTGAGAAATTTTGATTTTAAGAAAAATATCCTTATGGAAGGATCAAATTAAGAAATTTTAAGTTTTAAGAAAAAACATCCTTATAGAAGGATCAAATTCATATATTTGTTTTAAGCAAAACATCCTTATGAAATGATCAAATTAAGAAATTTGAGTTTTAAGAAAAACATCCTTGTGGAAGGATTAAATTAAGAAATTTGTTTTAAGCAAAACAATCTTATGAAATGATCAAATTAAGAAATTTGAGTTTTAAGAAAAACGTCATTGTATAAGGATTAAATTAAGAAATTTGTTTTAAGAAAAACATCCTTATGAAATGATCAAATTAAGAAATTTGAGTTTTAAGAAAAACATCTTTGTGGAATGACTAAATTAAGAAATTTGTTTTAAGCAAAACATCCTTATGAAAGGATCAAATTAATAAATTTGAGTTTTTAAAGAAAACATCATTGTGGAAGGATTAAATTAAGAAATTTGTTTTAAGCAAAACATCCTTATGAAAAGATCAAATTAAGAAATTTGAGTTTTAAGAAAAACATCCTTGTGGAAGGACTAAATTAAAAAATTTGTTTTAAGAAAAACATCCTTATGAAAGGATCAAATTAAGAAATTTGAGTTTTAAGAAAAATGTCATTCGAAGGGATAGAATTGAGAAATTGAGTTTTGAGGAAAACGCCCTTAAGGAGGATAGAAACCGAAGATCGGAAGACCTTTAGAAATCTTAATTATACAAGTCAAAAGTCTCTTAATTCTTATGAGATCTATTTCTCCTCTTGTAGAACTATAGGTCCATCCTTTTATCAATCATCAAATACCTATTTAAAGTAAAAAAAGGCTATAAAGGTATGGGTTAGCATGCTCCTAACATAGGGATGTCTAGCTGTATGAACGTATTTCATGATACAAAGATGCATGTGTTCATGAAAATGTAATGATGCATGAATTTAGTTTGTTTTTGTTTTCTAGAGCCGTGGTTGTCATCTTGGGACTACAACCACTCATTCCATCTCATGTCAGACAAAATTTGCCCCCAAACTTGTGTTGTTCACTCTTTGAGCCAGGTGACCTTGGTCGCAATTAGAATCTTTAACCTAGTTCTTTCAAGTCTGGCGTCATCTTTCATTTGTTATGGATTCTTAGGTAAAAAGACCCTTGTTGCGTCCCTAGACAATGATGCCCCATCATGGCAAACTAACCTCAAAGATTCCTCTTCATCCCATATCACATAGTGCCCCTCAACTTTGGGCCTTGTTGATGCATTTATCTTCGAAGTAATACAGATAAATCTCTTTGTCTAAAATGTATCAATTTGTTGGTCGTCATTCTAATGAAGAATGCATTTTTAGATTAACATACAGAACCTTGAAATCAAAATTTAATTGAAAGAAAAAAATAGAATGGGATGCCCCGGATATCAAATGCAAGAGCTTCTTAGATTCAATCCTTCGGTGATTATTCCAAGCATAGCTTGTGTCTATGAAGACTTTGAATGTTGTGGAGATATTTAAAGTTGTGCAACTCTTCCCATATTGCTAGGTTCATCCTCATGATTATGGTATTTTCTTGTTCTGCTCGATTACTATTCCTTATAGTTCTCATCATCTTTCTTTATCCATAAATATGTTCAAGCTCTTCGACTTTGTTTAGCCCATGGGACAGAAAATGTCACTCTAAGAACTTTAAATGTAAGTATGTGTTCCTGGTGGTAATCATTATTGTGTTAATGTCCTCAAAGGTTCATCTCTGACGCTAGGGTATTAAACCGGTGAAGCAGAGCTCCTTATTAGATTTGTTCTCCTCCCACAGCTTCATCAGGATGCCCTAGGACTTATTCAATTCGTTCATTCATTTCTCTCTTCCTAGGGGAATTCAACTCATCATAGTCATTTGTCTCGAGAATAATGATGGAGCATACAACAATACCTCGAGTTACTCGGCATAGTCACGATTTGAAAACTTATTCATATAGCCAAGGCTTTTGACCCAATTAGAGTAAGTGGAGCAAATCATCCTTATTTAGCCTTTTTTCTATAGCGGAGTACCCCTTTAATTTTAATTAATTTTTGTTTTGTTTTGAAACACTCTATTTTCCTTTTCAAAGCACATTTAAGCAACTCTATTGAGCCTTCTTAGGAGATTTTCTTATCATCGAACATCATTGAAAGAATAGTAATCTTGCTTTTCACGCTTTACTGACCAGAACAGATTGAGCGGGAAATCACACTTCATCGTTATCACAATATTCGATTAGAATCAATGCCACATCATGCATGTGATATTCGAGGACCTACAAGGGTAAGAGGGGATATACATATATATGATTTCAAGGCCATTGTATGTTAAAAAATGCATTTTCATTAGAAAGAAAATCCGCAAACATAACAAGCGCCCTTACAAAAGGATCATTGCTATCTTCGGGCAAATGATAACAATGTTGGTTCCTTGTATTACTTTGAAAGAAAACGCAACAAGAAAGAAAACTTAAATGTACAAACTCTTAAAGAAGACCGGGCATCAACACTTCTCAAAAGTCATGCTTATCATTCTTCACTTTCAAAACCTCAAAATGTCGTTCTCGATCAGAGCATGAACCTTGTTCTTCAATGCCCCACAATTCTCCTTGGTGTGGCCCGTACTTCCCACGTGGTAGTCACACACAACATCAATGACACAACCTTTTGGATAGGGATGATCATTTGGTTTGGACTGAACCGGAGTTAGAAGCTTATTCTCAATAAGCATTGAGAACAAATCAGTGTATGACATAGGAACCGGATGAAGAACCCTTGGGGGCTTTGCAGACCACGATGATTGATTATAGGAGCAGCCATGAGGCTGATTGTTTGGGCGAGACCCTACTATATGAACCTGAGAATCATGCCCCTCATAGGCGGTTGTACTGTAGGGGTCTGTTATCTTCCCCTTCCTAATGGTATCTTCAACGTGCTCTCTTGTTATAACCATATCCGCAAAGCTGTTGATAGGGCTGCTGGTCAAACGATCGTACAAGACTACTCTTAGAGTGTCCACAAATATAGGAATAATTTTATTTTCTCGCATTAGGGGCCGAACTTGAGCCGCCACGTCTCGCCAACGCTGGGCATACTCTCGGAAGCTCTCATTGTGCATTTGATCCAAACTTTGTAGTAAGAGCCGATTAGGGAACATATCAGTTATATGCTTATATTGATTTGTGAAAGCCTGGGCCAAATTTTTCCAAGATTTGATTTGGGCATGAGTTAACTGGTTGTACCACCTCATAGTAGGCCCCACTAGGCTATCTTGGAAGCAATGAATTAAAAGCTTCTCGTTGGTGATGAACCCCGACCATTTTTTGGCAAAATATGATTATATGTGCAGTGGGGCAAGTCCTCCCATCAAACTTTTCAAACTCCGGGGCCTTGAACTTGTAAGGTATTACCACATTCGGGACCAACCTGAGCTCTCTAGCATTCAGTCCATAAGAACCTTCTTCATCTTCTATGTCCAAAATTTCTCCTCAAGATCGTTCCGGGTGTCCTCACATTGCTTCAAGAATTCAGTCTTCACTTGGTTTAACTTTTCTAATTCATCAAGATCTGGGATACTACCTTCGACCTCGTGCATACTTCTGAAGGTCACACCCTATTGAGCTTGGGCGAAGGCACCGGCCTGATGAGCAGAAGATGCCCTTTGGGGAGGGTTGGATGAGAGATTGATAACAGGAGGTTTCCTAAAGATTGGGGCACCCAAACGGTCTCTCAAATCTTGGGTAGAAGTCTCGACAACACCCTTTCCTCCTAGAATAGATTGCATCAACTAAGATATCTCTTTCATCATATCTTGTTGGGACTTGATGATGGTGTCCCTTAGCTCTTTTTGAGTTCGCTCAAACTGACCTCTCAAATCGGCCTCTAACTTAGCAAAACTCTTCTCCATTTTTTTCTTTTGGCGCCGGGTAAAATGTGGGTACGAAATCTTTGATTGCTAAGAATGCTGTGAACCCCAACGATTAATTTTATTTGTTTTACGAATTAATTAATGCAATGCGTTGTATGCACAACAGAGCTAGGTGATTAAAGGTAATTAATAAAAAATGTACAATTGAAATGCAAAGAAGTATTGATTCGACAAACATTCTCATTAAATAACTTTTTATAACAAAGATTGAGTTCCGTTACAATGAGTAAAGAACATAACCACTACATAGGGCACCACTAAAGCCTAAGTTCCTTCTCTACCAATGATTCAGTTGGCATTTACTCATTTTGTGATCAATCTTAAACTTCGAGATTCTTTAATTCGTCATTACGGACTCATTCTCTCGTTATAGCCTAAAACTTTGAATTGTTCTCGAATCAATACTTCATTATGAAATGTCATGAATATGCAAAATAGAACAAGACAAGACAATAAATGGTTTAGCAATAGATAAAATGAATAACGAATATATGGCAAACAAAAAACCAAAGTAGATTCCTAATAACATGGGTTCTAGTTCGCTATGGTTATCCGCATGGCTCTAATCAGGCGGGCTTCTTAGATTCTCACACATGTGTTTGGTTTTAGACAAGGGTAACCGAACCTATCTTATTACCTACTAAGGCAACAAGAACTCCAATTCTGGCCTATTACAAGCTTGCGAATTGGTTTCAGTTCGAGGGAAAGCACGACCTAGTGACGTGGAAGGCTGCTCATGTGTCAAAAGACGTAGATTTCGAAAGTGAATTATCGACCCGTGGATGGCTACTCACGTGGGTATGTGGCGTTTTACTCTCACTTAAGGGATAAAGCTCGGGTATAGAGCTTGATGATCATGATGCAATACATGTCGGTAATTCCTTCGAAATTAAATGAAAAATTAATTCGAAGACCACCAATTATCAAAGCCCGTTCAATTGTAGTTACATTTTCAAGAAAAGGGTCAATCTCACTAGATTCGATTAAAATTCCGACAATTTTCCATCATTAAAAACAACAAATATTTTCTTGGCCTAACTTTCTTTTTGTTTTGTAAAAACAAGTTCAGTCCCCACTGGAGTCGCCATGTTGTAGCGACGTTTTTTTTTCCTTTTTAAAAAAAATATATACGTGGTTTTCTTTTATAAAATCTGTCGATACGAATTATCCCATAAAGCACTTTTGAAATCTTAGTTTAAAGGGATTTCTTTTGAAAATTTGTATTCTTTTGAAAATAATGAAAACTTGGAGTCGCCACCGGCCACTTGGATAAGGTAGGCCGGACACCATA
Organism: Hibiscus mutabilis; assembly: GCA_019671005.1. NCBI lineage: Eukaryota > Viridiplantae > Streptophyta > Magnoliopsida > Malvales > Malvaceae > Hibiscus > Hibiscus mutabilis. Next base: position 16,885,012 of record CM033715.1, read on the forward strand.
AAACCAGAGATTTGTTTTGAAAGGGTTCGAGAGTTGGTTACGTGTTGGGAAGGATTAGCACCCCCATCACGCCCAGAGATCGGTACCAAAATATTTGTTACTTTTAATCGAAGGAAATTGTCGAAATTTGAAAGGAATTTAATTTGGTGACCTTAATTGAAAATTAACCTTAATTGAACAGGCTTTATCGAATTGGTAGGGTCAAATTAATTGGACATTTAATTAATAAGGTTGGCAATACATCAGACCATAGACTAAACCGACATCATATAAGCATGACTGTCGTGTTAGTTTATGGTTCGAATCCTCCACGTCACCTTTATACATGGTGCAAGCAGTTAAAGAATGATGTAATGATTTCATCATGTTTTAATTCTACCTTGAGTCGGTAAGGATTAATTCAAATATTTGGTCAACATCCTTTAAGCTCGGACTGTTACAACACAAATATCGGAATTAATGAATACTTCTCTTTTTATGGTTTAAATTAATTAATTCAAAATAAATGGGTCACATGAATCACAATTAAAAAAGGATGTCACAAAAAGGCTTGAAAATTAAATACACAAAGAGACCCCTAAAGCCCTAACCTAAAAGGCTCAGATTATGAAATTTTAATTAGTAATCTAATTACTAATTAAGTGAATCTAATATTAACCCTAAATTAACTAAACTTGAAAAACTAGAAAGACCTAATAAATTATGGATTATCTTGATGATAATTAATTCGATCAATTTTAAACTAGCATCACAATGAGCCAAGGATACTATTTAAAATGAATCAAGTTAATTAATCATAACTTTAAATTAAATGTTCATCTAAGCCCAATTGTCAATTTTATCCTAAAAAGGGTAATTAAGGAGTGTTTAACTAATTTAATGAATTTAACATTTATCCCAATAAGCCAAGGATAAACTTAAATTAATTAAACTTGTTCAAACCTTAATCAAACTATGGTTTCAAAAACTAACCCTAAATCTAATTTAATTAATTTAAAACCTATGCCCCTATAAGCCAGACGCACAATTTAAATGAATTAAATTAAATTAACTAATGTATCCTAAGAAGGCCTAATCTAACTAAGGCTCTAAGAAACTAAAACCCAAAATTAATTTGATTAATTTAGTGATCTTGTCCCTATAAGACGAGCACACGATCCAAATTAGCCAAATTAATTTGTCTAATCTAATCTAAAACCTTAATTAACCAAAAGCTCATCTAAACTAAGCTCAAACTATCCTAATTAGCCAAACTAAACCCAAAAGGAAAAAAAGGCCCAAAACATATAAATAAACATATATATTATAAGAATATATTATATAGATTTAAAAACCTAATTATATATGTTTAAAGAAAATATACATCATACAAATTATAGAAATACTTTTTAACCTACATATATTTAAAAGCTATATATATATATATTATATATCATACTTTTTTAGAAGGGAAACTATATATCATATGCATTAAAAAACACATATCATAAGCATTACATGGGAACTAAATACTAAAAAAACAAAGTAAATAACCATTCCATATCAAAGGTTACCAGTAAAATTATCAACATTTTTATTGAACTAAAAAAAGATTATACATGAATAGATTAAGGAAAGAGAATACCAAAAACCCAAATCTTATACTCGATTCACCAAAATTCACATGTTGTTGTCAGGGTTGAGAAACTCGATTCAAGAATTTTTTTCTTGTGGTTCGAATAGGTGTAAGTAAGGAGTGAAAATGGTACAAATTGGTGTTTGGTGGTTTTAAGAAAAACAAAAAAAAGGCAGTGGGGGAGAGGGGTTTGCCGAATGATGTGTGAAAAAAAATGGTAGTAGCCCTTTATTTATATATATATATATATATATATATATGATGAAAGGTATTTTTTGTTTATTCTCTTAAAAATAAAAATTAAAATCTTAGTAAATAAGGAGTTGAGATTTTTATTATTTTTTATATTTTTTATATAAAATAATATATAATGAGTCATGAAATTTTAAATTTAGATAAAATTTTAAGTATTAAAAAGGATAATGTAAATTTATTTTATTTCGAGTATTTAATTTAATCACAGATAAAATTTAGTGTCTACAAAATGCAAACGACAGTGAAGATGCATCACTTTGGTGGTGGAGACTTGAGCATAGAAGCTCAGAACGGCATCCCAGATTGCAGCCGTAGTCTCGGCGACAACAAGCTGCGGTAAAATCCCGGTGGACATCGTGGAAAGCAACAACGAAGCCAAAGAAGTATCCTGTTTGCGAAATCGGACGTACGCCGGATTAGGAGTCTTCTCACTGGAGTCAGAAACAAGGAATTTCGCAGGCACCAGAGTTGAATCATCAAGGAAATATTCGAGGCCGTGACCACAAATCATGAGCAGAACCTGCTGCTTCCAGAGGAGGAAATTATAATCGCCAGGCCGAACACTGATACTCTTGTTTGCAAACGCAAGAGTCGATTGATTTTTGGAGACGACACAGACATCACCGCCAGAAGCATCAGAAAATTCCACAATGAAAGGTATAGCGGCGGCGAGAGAAACTTAAAACGATAGAAAAGGAGAAATAAAACGGCAAGAGAGACGAATCAGAACCTGACCCTCTAATACCATATTGAAAATAACCCTAAAGGGTAAGATACAATGAATATAATAAACAACCACTAATCAGAGAAGTGAAAGAGAATTAGGGTTACTGTGTAGGCCAATTTTAGAACAAACTTCTTTGGGCCAGTACCGTTGCCCGGTTTTTATAGCTCAAAATGACCCATAACTAATCTGCCACATAGATGGGCTAGTTAGTTAGGACCTGCGAGCAGTTATAACAAACAAACTAAGCTCATTCTTTAACATTGATCATGTCTCTATTCTTCTTCTTTTTCTTCTTATTGATTTTAAAGTTAAAGGTGTTCATTTTCGGGTATCTGGTTTATCCAGTTATCTTTTTTGCTGGCCCGTGTCCCGGCATGCTATATTTGAATACTTGTGAAACTCGGGTACCTAAGAAATTGAGTAACGGGTACCTGGTTTATATATTTTTTTAATTTTAGAATTAAAAAAATCATATATTAAACACATAAAATTTTAAAGTTTATAATACATAATCCAAATAAAAAAAATTAGTGATTTGAAGTTAGTTTTAAGGTGAAATGTTTATATATATATATTAAAGTTTATCACCAAAAGAATATATTAAAAAGATTAATCTCGATTGTGATTTTTTTTCTTTCAAATATCATACTGACAAATCAGTACAAATATTTTTAAAAAAATTTAAACTTAAAATTTAGAAGTATATAATACAAACATAGAAAGAATTCAGGGATTTGAATTTAGTTTTGGAGTAAAACTATTAAAAAATCTAAAATAAATATATAATTTAAAATATAAAAAATAAATGTTAAAAGTGTCGGGTCGTGTCAGGTACTCGGCCTGATAATAAAATAAAAATCTTAAAAATACCTACCTATTTTATACCGGGTCGTTGGATAATCGGGCTGAGTCTGTTGGGTCGAGTAATTTTGAACACCCCTAATTGATGTATAAAAACTTTTTATGTAAAAAATATATTTATAAAAAAGTTCACCAAATAATTATAAGTAAAATAGTCAAAAAGATATATAGGTAAATATATTTTCACGTTTTTGAATCTTTGGAATAATAAATTTTAATTATTTTGTTTAAAAATCACATGAAGATGTGAAAAGATGAAACTATTTTTATAACACTAATTATTGTTTTTAAAAAATAATTCAATAATATAGTCGTAGCACCAAATTGAATCTAGTGGTGGGAATCGATTGGTACGAGGACGATTTTGTATTTTTATTTCGTTTTCAATATTTTGCGGCTGTGATTTCGGGTAATTCACATTACATACTTCGGTGTTTTTTCCGTCATCATCTACATACCCATTGGATCCCCCTCATCCCTAAAAAGTTAAACAAAATTTACCACTTTACTAACCAAAATACATGGTCGAATTCAATTTACAAGTCATCTACTTAATACAAGTCATCGAATCAGATAAATAAATTATATACTCTTAATTAATAAAAAAGGGTAAATTACTAAAAATGTCATCCAAACTTAATAAAGTTTAAACAAAAAACACAAATATCTTGATGAACTGTAATATTGATAATAAAATAAGTAAATATATAAATAAATGAGAGTAAATTATATATATTTTAAAAAAATTGTAAAATATCAAAGATTTTTATAGATATTTTTTGAGATCCACATAATTATTTATATAGTAACGATTTAATTATTTTCACGATTTAAATATGACAATTCTCGTTTTTATCCCTATTTGAACTTCAATAATAATTTTTTTTTCATCCGCATTTGAGTTTGAATTGATTTTGAATATTTCTCACCAACTCTTAATTGAATCAGACTTTTTTTTTTGTCCAGAGAATCAAACTTTTATTCACTGTATCGAAAAGATAAAATAATGATAATCAGTTAATCACCTAACGTAGGAAACACTGGCAGCAGTCTCAGACAGCACAATGTGGTCCCAATTCATTGCATTCTCCAAACCGTTCGATCAATTATCAATCAACGACTCTCATCCTTCCACGCTCACATACCATTAGCCTTTGATTACCGAAACACTCATGGCTGCCAGAAGTCCACGCTCACTCGTTTGTATCCCTTGGATTCATAACCAATCCAACGGCTGATATTCTTTTTGCAACACTGCAACACTTTTAATTTTGTTCCACTAACATTAATATCCCGCTTTCGTGCCCACACCAAAGAAAAAAAAATCTATCGATCTTTTTTATAAAAAAAAACAATCAATTTTTCTGTACGAAGAAATGCAAGAACAAGGAACGAGTTCAATTGCAGCTAGTTCCTTGCCCTCAAGCAGTGAAAGATCTTCAAGCTCCGCCCTTCAAATTGAAGTCAAAGAAGGTAAGGTCTTTTTGTTGTTGTTTTCCTAAAGCTATAATATAATTTCGTTCGAGTTTTTAAGATTCCAAGATAAAATGGTTTATCTTCGGTCCTTGATTATTTCTGAAAAAGATTTTCAGCGCTCCGAGGTTTACGCGTTTCATTTTTCTCGAGAAAATGCATCGAGATCAACCGCATTTTGATTGATTACATTGAAAAACCGGTCTATATTTTTGAAGGCATGGAAAGCGATGAAGAGATCCGGAGAGTACCTGAGATAGGAGGGGAAGCGTCAGCAGCTCCGGCTGCCGGTCAAGAAACCGGTTCAGTGGCCCGACCGGGGCGGTCTCAGGCATCGGCGGAGGGCGGTCAGAGAAAGAGAGGGCGGAGCCCAGCGGACAAAGAGAACAAGCGCTTAAAGAGGTAATACTTGCCGTTTGGATCATTGTTGAGTTGGATATTACCGACTACCGTTTCGGCCATTAGAGTAATTCATTGATTTTGAAAAATTGGGGGAATTGAGAAGGTTGTTGAGGAACAGAGTTTCGGCGCAACAAGCAAGAGAGAGGAAGAAAGCGTACCTGAGTGAGCTGGAGAGCAGAGTTGGAGACTTGGAGAAGAAGAACTCCGAGCTTAAAGAGAGGCTCTCCACGTTGCACAACGAGAATCAGATGCTTCGACAAGTAATTCGCTTTCTCTTTGCAATTGGGTTATTCAACATCGCTATCAGCATGAGACTTTGATGTTAGGAATTGTATTTTTCATAAAATTCAAATTGGAAAATTATATGAATGATTAGATGAAGTTGGGGTTTAGGGTTTAAAATCAAAGTGGGTTTTTTTTTTGTTGAATATTGTAAATGTATGTGGGTGCAGATAGTGAAGAACACAACGGCGAGCAGGAGAGGCGGAAATGGTAGTTCAAACGCAGCGGAAGGAACGCTTTAAGGCACGACTATAGAATTTATTAGGGGATTGGATTGAAAAACAAAATTCTATTGGCAATGGCAAACGTGACAATTCAACCCCTTGGGTCTAATCCTAATCATGAAGTAATTATCCAAATTATCCAAGATTTAATACCGAGTCCACAAAATCTCAAAACATTTATTAATAATCACAATGTGATGCAATGGTATGATCCTACTCTTATGAGTTTTGCATCAATATGTTTATTATTATTAGGCTTAATAGGAAAATAGGTTCTCAAATTATGTCTTTTTTTTAGTTATATGTCTAAATTATTTTTTTGGGCTAAATAAGTGTTTAAAGTTTTATTATGCATCTCCTTTAAAGTTTTCTATTAATTTTTACCGTTAACATGTGTCATCTCTTGAAAATTTTAAAATTATATTATAAATAAATAAAATTAATAAAATAAAAAAATATATCTTGAAAATTTTAATTATTTTTAAAATAGTTTTTAAATCCTTAAACTTCTAAATTCGATCACTCTCGTCGATGTTGGTTGCGTTGCCAGCGACAAAGTGAAGCGTCATTTTTTCATCAAATAGCTCAAACGCCGTTCGTCGTGAATTGCTCAAAAGAATTATTCGATAATTTTGACGTTTCGTACGACGTTGGTTGATTTTCGGCGATGGAGTGATAGGAGAAATGGTTGTGATGGTTCGATGACCGAAGTAGTGGACGGTAGCGTGACGATCGGCGGCGGAATCGGCTCAAATCGAGATTTAAGTTTTTGAGAGTTAGGAATTTTAAAATTTGGGGGCTGTTTTGTGAAATTTGAAAAATTTAAAAATTTTCTAAAAATTAAATAATTTTATATATTTTTAATATAATTTTAAAATTTGCAAGAGATGACACATGATCTTTAACAGTAAAAATTAACGAAGAACCTTAAATAGGTTACGAAATAAAACGTTAAATAATTATTTAATCTAAAAAAAATTTAAACACATACTAAAAAAATGACATAATTTAAATATTTATTTGACGGTTAAACTTTACTGTTATTTCGAATCCAAAAAAATCAAGCAAATATTGCTACACTTGGTAATTATCCACCTGCTGTAAGACCATTTATAAATTCAAATACTATTCCCTGCTGCCAATTCGATTCGATAAAAATGAGATTTTTATTTAAAATCATAATAGAAGTAAACAAAAAAAACTAAAAAATATTTATTCACCTCAATCATGCCCTTTGAACTGGCAGAACTTTCTAAAAGTTTTTCTGCTCCTCTCTTCAAATGAGGGTTTTACTTCTCTTTGCTCTGCTTGGGTGGTGCCGCATCCGTTCTGGCAGCTGCTGTGGCTGAGGAAGTCTTGGAAAAGGTAAAGATATTATGGAGTTAATGTTACTTAGTAACAATGGATGATAATTACTTTTAGGAATTTTTGTAAATACACTATGACTATTGGGTCACGTCGGTACACCTTATGACGTAGAAAAAAAATTATTCGGTGATTACCACAAGAGATCTATGTACGAGGAACGAACCAGAATGATTAAGAGTGAAGAATTATCTGTTTAAAATCTGAAATTCTGAATTTGGAGGAGATAGATATTCAATCACGATTCCACGATGTCGATTCTTAAACCGCAACGGTAACACCCCGACCTCTACGTAGTTCACCCAGTTGAAATGAGCACATAAAAACTCTCTAAACTATTTAGAATGGAACAATCATATAAAAACTCTCTAAACTATTTAGAAGGTTATCCAACTTAATTAAGTTTTCAATATATATATATATATATTAAATATATATAATGTCAATTCAACTTAATTATTATTTCAATATATATATATATTAAATATCTATAATCCTAATTCAACTTAACTAGGATTTCAATATTTATATATTAAATATATATAATCACAATTCAACTTAATTAGGATTTCAATTTATATTGATTTAAATCGTATTATATTATTTATATATATATATATATTAAAAGAGTCATAATTACAATAATTATTTTTCTTTTAATATTTATCTAATAGTTAAATTATATATATCAAATATATATTAATTTAACTAAATTCGTGTACAATAAATTTGTACATATATAATTCGTTTAATATATGCTCATTTCAACTATGGGTGTGACCCTGTAGGTTCATGTAACTTTAGTACTAAATATTAGAACATTTCTAATATTACAAACAATGAGTGACATCTAGCAATATGTCATTGTCACCTAAGTTATGAAAAATCATGATTCGACATAACCTCTTTGTGATTAACTCTTTTCATGTATTACATCCTTTTGTCCTTATATCTAGATTGGACACAAGTCATGGAATAGTCACACTGTATAGTCCATCTAATATTTCTTGATATATTGAGTAGACTATTATAAACGAATAACTATGATATCTTATATCAACTTATTCGAGCATGTTGATGCATTTCTAGTCTCACTCAATCAATTGGCCTACGATATTACTCCTATTATGTAGAATGGACAAATCCTATCGTGATCAACCATATCCCACTACATAGATTGTGACATATCCAATATCAGTCTTTATAGTGTAGTCAGTTACGACACACGTTTGACTGTATCAAGATATGTCACTCAGGATGTTGAAATAATGATGATCTCAAGTCTAAGGATCATACATGTAGTTATCACTATGAGCAATGTTGTGACTGTCACATAATAATCCAAGAAACATGCTTGTAGCGGGTCCGTCCAATATGTCGTTCCCTAACACATACTTATGTATTGATTTTGACATCTTCATGTTAATGACAATACTTTGTCATTAATCAACTACATATTAGTCTTAATGCACCCACAATAATACTTGACTAGTTCAGATATGTAGCATTCAATATGCTCGACACAACCCCTAGTTCAGATATGAACTTCTTGATCCAAACACCATCTTTTGTAGCATCACATGCTACAATATACTCGACTTCTGTTGTAGAATCAACTACTGCATCATACTTTGAACCTTTCTAGCTAACAATGCCTACATTAAGGCAAGCCACAAAACTCGATTGCGATCGAGAATCATCCTTATCGGTTTGGAAGCTTGCGTCAGTATACTCTTTTATACTTTTTTCTTCCTTACCTCCATACATAAGGAATGTATCCTTAGTTCTTCTCAAGCACTGCACTACCCACATCCATTCATGTTCGGATATGCGGACACCTTGATGGCACTACCCCCATCAAGTCTCATGGTGAAACTACCCTTACCATAATCTCACTTCAGCAGGGTTGCCACTACCCGCATTGCCCATTGGTGATAGCACTACCCCTATCACTCGCAACACAATAGCACTACCCCTATTGTGTAACCAAAGAATTTGCAACATAATCTCACTTCAGCCGGGTTGTCACTACCCGCATTGCCCGTGGTGTAGCACTACCCCTATCACTCGCAACACAATAGCACTACCCCTATTGTGTAACCGAAGAATTTGCAACACGTACAAATTTTGTATATTATAGTGCACTCTCATCCTATTGGTCGACCAATTATATCCGACATAGTGTTGTCATTGAATTTTCACCTAACTTCTTTTACTTTCATTGTATTAACTATGTCATTTCCGATTTAGTAGTATTATATTACATTGTTAGTGTTTCATCATAATTAGTATAAGTGCCAAATGTTAGAGTAGTAATTAGTATTAGAATTATATAGGTGTCATATAATATTATACTTAGTGTACTATAATAATTGTTATATGTTAGTATATTGATATGGTAGTTAGAATTAACATAGGTTATATGCATTTTTGTTAATAATATAGGTAGTTATTAAAACCCAAAATATAAAACGCAAAGCACAATTGTAATTTATAAAAAAATAGTCCATTAAAAATACATAGAGTCCATTTTTCCATTATACAAATGCCTGTTAGGCCTGGTTACATTTGAATTAAAAGGGGCCCTAACTCTTTGTGTTTCTGCGCAGATAAGGGACCGTTGGATCAAGATAGATCCAACGGCATGGATTGAACACGCCTTGCATACGAGATCCAGCTGGAGGAAGGCAAACGACCCATCATCTAGACCCTAGATTAGTGAGCAATCCAACGGCCCAGATTGGCTAACAACAAAGTACGTGAATCGCCACTCGCTCATGGTAGTCACATGCCTGACTTTCTAGTTGTCGTCAAACGCTTCGTCTTCTCTGACGCTCCACTCGCTTCGATTGCTCCTTATTGGTGTCATTCGAGTCATCGAAAATGTGCAAACAAAGAAACAAGAGGGTTAAATCCCTAAATTGGAGCTTGATAATTCGGTAAAAATCAAGATAAAATCAAAAGGGAACTGAATCTCTAAACCGAAGCCCTAGCTATAAATTGGGATCAAATCAAAAGCAAAGTCAACCAATATAGGAGGAATTGAATCCCAAAATCAGTGCCATAGCAATAATCAAGCAATTAGAATCAAAGAGGATGCATTTTCGGGGATGAACATTAGGGATTTATGCTTGAAACTCAAGAACAATTGTACCTATATAAACCCATGTAAATTTCATGTAACAGAACAACAATGACACAACAAGTTCATAGAGAAATTCATACACAAAGCGTATACATTAGAAGCATTTGAATTCCCAGCAGAAGCAAGCAATTGTAATCGAAGTTCCAAAGTAATAAGAGAAGCAAGTTTCTGGTAACATTTTCTTTCTTTTTTTTTCTTGTTTTTTCTTTTCTGTTTCAAAATTAACAAAGAAAAGGGGATTGTTTTTACCTTTATTTTGTTTAAAACACCGTTGTGATTCGATTTCGACGTAGCTATGATGGAAAACGTGATTTGGGGTCGTCGAAATCTGGGAAAATGAGAGTTTTCTAGGAAATTTTGCCGCCGGCAACAACGGCCGACGCTGGTGGATGGTGGCTGGCACGACGAATGTTCATCGTGTTCTTTATTTTATGAAGAACACAAAGAAAATATCAGAGGATTTTAAAGAGATGGGGTTTAACCCGTTTTGATAAATAAGGGGATAATGATTTCTATTTATTATAATTGCTGTATAAACCAACCGATGACCCGACCCGTACCCTGTTATAACTCGCGGCCTTCTTTCCCGGTTCTCGCACCACAGCACCTTTTTTTTAAATCTATTCAATTTCTTCCATTTTCATCACAATTTGGCACTAAATTTTTAATTGTTTTCAAATTAACCCTCACATTTTATTTTCTTTCAATTTAATCACCAATACATTTTTTTAAAAAAGGTAAAAAATAATTATCCTTTTCCTTGTTTTAGCAATTATTTTTATAATTAATCTAATTTAAGTAATTTTGTTCCTTATATGTGCATATACATTTGTGTGTAAAACCTTAGGATTAGGGACTTAAAACCTAGAATAGAGACGTGTATGCTGTAAAACATCCTTCATTTTCAATAATACACACTTAATTGTATTTAAACCTTAATAGTTAAAATAAATGTAGATGTTTCTTTAGGTATTAATCTCTGATTAGATTTTAATTAAAAGACTTTAACACATCTAATTTTCTTGCTGATTTGTTAAAAAGTGAAAACTTAATTAATGTGGTGTCTTATCAAACGGGAATGACAGATTAGCGCCAGGAGTGTTGGCGGTGATTAAAGTTCATTTCCCAGGCGATAAGGCCGTTAAAATAGATTTACATTCACTTTGCGGACAAAGAAATCAAAGGTTTGAGAACTTACAAATTCCAATTTTGAAAATACTTTTTTGAAATCAATTAGGTACCAATTTTTTGGGCGTTGTGGGGGTGCTAACACTTCCCCACACGTAACCGACCCCCGAACCTATTTTCTCTTATTTTTGTAGACCAATATTGTTGTTTTAATAAATAAAACGTTTTATTAAAATAACCTATGCTTTAAAAAGTGATCCAATCACACTTTTTTTAAAAAAGATTGGTGGCGACTCCATGATTTTTATAAAGTTTTCCCAAAACGTCAAGACTCCTAAAAAGGGTTGCAACACATAGTTTATAAGAATCATCACTTGCCAATATACAATTTAAAACCATGTAACCTACTGTTTTTACCAATGCATCATTGAAAACATTTCCATATCCCAAATCTCATGCATTAAACAATTCAAAGCTTTTCAAAAGCATAACATATCTCATTGTCATAATAATTCTATCTCATGGGATAAATCTCATCATAATTCACATATGGAAACTTGCATTAAACAGTAGGTAACAAAACCATAATCAAAACATGAGCATGATATCATTAAAACCATTGGAAACTGAAGTCCTAGAGCAAATGTCACCATACTTACTTATGAGCCTAGATTGGCGTTTCAAGCTCAATCTAAACTCCCATAAATCATTTTCAAACCTTTTTAAGCCTGTAAACCACGTATCCACTCACCAACTTCACTTGCAAGCCGGAACGTTAATCAAGCATCCAATGCAATCGTAGCACCTCCAAACAAATCTGGATTGATCTCCCCTATTTTTACCCAACCAAAAAAGATAATTAAAGCTCAATTCAACATCTAAACTCGCAGCCCACAACCTCCTCAACATTCTAGCATAATTAACAACATAACACCAGCCGAAAACTATCGAAAACAAAGGCGAAATCATCCTAAATGATCTCCAGCCCTTATCCAACGAAATCAACACTTAAAAACCATCAATCCACATCAAATAAACACCTCCTAACATCCTTTAACTTCTAGAAACCATTAAACTCATACATAAAGCCCAAAAACCAAAGATAATTGTAACACCCTAAAACGTACCCTAGAAGTATTTAAGCTTGTCACCTAAGTTAAAGTAATTTAATTGAGTTTGATTCTAAATCAATTAGTAAGATTTTAATGGTCTAAATGAAAGAAATGAAAGAACAATGACCAAATTAAGATGACTAAAATGAATAAATGTCAAATTCAGGAACATGCATGTAAAATTCCTAAAACTTGTAAAAAAACATGGGATTAAAATGAAGAAGACAAGTGTCTTCTACACTTTACACTCGGCAACAACATGATCACAAAGATGACACCATATTGTCATCTTCTTCAATTGTATATGTTTTACCCAAATGGAAGAGAGAAATAGAGAAATTTTAGAGAGAGGGGAAGCAAAAAAAAAATCAGCCAAGGAAATCTAGATTTAGGCTTGAATTCAAACTAGAGAAGGTTTTCTTGCAAAGCAAAGTAAGCTTCCACCCTTCTTTTCCATTCGAATGGCATGAACTTAGGGACTAGATTGAATTGAAATTTCAATTGATTGATGTTAGTAGTAGATAACCTTTGCTTAAAACTTGAATGATGCTGGAATTGATGTTTTAGCCATGAAAATGGAAGATTGAACAATAGATACTATGTTAGAAATATGCAAACATTAAGTAAACATGATCTAGGAGGTGACCGAATATGATTGGTGGTTAAATTGAGATAATTTGTGTATTAAATCGAATAAGGGAAGTGATTATCAAGAGAGTATCAATTGAAATCATGAAAAATGAATTAACCATGCATTGAATAGGTTAAATTGATGGTAGAATGGAAGAAATCGAATTGATTGTGAAACTAGTCACCTAGATGGTATAATTGGCATATAGGGATTGCTTTGAGTAAATTGGTAAATTTGGGATTGAATTGAATATAATTAAGGGCTGGTAATGTTAGCTAGAAACAGGGGAAGACCTAGAATAAATGTTCAATAAGTTGTATGGCTCAATTAGTAAAGAATTGATAGCTTTTACGTGATGAATTGACATGATAGTGAAATCTGGACTAATCTGTAAAATTGGTTAAATTATGGACTGAATTGGACTGTTTAGGGACCTATCCTAACTTGAAAGAACAGGAAAGGGTTAGATTAATGACTGGATAATCGAATTGCATGAATTGTAGCTAAAATTAACTGTCTAAATATATAAATGGGCAGATTATTGAATAGGGGACTATTCTGGAAAATCTGTAAATTTAAGGACTTAGATAAACAAATTAAGGACTAAGCTGGACATGAAAAGTCAGGGGAAAAATAGGGGAAACTAAGGTAAAAAGAGATTGAATTGAACCTGTATGAATCATAGGTTAGATAGCTCACTAAAGTGGACCTAGATACAATCTGGCAATTTCAAAACTGTAAAATTGACCCAACTTTAACTAATAAACTGTATTGATCTAGAAAGGATAAAAATATGAGCCATACATGGATGAATAGGTAATTGAATTATATTTCTAACGGTATAAACTAATCGGAATTCCGACATATAGATTAAAAGATATAAATAGATTAGTAAATAGTGTGCAAACTGCCAGGCAGTGGCAGATTTGTTACTTGTAACAATTCAAGTGTTTGAATGCTTGTGTGAATTGAGTTTGGTATGGTTCTAATGCATGATTGTGTTATGTGAATGCTAGATTAAGATAATGGTGGAAATAATGGATAGGTATCGAGATGTAAATGAGGAATCGGGTATCCCGTAACTTCGGGATACAAGGTGAGTGTAGCCTTACTTAGGGTTAGGACTTAGGTCCTAACCAAATACATTGTTTACAATGCTGATATGAAATTTCTATGAAATGAATCTAATTGATACTTGGTAAAAGCATAAGGGAAGGATGCTTAATTGGAACCTTGATAAATAGTACATGACTTGATAATGGAAAGTGAAACATAAGATGAAATGTTTGATTTCTAGATAATCAATTAAGCTATTGTGGAATGTGGTAGCTTGGATTATTCTTGCTTGAGTCCTGATGTGTTGCTTAAATGTGGTTGAACTTGGCTGTTTTGGTTGTAAATTGACATTGTTTGTGTATAAAGACCAATCGAATTATATTAGGTTAAAATGGACTTACTTGATGCTCACCCGATTCAACTAATACAAGAATGAACTTGAATAGTGGCTAGTAAATACTTGAATTGAATGTGTACTCAAATTCCTGATTGCTTGATTGATAAGCTAATGACTTGGTAGATAAGCTTAATAAGGAAATGAAAGGAATATATCTTCTTGTTTGGCCTGATATGTTTGAATGGTTTGTGGATTGTATGACATTGTGTGATGTTTGAGAATGCTTCATACCTATGAAATGAACTAAGAACTATATGGCCTAATAGCTAAAAAGGAAATTGATTGTGATATGCTTGTTGCCTAATGACTTGATGTGCAGTTGTTTGCAAATAAAAGACTCAATAAGACCTTGGTTGCTAGTTGGTCGTAGGTAGAACAGCATGCCTTAGAGTCTAGAGCTTGACTTGTTAGGTACTTTGTGTACCGTCTTGATTGGTGGTTAGTCACCTTCTTGTTGGATACCTTGGGTATCATCTTGGTAGGTACTTTGTGTACCATCTTATGTGGTGTAGCAGATACCTTCTTGTGTAGGTACTTTGTGTACTGACTTGTGACTCGATTACCTAGTCCTACTAACTACCAAGGAAAAACAAATTTCTAAACTTGTAATAAGACATGATACATGGCTAATAAAAGAGCAAATTGATACATGCTATTGAGCTTCTAGTAGAATGCAAATATATGAATAAGATGAGATAGATACTATCTTGATTGGCTCATTGTTTGAAAGATAAATTACATTGGAATTGACCTTATTCGAATAAGGGGATTTGTGGCCATTGTGCTCATTGTATGATTCTTGATATAATCTTTCTCGGTTGATTGCTTGAGTTTGAAACTGGCTAATTGCTTGATGTATCATTGCAAAATTTGATAATAAGATTAAAATGAAATAAACTACACTTGAATAAAAATGTGTAACCTCGATTCTTGAATAATGAACTTGAAAGTAAAGATCATGTAAGAATGAATTAAGAGCTTGATCATTGAAATTGCTTGAATCTTGATAACAACATGGTAAACTGGACATGTATTCGAATGGAATCCCTATGATTTGCTTGATGAGTTGCTTATTGCTTAAGGATTCATTCCTTGCTTGATTGTTGTGGTGAAAATGCTTGAATTGAGGATCTTGATTATGTGAGCAAGCTTGTCATTGTTTTGATAATGGATGTTTGATGCTAGACTTGTAAGTTAAATGAATTTGAATGTAATCTTGACCTAGTTGTGTTTGAGTATTGCTTACTAGTCTTGCTCAACAATGAATTATTAGGTATCTTAAACCTAGCTCACTATTCGATTGGTATATGCTTGAATGGACATCATAGGTAATCAAGATTAGAATTTAAACAAGACTAAGTCTTGCCTTGTATGTATGCACCGTGATTGTTTATAATGTTTCTTGCTTGGTAAGTAAGTTGTTCAAAGGGCTCTATGGTCCCAAATGTTTGGTCTAATTCAACCGAAAAGATTTAAGTGTCTAGTCTAATTGGAATCAAGTAAGATGTTAGATTGAGAATATGTTTGAACTGGAAATGGATAAAGTCTTTATATGATGATGGTATTCGAATGAATAGGTGAAAATGAGGTTGCCTATATTAGTCTATGGATAACATGGTTAAGTGGTATTTAAAATGAGAATAAACCTCTTAAAATAAGCTGATAAATGATAGGCTTACAAGAATAGGATAATGAACTTAATAACTTGAGCTAGTTTATACTTAATTGATAAAATGTAATAAAAGGCTTCCTACTCGAATGACATGTTAGATACAAAGTTAGACTAACTTAAACTTTTAAGAAAAGGGTTATAAACTAAATACCATGTTACAGTCATGTCCTAATGAATTAAGAAGCTTAAAATGCAACCTAGTGTAATCTGCTCAGGAAATTCTGTTCTGGGCAGCAATTTCGAAAAATCACCATAAATTATGTAGGTCGAATTAAGGGTTGAAATTTATATGGAATGAACCTTAGTATGTCTATTTTCATTAGGAGAAACAGAATTGAATTCTACTTTGTGAGCTGGAATCTGGAAATGAAAACCTCTGGACAGTGCAAACTGTCCAAAAATGTAATTGCCCTATCTTTGAACTAAAAGCTATATTAATTGGAAAAGCATTAAAATGAAAGTTCTAAACGTTTGTAAAGAGGGTTAAATAATCTTTCTAACGATATAAATGGTTTGAAATTCTGACATACGGAATGAAAGTTATAGGTATTTAAGTGATTAGTGCTTATGTTGGCTGGCAACAACAGTATTAGTGTCCTAGATAGTTTGTGAACTGTTTTGAAAACAGTTTTGGGACAGTGGTTACTGCCCTGTTATACATGAATGAAAGTGTACTCTTGATCTTGTTAATGAAATGGCTAATCAATGGACTTAAATGATGAAAATGAATGCTTGGATTGTTTATCCCTTGAGAAATAAGATACATGAAAATGATTCTTCCTCTTGTTTGAATGGAAATGATTATACACATGCTTGATTAGCCTTGTTCTTGCATGAGTTGTTTCTTGATTAATTCATGGTGGTAATCTATGAATTGAGTTGCTTGATTGAATAACATGAATGCTTAATTATGCTTGGATAAAACTAGTTAAATCTGTTAAGATTGTCTAAAGCCTAGATAGGTGTTTCTTGAAATAAAAGACACATAACTTGACAAATTGATAACTTGAAAATCTTGCTAGACTTTAGATGCTACCTCGCTAAGTACAATCTTGTACTTATCACTCTTGTTTACATTCTTCCCAAAACTCAGGTAAAAGCCATCCCAACCAGTACCTTGATATTGAAGTCAGCTTTCTTGGGTTCAAAGTAAGGCATGCAAAGCTTGAAGTTTGACTTTGTATTTTACTTCGATGTACTCCTAGATGGTGGCCTTAGATTGTGTCTAGCATTGATAGACCATGCATTTGGCTTATATGTATAAAGTGTGTATGTTGAACTTGTTAAAGTCTTGTAATGAAATGGTACTTTGGATTTGTAATTAAATATATGTAAATAGTAGCATTTTGTGAACTATTTGGTTATGGCTAATGAATGAATGAATTAGACTTTTCATATGAGCTTGTTATGATTGAGTATGGTTTTGAAATTAAGAAATTGAACTTGCTAGATTGATGATGTATCAAGCTACTTTAGGTAAGACCCTAATCGAATGAATTATGAGTTACACGACTGCTTACCAAAATCACTTACATACTTTATAAGTCTAGATATTGTTAAATGAATAGGACATATGAATTCAATGAACCTAAAGGTCTAAAAGCTGCGCATAATGGGTAGAGAATAGTAGTGAATATGAACTTAATTGATGTTAAGAATTCAAATGCATAAGATGCTCATGCTAATAGCTAAGTTTAACAGATAACAAGATTTATTGTATTGGGCCTAACTGAATGGTGTTGAATGATAGTTGTATAAGAGTAATTCGAATGAATCTAATTGGTACGAATGTTACACATATAGGTAAGATTATATTGAGAACTTGATTCTTGATAACGAATGAAATAGAATGTTAATAGGTAAAGAATGAAATAGAATGTTAATAGGTAAAGAATGAAACTAGCTAAATGGATGAATTAATTAATGGGTAGTGGTCGAATAGTGGCTTATTCCTTAAGTAAATGAGTGAGTTTGATTCTAGTGGTTGAATGAACTAAATTGCCTATAGGCAATATATTAAGCTAAGTTAAATGGAAAATTTTATTTGGCTATGAATTTCACGATTGTCTCGTCCTGTTTTCTCGTCGTACCGCTTCTCGCTCCTAACCCGAGTGAGGGGTGTTACAAGTTTGGTATCAGAGCTTAGGTTTAGCTGATTCTCAAACTAAACCGGGCCAATCATGCATCATATAGGTAAATTGTGCCACCTAGGAGTTAAACATTGTTTGGTATTGGCAACTGAAAACCAATACAATTTGATTTGATTTGATTGAATCCCAGAATGAGTGAAAATTCTGAGTTGATAGTATAGTATTTCATAAGAAATTCGAGGGCGAATTTCTTTTTAAAAGGGGGGAGAGTTGTAACACCCTAAAAAGTACCCTAGAAGTATTTAAGCTTGTCACCTAAGTTAAAGTAATTTAATTGAGTTTGATTCTAAATCAATTAGGAAGATTAATGGTCTAAATGAAAGAAGTGAAAGAATAGTGACCAAATTAAGATGACTAAAATGAATTAGAAAATATTGATAAAGGATCAAGATTTTTGGTAGGGTATTATTAGGAAATCATTTAGAAATCAAAGATCAATTAAATAAAAGTTTATCTTAAGATTTTGAAGAGAAGAATGGTGTTTGACTGGAGAGAAAGTTGAGAGATTTTTTTAGAGAAGAAAAGTTACGTCAAATTTGTTTTAAAAGGAATAACTCTCAATTAGCTCTCCTAACCAAGTTTTAGTTAATTAAAACACTTTAAAGTAAGCCAATTAAGGAATAAAGTCTGATATTAGACTTTAGGGTTATTAGATACTTAAAGATTCTAAGTTCTCATCCTTTTACAAAACGGTCACTACAACAGTTTTGATTTCTTTACAAAACAATCACTATTTTCAAAATGTCATCCTTACTCAATTTATTTTGTCAAATTGAGTTCACCATTATTTCCAAAACATATTTAAATCTTTTAGATAATTTTTTCATATTTTATTTCAGCCAAAATCTATTTCTTTTTAATTAAATCTCGAAACTAGTATAGACCGCTACACCCGTTCACCGGAACAGTCCAAACTAACCGGATCATTATTAACCATGTACCTCATTGTTTTTAAAGTAACACATCAAAACCATTTTCAAGGCATTAACCCAATGCATTCACAAGTATTCCTCATACTTACATGGAACATTTACCAATACATCCATCATCAAAATATGATAAAAAAAGTATATAACATACTTGAAAACATGCTTAATAGTAGGTACCATGTAATTCAAAACAAGTGCATAAAAACCATTTCCTTAAAACACGGCCGAGGGGAAATCTCATCATACTTACTTCCGAGTTTAAATCAGCATTTCAAGCTAAGTTTAAACTCCCAAAAATTACCTTTAAACCATTTCAAAGCTGAAATCCATGTTCTCACTCACCGACACGCAAAGCTTAAATCGCCGATGTGAAAACAAGCGTCCGAAGCCTCCGAAGCTTCATCGGAGACCTTAGGATCATTATCCCTTGTTTTAATCACATAATAACATAGGATTAATGCATCATAATGCATTCATAATCCCAACAACACCACTCCTCAACTTCGCCTCACAAGCATCTATCAATCGCATTCTGAAAACAATCGAAAACACCTTCCAACTTAAACAAGAAATAAACACAACCATAATCTAACATTTCAATGCATCAATTGACATTCAAAAACAGTTCAAACAAATCCTTATATCTCCAGCAAACATTAAACCTCCACAACTCCTCAAAAACACATAACTAGCAACCTAGAGAATTAGAGATTCACATAGCTTCAAGATTCCAATGTTAAAATAAATCTATTAACATTATATAACATCAAAATCATGATTAAAACCAATAAAAAACTCAACAAAATAGATCCAATTCGAAAATCACATAAACTTATCAATTAAACATTGATTTAACCAATTTTCATTATTAAATAATTAAAACTCATTAGAAAACATATGTAAAGGATCAATAACTTGATAATTTCAGTAAAGAACCATACATTAGAGCATAAGGACGAAGCTCACCTCTAATGTTGACTTCCTCCTTAATTGTATTGATTTACATGAGAAAACAAGATTAAAACAATAAGGTTTTGATAAGAAACAATTAAGAACTCTTTTGACATTAAAATATTGAAGAAATCAAGAAGTTACCTGAAGATTTTGAAGAAGAAAATAGTGTTTGGCTGAAGAGAATTTGAGAGAAAATCTTTTAGGGAAAAGTTAGTTATGTAAAGTTTGCTTAGGAAATTAATCATAAAATTAATTCACAAAATCTATTTATACTCTTCCCAAATCTTCTTAAAATATCCAATTAAGGAGAAAAATCTGATATTAGACTTTAAGAAAATTGCTCCTTAAAGATTCAAAGTTTTGATCCTTTTACAAAACTGTCACTAAAAATAGTTTCCATTCTTTACATTTTGGTCCGAAATGCCACATATCCAAATTCCATTTTTCAAAATTGACTTTACCAAAAATATTCATATATTGAATAATGATTTTTTAGATATTTTTCCTAAATATTTTCTCACTCAAAAATATTTAATCTGATTTTAATCCTGAATCTGACTCGAATCTCTAACCCGATCCACCGGACCGTCTAATCAGCCTATAAACCGCTAGGCCCAAAACCGGGGCGTTACAACTCTCCCCCACTTAGGAAATTTCATCATCAAAATTTTTTCCAAAGAAAAAAGTGTGGAAACTATCTCATCAAGTCCGTCTTACTCTTTCACGTGGCCTCCTCAACTTCATGGTGTCGCCACAACACCTCCACAAGCTCAATCATTTTACCACATAGAAATTTACTACACAAATCAAGGATCTCAATAGGTTCCTCATCATCAAATAAATCTGATCACAACTCAATGCCCTCCACCGGTATATCATACGTTGGATCTGACCGATATCTCCGCAACATCGACACATGAACACATCATGAATCTTCTCCAACTCAGGAGGTAACCTCAAACGGTAAGCAACAAGAACTACACGCTCCAAAACCTCATACGGTCCAATAATCCTTGGACTAAGCTTACCCTTACTTTCGGACCGCATCACCTTCTTCCAAGGTGACACCTAAAAAACACATGATCACTAATCGCACACTCAATCTCCCTACGTTTCAAATCCGCGTAGGATTTCTGGCGATCCGAAGCCGCTTTCAAGTGATCACAAATGAGTTTTCTTGGCAAAAGATACTTATTCTTAATCCTTAACTTATTCAGTTGCCAATAATCAATGCACATCCACATTGTGCCATCCTTCTTTTTCATGAACAAAACCGTGCACCCCACAGCGAAACACTAGGCCAAATAAACCTTGGATCAAGCAACTCCTAAAGTTGCATCTTCAATTCTTTCAACTCTTTCAAAGCCATACAATAGGGAGTAATAGGCACTGAAGTTTTATTTGCATACAACCCAATGCCAAACTCAACCTCTCTATTCAGCGAAAAACAAGGCAATTCCTCCAAAAAAACGGATGGAAACTCACACATTGTGTAGATATCCTGAATACGCACTTCCTTTGATACCGAATTTAAAACATAGTCCAAGAATGCCCCACAACCTGAATCCATCAAATGACTCACTTCTAAAGCCAAAACAACATTGGAAAAGAAATTAGCTTTCTCGCCCACGATTACTACCTCATAATCATCATCAAGTTTCAAGGTAACTCGCTTAGATTCAAAATCAACCATAGCTCTATGCTCAGTCAACCAATCCATACCCAGGATTACATCAAAACCGTGAAACGACAACTCCATCAAATCAACCACAAACACATGACCTTGAACAGTCAAAGGACATATTTTAAACAACTTTCTTGTAACAACCGTTTCACCGAAAGAACTAGTTACTTGTATTCGCACATTTAACATCTCAGCAGGTATATCAAGAAAACGTGCATGCTCATGCAAGATTATGAATGCGTAGAACTAGAATCCACCAAAGAAAACAACGACAAAGATTGCAAAGTAAATGTACTTGCAATCACATTAGTGTCGTTGCGTCCCTCGCGATGTGCGTACACCCTCGCGGGATCACCACTCTCAGGTTGAATAGCAATGATATTAGCCACCATCCTCTAACCCTCATCCCTACACTAAAACTACCCTCAGCTACAACCACGACCTTAATGTGGCACAACTATAGGTGCCTTAGCCTGTCCACCACCAACCAACAACAACAATCGCGCCTCAGATGATTGCTCGATCCACAACTCCAAAAAGAGTTAGCAACAACAATAGGAGCCTGTCCCTCATGAGCCAAACACAGACAGTCCCACCTCATGTGATCACGCTATCCACATGCCAAATAGGTATTAAAAGCTGATCTAGCCTGGGTATCCTGACCACGCGGTCCACGCCTAGTACTACCCCAACCTCACCTCAACTCAGGGCGATACCTCTTATCACGTTGCTTCTTAAACTGACCACCACCGGAACCAGAGTCTGCAACTCTTTTGCCAGAGTCAGAAACTCTCATACAAACTGATAACCCCAGGTTCTGCTCATTATCCTTCGCCCGTGTAACCAACACGTCGAAATTGGTGTAGTCAGAAGCCAACATGTATATCTTATCATCCTGCACCAACCCGTAACAGAATCGGTCACAGTGATGCCTCTCATCCGGTACCAGTTCAGGAGCATACCAGCTCAACCGAACAAATAACACCTTAAACTCAGCTACAGATATACTACCTTGAACCCAGGCCATAAAATCACGTTTCTTTTCACCCAAGTATCTAACTCCCAAATACCTCTTCTCATAAATAGTTTGAAAGAACTCTCTGTTCACATCACCGAGTTCCATACCTGGAGCCACAATTGTCTACCAACTATACGCATCTCCTTGCAATAGAGACACAACACATCTTTAACTTGTGACAATCATTACACCCCATTTGGTCAAAAATCTGATCAGTAATGGTCATCCACTCCTTAGATACCTCGGGTGCCAACCATCAAGACTCAACTCCTCCCAAACTATGGAGGCACTCTAACAACAACCCACGGTTGTCCAACAACTGGTGCAGTTACATGCACTCCAACAACGATTGCTTGAAAAGCTCCAAACATCGCCTATATCAAAGGCACCATGTCACCCAATACTAGCCCAACTGGCGCAGGTGGTACTTACTTCGGGGTGGCTAACCCTCTAGAGATATAACATTCTCCTCAACTTCTTGCCCAACGGCAACAATACTCGAGCTATTTCTCAATTCTCCCCGCGATCATAACATAACACATTTTCGAAGGCATGATAACTACACCAAAACAAAAATAATCAGGCCAACTTCAAGTGAGGATCCAAGACAACAGGTGAAAACTCAACTCAATTGGGGATTAATCGATATCCAATTACTCGCAATTGCAATTTTTGGACCAATTTGCAATTCTGAAGAACTACAAGGACTTAGCTCATTTTAAAGTTACCGATCCTTAATTAATCATGTTTCATGCTCACATGTTAGAAATTAGCTTAAAACATTCATTCAAACTTATGCAATAGCATACATAACATTCAAGGACCAAAACGAATGAAACAGAAACTTCCAAACATCTCAAAAACCAAATTAACAGTTGCTCGTATGGATACACAGGCAAGTATATCGGTACGCTTTGGCATTTATCAAGAACTAGATTCTAGTGGCCTAAAATTGTACCGATATGGGTATGACGTACTGATACGCCTTGCCAAAATGCCCTTGTCTATACCGAAACACTTATTCGCGTGCCAAAACACAGACCCCAAAATAGCTTACTCGTACTGGTACATGAACACGTGTACCGATACGCTTAGAGCTATAACGTCCAATTTTTTTTATTTTTCGAGCAATCTAAGCTACCATAACATTCCAACGTATTTTTAACATAATCAAAACATTACCAAGGATCGATCCACAACAACTTTTCATAGAATCACAAACCAATCATAGCATTATGCTTAAATGAGTAAACTAGAGGCATGTTTCCTAAAAACAAAAACATTCCAAGCATGAATTCATAAATCCAAACAATACAAAGCATTAAAGGCCATTTACAACCCAAAAACAACATAGCAAACATGCTAAAATAGGGAGTTTATCAAAATGCTTCCCAAACCAACAATGGACCTCATTGCCTTTTTTACTGCAAGTCTAGTTCGAAACTATACTTCTTCATTATTCAAGTCCTTGTATTTTCCCCTCGCTTGCCCGCTGCCTCCAACCTTTAATTCTCTACATTGATGGACAAAGAGAGCATAAGCACACAAGGCTTAGTAAAAAGTTCTCAAAACGTACACCATCAATGCATTTAAAACCATTTTCCAAAACCACATTCAATCATCACATAAAACATCATGCCTTGAAAACCATGCACTTAACACTTTCAAAAACCAGCATATTAAACCATATGCAACATTTATCATGGATCAACAACAAATCTCATTGCTAACCCACAATTTAAGCTTTTCCATGCATAACAATCCATATGCAAATCTTAAAGAGTAAACATGTATAAACCAACATTATACATCAACATCCATCACATAATGCATTAATAATTATATTGGCTTTCAAGTTATCATAAACCAAGTCCCACAAAATAGTTCATTGGATACACGGATTCAACAAGTGTCCTCTCAACACTTCAAGCCATCTCAACCAGAATTACGGTATGATCACAACCGTGGTACAATCACAACCGGGTACAATCACAACCCTGGGGACACCAACCCTAATCATCGATTAGATGTTTAATCCACTAATGCGAGTTTTCGGTACCATATAACCCCTCAACCGTTAGGATACTTGGATGGAGTATTCAATACACCGTATAAACCCCTCGATATCCAATACGACTTTTTATAGTACATTATCAATCCTATGGTCGGCCAACTACATTCGATAACATTTTTAATCATATCACTTGCCAATATAATTCATTATTAACCATGTACCTCACTGTTTTTAAAAGCAACACATCAAAACCATTTTCAATGCATTAAAAAGTATTCCTCATACTTACATGGATCATTTACCAATGAATCCATCATCAAAATATGATCAAAAAATATATATAACATACTTGAAAACATGCTTAACAGTAGTTACCATGTAATTCAAAACAAATGCATAAAAACCATTTCCTTAAAAAGCGGTCGAGGGAGAAATCTCATCATACTTACTTTTGAGTTTAAACTAGCGCTTCAAGCTAAGTTTAAACTCCCAAAAATCACCTTAAAACCATTTCAAAGCTGAAATCCACGTTCTCACTCATCGACACACAAAGCTTTAATTGCCGATGCGAAAACAAGCATCTGAAGCCTCCGAAGTTTCACTGACGACCTTAGGATCACTCTCCATTTTTTAATCACATAATAACATAGGATTAATGCATCATCATGCATTCATAATCTCAACAACACCACTCCTCAACTTCGCCTCACAAATATCTATCAATCACCTTCCGAAAACAACCGAAAACACCTTCCAACTTAACCTAGACATAACTAAGCCATAATCTAACATTTCAATCCATCAATTGACATTCAAAAACAGTCCAAACCAATACTTATATCTCCAGCAATATTAAACCTCCACAACTCGTCAAAAACACATAACTAGCAACCTAGAAAATTAGAGATTCACATAGCTTCAGGATTCCAATGTTAAAATCAATCTATTAACATTATATAACATCAAAATCTTTATTAAAACCAATAAAAAACACAGGAAAATAGACCCAATTCGAAAATCACATAAACTTATCAATTAAACCTTGATTTAACCAATTTCTATAATTAAATCATTAAAACTCATTAGAAAACATATGTAAAGGATCAATAACTTGGGAATTTCATTAAAGAAACATACATTAGAGGAGAAGGACGAAGCTCACCTCTAATGTTTACTCTCCTCCTTAATTGTATTGATTTACATGAGAAAACAAGATTAAAACATCAAGGTTTAATATGAAACAATTAAGAACTCATTTGACATTAAAATATTGAAGAAATCAAGAAGTTACCTAAAGATTTTGAAGAAGAAAAGAGTGTTTGGCTTAAGAGAATTTGAGAGAAAATCTTTTAGAGAAAAGTTAGTTACATAAAGTTTGCTTTGGAAATTAATCATAAAATTAATTCCCCAAATATATTTATATTATTCCTAAATATTTTTAAAATATCCAATTAAGGAGAAAAGTCTGATATTAGACTTTGGGCAAATAGCTCCATAAAGATTCAAAGTTTTGATCCTTTTACAAAACAATCACTAAAAATAGTTCCCATTCTTTACATTTTGGTCGCTAGCCAAAATGTCACATTTCTGAATTCCATTTTTCAAAATCAACTTTACCAAAAACATTCATATATTAAATATTGATTTTTAGATATTTTCCAAAATATTTCCTCACTAAAAATTATTTAATCTAATTTTAATATCAAATTTAACTCGAATCTCTAACCTGGTCCACCGGACTGTCTAATCAGCCTATAAACTACTAAGCCCAAAACCGGGGCATTACATCAGCCTTAGGATTCAAATTTGGATAAGATGATAACGCTTCTTATCCCTTGCGCATTCAAATTTCAAACCAAAGGTTTATCCTAGGGTTCCCACGCAAGCCTATTTAAATAAATCGAGCAAGCACTTGAAAGAGAGGCTGTACCGTGGTGAACCAAGGGGCGAAATGGTGTGGCCACCTAAGATCGGGAGCTCTAGAGCATTCAAAGGGCTGCATCGACGGATCTCCTTCCTGCCCATTCTATTAGTTTTATTTGTTTTTATTTTAAAAATGATGATGTTTTTTTATTGGACCCCCCAACTATGAACTAAGTCTTTTTAGTTGGTTGGAGGATATTTACGATTAACGTTTATTTTATATTTTATTTTTAATAATCAAAATGCCTTGACATTATTTTCTATCTGCTAGTACATATTTTTCTAAATTCGTTTTCATACGAAAATTGGCATTGCGTGCTTATTGCACCTTAATATCTTAACAAACTTAAGGGGCAACGATCAGTTGCCAGATACTAGGGCAAGAAGCTTTGACATAAGATGTTTAAGTAGGTGAACTTACTTCGGATGTGAGCCTACCCCTTAGGAGTAAAGATTGACACTTAATCAAGTTAATTAATGAAAAACATCACTATATACATATAAGGGTTTTCTCGTGGTTAACGTAGGGTATTGACATCGATAGAGGAAATACTATCTTTAATATGCTCGGCAATAAATCAAGGCAAGACATTATTAAAGTTTGGAATAAGTAGTGTGAAATCCAAGCATCCCTTGCCAACGCTCATCATTCAATTCACCACTTCGTTGCCAGACTGCTTTCATTTTCACTACACTATTTTCCCATCTTTTTAGTCTAAAACCCAAAACACTTCAAACATTTTTATTTATTTCAAACAAGTAAACATTGAGCAAATAAGTTCTTGGTCAATCCATGTGGATTCGATACTCATCTTACTGTTGTATTACATGTTGACCGTGTATACTTGCATGCATAAGACTCACCTTTGGCAATATTCTCTTTCATTTTACACTAAATATTTTATCTTTTGCCAAGCATTAGCAAAGTCGACACCTACACTGCTGTTGTTAAGTCAAACTCCCTATTCTGGCTTTGGCACCAGCGTTTAGGTCATCCAGCTAGGGATATAGTTTCTGTTGCGCGTATTAAGTGCTATACAAACGGTGCAAGTATACACATCACAAGCAATAAATTGATATGATAAGCATCGAGTATCATCTCCACAGGATTGGAGCTACTTCAAGAATCTAACTTCTCACACTGAAAGTAAAAACACAAGTAGGTGATAGTAGGATTTATAATTAACAAGAAAATAAAAGAGCAATTAAATAAAAAGAATATGTAATTGAATAAGAGAGTAGGTTGGGTTATCATGAGTTGTTGTGTGATAATCGAATGGATTGTCATGGTAACTGAGTGCTAGAGTAGCTCAATCACTTCAGCAATTGAATCTAGTCGGATTGCCTGGGCAATTCTGCAATTGCCTGGGAAATTGGGACTGGAGCGATTGCCTGGGCAACTGGGCAACAACCTTTAAAGTTCGGCGAAGCGTTCTTCAATGGTTTCTCGTTATCTCTAACTCGAAACACTGTAATTGTGCATGCCTTGATAATACATCTCTGCGTGAACCAAGGGTGGACAACAACCTATCTTGCGCTCCTTTTAGCCGTTGAAATTCGTAACTTATCCCTAAGACGAATTAGTCTTCACCATCGATCGATTGTATGAAAGCCATACTCATTCGCTTCTTGAATCCAACTCTCTCGATAATAGATAAATGGATGAATTCGCGAGATCCTCTCCCAATTCACTCGTAAACAAAATTAAGAATCAAGAATGAACAAACTTTGAAGTAAAATTGCAAACTCAATACCTAAACAAATCCAATCGTTTTCACAACCACAAAAACATAATAACCCAAGCCAAATAAATTTAGTTCATGACTGGGCACAAAATAAACTCAAGAATAAAATCCCTAAACATGAATCTAATGGAACAAAGAAGGAAAAACAAGAAGATGTCGAGCATCCCCTTTTGTCGAATTCTCTCCCAATCCCTCACCTCAATCCAACTCTTCTCCCAAGTAGGCTGCTAGGGCTTCTTATTTATAGGAGATAGCTAGGTCAAAGTCTTTCTTGAGGAAGAAGTTAAGTTTGAATTAAATACAATATAATAAAAGAAATAGATATCTTTTATTTTATTATTTTATTCCTCCTAAAACTCCTCCTAGAACTCTTGGAATTTAATATCCTTTTTATCTCTATTAAATGCTGCTTGAAAATTCAAATTTTGGGGAGTTATCCCTTGAATTTCGACTTTATCCAAAACTGGGCAGGTTTATCTGGAAATTGCCAAGGCAACTGGTTCGACAAGTCCTTCCTGAATTGCCTCCTCAATTTGCACTTTTTCATGGCAATTCTAACCTGCACAAAATAAAACACCAAAGTAGCAACTTTTCCACGAAAAAACAACAAAATGTAATATCAAGCTCATGAATCAAGGAAACTAGGAAATTATGCATGAATGCCTATTAATGCAACTAAAATGAGCCGAAGTCTAACAATAATATGAGTAAAAGGGGTTATAAAATAGTACTTTTGAACACTTAACACACCCCCAAACTTGAACCATTGCTTGTGCTCAAGAAATGCAAATCTAATAATTACCTGCCAAGACTTTAATCATCAAAGACATGCTTCAAACTTAAATTCAAACCTCAGAACCGTGGCACAAAGTATGGTCACCTTTTGGATTTTTTGGATGACACAAAAATTTACCGGAACCAAACTATAATGCTTGTGACAATGTGTGTGCGTAGTTGTGTACAAATTGATTTTCAATATTCTATGTGAACAATAGACTTTTTTATTCATCTTTTTACTATAGCCAATTTCGGGCACCTCTAGTAAAGCAAGCAATTTCTTATTTTAATTAATTTAATTAATTTTTTTATCGACTAAAGCCAATTTCTGGCACCTCTAGCGATATCTTTAATTTGCAACTACTAGAGCCAATTTTGGGCACCTCTAGCAAGAAATTAACTTTTAATTTTTCAATTTAAATTAACCCAAATTTTGAGCAACCTAAGTTCACTAAGTTTCTTTCAATCAACAAGCCATAACCGTGTTCATAATATTTAGCATCATAGTAAAATTCTAAGTTCTTTTCATGCAATCCTAAAATTTAAAGGTTCTTTCAATTCAGTGCAATGGCAAAAATTCATCATCGAATATTCAACAAGTTTAAGCAATTAAATCCAATCAAAGGCATGGCAAGTAACATTTGCAACCTATATGCTATTACTAAAGATGAATGCAGCTAACATGAAACTAACTAGAAACCAATACCCCCCCAATCTTGAGAGAAGCATTGTCCTTAATGCATACAAAAAAATTAAAATAAAATGCACATGAGTTAGTCGAAAATGTCGTCACCTTGAATGATATGTTTCCTTCGTGCCAATTGCTTGGTTCGTTTGCCGATTCGTGATGGTTGAGTGCGTATGGCTGGTGTTGTCTCTTGTGCGACAGTTGCTGTGGCATCCTCAGTTGCCAAAGTAGGGTTCAGCTGTTTGGGCATCAGGTCTTGCCGAGGCATCGGGAATTGCCGAGGCAATTTTGGTTGCCCGGGCAAGCTTCGCTGTTAGAGCTTTCTTTGGCACTTCTTGTTCCTTAGCTGGTGAGGAATTGTCTTGATGTTCTTGGCTATGGTGATTGTGGTTGTGGAATCAAAAACAAATAAAAAAAGATATGGAAAGATAAAGATAAAAAGAATAAAAATTAAACTAAAAACATACTTTTATCCTAAAAACCAAGTAAAAAATAATTCAAAAATAAAACTGAAAATAAATAATAAGTACTAAAGGAGAGCATGGTCATACATCTCCTAAAGTAACCACTTCCTTGTCGCGCTCAACAAGGTTGTCGGCATAGTGCTTTAATCTTTGTCCGTTAACTTTGAACTCATGTCCGTCAATGGTGGACTTGATTATCACAACACCATGGGAGAAAGGTTTGACAACTTTAAAAGGTCCGGACCATCTCGATTTCAATTTTCCTAAAAAGAGTTTTAACCGAGAATTAAAGAGAATAACTAATTGACCGGGAAAAAATTGTCGCGACAATAGCTTCTTGTCATGCCAACGCTTCATTTTATCCTTGTAGATTCTCGCATTGCCGTAAGATAAGGCACAAAATTTTTCAATTTTGTTAAGGTCCAGTAGTCACTTTTGTCCAACACTCTCCCAATCCATGTTGACAGTTTTGATCGCCCAATAAGCCTTGTGCTCGATCTCCACCGGAAAGTGGCAAGTCTTGTCGTAGACAAGTCTGTAAGGTGACATGCCTAAAGGCATCTTGAATGTTGTTCGATAGGTCCATAGTGCTTCATCAATTATTGCCGACCAATCCTTTCGAAAAGGATTGACAACTTTTTCAAGGATAACCTTCAATTCACGATTAGAAATTTCGACTTGCCCGTTTGTCTGTGGATGATATGCCGTGGCAATTTTGTGCGTCACTCCAAATCGCTCCAGCATTTTGGCAATTAGCCTATTGTCGAAGTGGGTGCCTCCATCACTGATAATTGCCATTGGTGTTCCAAATTGTGTGAATATGTTTTTCTGCAAGAATTTCTGCACAGTCTAGGAATCGTTGCTGGGAACTGCAGCTGCTTCTACCCATTTAGACATGTAGTCTACGACAAGTATACATTGCCGAACAAGGATGGGAAGGGTCTCATAAAATTGATTCCCCACACGTCAAACAACTAGACCTCAAGGATATTTTGTAGTGGCATCTCGTGTTGGCATTAAATATTCCTTGTTCGCTGACATCGATCACAGCTTTTGTAGAAGTCTTGAGCATCTCTGTAAAGTGTTGGCCAATAGAAACTGGATTGCAAGACTTTGGCTGCGGTGCAAGTGCCTCCAAAATGACGTTCATAGAGTGATGAATGGCATTGTCGGAGCACGTTTTGCTACTCTTCCTCAAGGATGCATCGCCTAATGACCTGGTCTGCACATTGTTTAACTAAAAGAGGCTTGTCCCAATAATAATGCTTAGCATCATGTCGGAACTGCTACTTTCCCTAGCGAGTAAGATCATGAGGTAAAATGCCACTAACAAGGAAATTCACTAAGTCTGCATACCATGGAATTGTTGAGGCAATTGCTGCTGCTGTTGCCACGGGCATGCTGAGGCAATCCCTATTGTGGTTGCCTAGGCATCGATAGTTGGGGTTGCCTGGGAAATTAACAACTGCTCATCTAGGAATGCATCATGGATTTCCATGTTTGTGTCATCGTCTTTTCCTCGTTCTAGACGTGACAAATAGTCGGCGACTTAGTTCTCGATACCCTTCATGTCCTTAATTTCAATGTCAAACTCTTGTAAAAGTAAAATCCAAAAAATTAAATGAGGTTTGACATCTTTCTTGGCAAAAAGGTACTTAATTTATGGATGGCCAGTATGAAAAATTACCTTGGTCCCAATCAAGTAAGAACGAAATTTATCAAAAGCGAAAACTACAGCTAGTAACTCTTTCTCTGTAGTGGTGTAATTCACTTGAGCTTCATTAAGAGTTTTACTAGCATAGTAAATCACATAAAAGATTTTACCTATTCGTTGACCTAGTATTGCTCATACTGCAAAGTCGCTTGCATCACACATAAGTTCAAAAGGTAAGGTCCAATCGGGCAAAACGACAATAGGTGACGAGGCAAGTTGCTTCTTCAAGGTCTCGAATGCTTGGATGCATGAATCATCAAAGTGAAAAGCCTTATCCTTGGCTCTGTCGACTTCAATTCCTTTGGATGAGATCTTGTGACCGAGCACTATGCCATCATCTACCATAAAGTGGCATTTTTTCCAACTGAGTACTAGATCGGATTCTTCACATCTTGTTAGCACTTTCTCCAAATTGCCGAGGCATTTGTCTAAGTTATTGTCGAATACCAAAAAATTATCCATGAAGATTTCCAGGAAATCTTCCACCATGTCGGAGAAAATTGCCATCATACATCTTTGAATAGTTGCCAGAGCATTACATAATCCAAACGACGTCATTTGAAAAGCGTAGGTACCATACGGGCATGTGAAGGTGGTCTTTGCCTAATCATTCGGTGCTATGGCAATTTGGTTATAACCTGAGTAACCATCATGAAAATAATAAAAAGATTTACCTGCAAGTCGGTCAAGCATTTGGTCAAAAAATGGCAAAAGAAAGTGATCTTTCCTAGTAGCTTTATTTAACTTGCGGTAATCCATGCAAACCCTCCAACCAATCACAGTCCTAGTTGATATTAATTCATTACTTTTGTTGCTTACCACGGTTCCCTTTTTCTGTACACATTGTATCGAGCTTACCCATGTACTATCAGAGATAGGATATATGATTCTAGCATCAAGCCATTTGATGATTTCCTTCCTCACGACTTCCTTCATAGCAGGGTTAAGCCTCATTTGTGCCTCAATTGTCAATTTGCGTTCATCCTCTAATAGGATTTTGTGCATACACACTGCCGGGCTAATTCCCTTTAAGTCGGCAATTATCCATCCTATTGCTTTCTTGTGCATTGCAAACATGTCGATCAACCTCTTTTCCTATTCAGGCTGCAACTTAGAAGAGATAACTACGGGCAATGTGTTATCGATTCCCAAGTAGGCATATTTCAATTGCCCTGGCAATGGTTTCAATTCAAGAATATGAGGTTGCTCAATAGAGGGTTTTTCGATTTTACCATTCTTGCCTAAGTAGTCCAATGGTTCAAAATACTTACCTGGATGACTTGCTATCCAATTGGCTTCATCCTGCTCTTCATCGTCCGGCTCTTCAAACTCCTCAGGTTCAATTTCCTGGGTAATGTAATTGCCGAGGCAATTTTTCTTGGCAATGTTATTGCCGAGGTAATGTTTTTCCACGTCAAAATCAAATTCGGTTGTAGCATTGAGTAATTGACATTCTTCTAGATCATCGACATACTTTAGGGTCTGGAATACATTCAGCTTGACTTTTGGTCATTCACCCTCATCGTGAGTTCTCCCTTTTCAACATCGATCAAGGTTCTTCCCGTTGCTAAGAAGGGTCTCCCAAGAATAATCGGGGCGAACTCATCTACTTCACAATCCAAAACAATAAAGTCAGCGGGAAAAATAAATTTATCAACTCTTACCATTATATCCTCGATTTTTCCCTCTAGATGCACATAGGATCTGTCAGTAAGCTGTAGCATAACTATTGTAGGTCTTGCTTTCCCGATTCTCAATTTCTGGGAAACTGATTTGGGCATCAAATTTATGCTTGCTCCAAGCTCGCATAATGCTTTCCCAACATAATGGTTTCCGATCGAACATGGTATGGTGAAACTGCTGAGATCTTTAAGCTTGGGTGGCATGCGGTTGTGCAACATGGCCATGCATCCTTCTGTCACAGCAACAGTTTCAAATTCCCCTAGCCTAGTCCTTTTAGAGACGATGTCTTTAAGGAACTTAGCATAGTTTGACATTTTCTCTGTTACTTCAACCAATGGCAAGTTGATGTGGAATTGCTTTAAGTTGTCAAGGAACTTCTTGAACTGATATTCTTGCTTTTTTCATTTCAACCTCTGTGGGAATGGTGGTGGAAGTTGGACGTCCTCAATCCATTCTTTGCATTGGAATTTGATTTGAGGAATTGCCGATGCATCAGGACTTGTCGAGACATACTTGGTTGTCGAGGCGATCATCGGGTATTACCGAGGTATGGGTATCTGGTATTGTATTGGCATTAGGACTTGTCGAGGCACGAGCATGTGGAGTTGCCTTGGCAATTTCTAACTCGTCATTTTTATTGGAGGTTTTGTTGCTGGACTCGTCTTGTTGGACAAGGGGTTGCTCTCCTGGTCGGTTTATTGGCTGGGCATGTGCATCATTAAGCTTTCGTCCGCTCTAGGTGGTGATTACTTTACACTGCTCATGGCCTATTCCTTTGGCAACCTCATTATTGCTAGGTAAATCGCTCATTGGTATCATATTCAAGTTCTGAGCAAATTGCCCTACTTGTGTCTCCAATGACTTTAGGGCCGCCTCTTGGTTTTGCAATCTCATCTCAGTCCTGTTGATAAAGGCATCAGTCTTTTTCATGAAATTACTATTCTCAACCATATAAGATTCAGTTTTTAACATGAAAGCATTGAGAGAATTTTCCAAAGAACTGGATGGTGTCGATTGCTGCGGCATCTGTTGTCGTGGCATGTTCTGTTGGAATCCCGATGCTTGTGTATTCTTACTGTTCTGATTAATGGCATTGTTTGGGTTGCTCCATGAAAAATTAGGGTGCTTTCTCTAGGCCAGATTGTATGTGTTGGACATCACATTGTTGTTCCGGTTGTAGTTTCCAACGTAAAAGCTAGATTCTAGGTTCTGCAAACATTTAGAAGAATCATGGTTACCATTACATAAATCACAAATTGAATCTACTACCATGATCTCCTGTGTGTTGCTAGGTCGCTGCATATTTTTAACAATATTGGTTAAGGCGGCCAATTGTGCAGAAATAGATCCCGATTAATCAAGCTCGTTTATTATGGCGTTGCGTCTAACTATTCCCCTTCTGGTGGTTGGGAACTGATAGTCGTTCTTGGCAAGACGGTTCAAAATATCTATTGCTTCCTCAGGTGACTTGTCGAGGAGTATGTCATTTGCTGAGGCATCTAGCATCATCCTTGTCGTCGTGTTCACAGAATTGTAGAACATCATCACTTGCGTCCACAATAGGAATCTGTACATGGGACATTTGTGTAAAAGCTCTCTGTATCGCTCCCAAGCCTCATACATGGATTCATCGTCTGCCTGCCGAAAAGAAGTAATATCGTTACGCAATTTATCGGTCATATTTGTAGAACTAAATCTAGCAATGAAATCACGACACAAATTCATCCAAGATCCTATAGATCCGGATAGAATACTATTCAGCCACATTTTTGCCCTATCCCTCAGTGAATAGGGAAACAATTTCAGCCTTAGGATATCTTCATGGACTCCTTGTAGATTGAATGAATTGCAAATCTCCAGGAATGATTTGAGATGTTGTCTGGCATCTTCAGTTGTCGAGCCGCCAAATTGACCAATTGTGTTGATCATGTTGAACATCACAGTTTTTAATTCAAAGTGGGCGGCTTCTATATCGGGTGTGACAACTCCTGGATTGAGACCGTTGAGATCTTCTTCTAGGTAGTCTCGGATGGGTTTATTATGAACAGGTTGTACGACTGGATCTCCTCATCCTCTTGCTACGGGATTCTGGTTACCATTGGCATTTAGATTGTCGATTGGGTTATCTTGTTGTTCTGCTATTGCTGCTCGTTGTTCTCATCTTCTTTGATGAATAACTCGTTCTATCTCAGGTTCAAGTGGGTAGTCTTGTGATGTTGGTCTCGCCCTGGTCATACACAAATGCAAAACCAAAGTTGTAAGTCCCTTGAAACCGATTAGAAATAAAACTAAAATAAAATAAAAATAAATATAGGTGCAAGAAATTAAAAACAAAGTTGATATTGCCAATCCCCGGCAACGGTACCAAAAACTTGTTGCGCGTATTAAGTGCTATGCAACGGTGCAAGTATACACATCGCAAGTAATAAAGTGATATAATAAGTATCTAGTATCGTCTCCACAGGGATTGGTGCTACTTCAAGAATCTAACTTCTCGCACTGAAAGTAAAAACACAAGTAGGTGATACTAGGATTTATAATTAACAAGAAAATAAAAGAGAAATTAAATAAAAAAATATGTAATTGAATAAGAGAGAGTACGTCGAGTTATCGTGAGTCGTGGTGTGATAATCGAATGGACTATCGTGGTAATTGAGGGATAGAATAGCTCAATCGCTTTAGCAATTGAATCCAATCGGATTGCCTAGGCAATTCTGCGATTGCCTGGGCAGTTTTGCGATTGCTTGGGCAATTGGGACTGGAGCGACTGCCTGGGCAACTAGGCGACAACCTTCAAAGTTCGGCAAAGCGTTCTTCAATGGTTTCTCATTATCCCTAACTCAAAACACTGCAATTGTGCATGCCTTGATAATACATCCATGCGTGAACCAAGGGTGGACAACAACCTATATTGCGCTCCTTTTAGCCGTTGAAATTCGCAACTTATCCCTAAGCCGAATTAGTCTTCACCATCGATCGATTGTATGAAAACCATACTCATTCATTTCTTGAATCTAACTCTCCCGATATTGGATAAATGGATGAATTCACGAGATCCTCTCCCAATTCACTCGCAACCAAAATTAAGAATCAAGAATGAACAAACTTTGAAGTAAAATTGCAAACTCAAAGCCTAAACAAATTCAATCGTTTTCACAACCACAAAAACACAATAACCCAAGCCAAATAAATTTAGTTCGTGGCTAGGCACAAAATAAACTCAAGAATAAAATCCCTAAACATGAATCTAATGGAACAAAGAAGGAAAAACAAGAAGATGTCGAGCAGCCCCTTTTTGTCGAATTATCTCCCAATCGCACACCTCAATCCAACTCTCCTCCCAAGTAGGCGGCTAGGGATTCTTATTTAGAGGAGATGACTAGGTCAAAGTCTTTCTTGAGGAGGAAATTAAGTTAGAATTAAATACAATATAATAAAAGAAATATATCTCTTTTTTATTATTTTATTCCTCTTAAAACTCTTGGAATTTAATCTCCTTTTTATCTCCATTAAATCCTGCTTGAAAATTTGTATTTTGGGGAGTTATCCCTTGAATTTTGACTTTATCCAAAACTGGGCAGATTTATCGAGAAATTGTCAGGGCAACTGGTTTGGCAAGTCCTTCCTGAATTGCCTCGGCAATTTGCACTTTGTCATGACAATTCTAACATGCACAAAATAAAACATCAAAGCTACAACTTTTCCACGAAAAACCAACAAAATGTAATATCAAGCTCATGAATCAAGGAAACTAGAAAATTATGCATGAATGCCTGCTAATGCAACTAAAATGAGCCTAAGTCTAACAATAATATGAGTAAAAAAGGTTATAAAAATAATATTTTTGAACACTTAACCGTTTCTAATATTAAGAATAAAAAGATTGTACTTGATGAAATCATTGTATTTCGAGCTTGTCAAATGGGGAAGGGTCACACCCTCTCATTCAAAGATTCTGATACAGTGTACACAAGTCCTTTTGAGTTGATTGAAATAGATCTTTGGGGTCCTTCACCCATTTTATCCAATGGCTTTTGGTATTACATATCATTTGCGGGCATGTATACCGCAATTGCTGGCTTTATCTGCTAAAAAATAAATCAAACGCTTCAAATGCTTTTTGCTTTATTTCATGCATTGGTTAAAAATCAATTTCAAACAACTATTCGAGCCATCCAAACTGATGGAGGAAGAGAATTTCACTTTCTTGGTGAAACTCTGGCTCAACATGGAGTTCAACAGAGAGTTGCATGCCCACATACATCTCAACAAAACGGTGTGGTTGAGAGAAAGCACTACCACATTGTTCAGACTGCTCTTACGCTTATGGCTCAAGCTTTTCTGCCACTTAAGTTCTGGTCATATGTTGTGCTTCATGTTGTTTATCTTATCAATCGGGTTCCTTCCAAAAGACTTGGTAATTTTTCACCTTTTGAAAGATTGCATGGCAGAGCTCCTGATTACTCCAATCTGATAGTCTTTGGGTGTGAATGTTATCATCACACACGGTCGTTCAATAGGCATAAACTTGATTATCGGTGTAAACCATGTCTCTTTCTTGGGTTCTCACCAAAGCACCTTGGCTATCAATGTCTGGATGATAAAGGACACATTTATATTTCACGCAATGTCATCTTCAACGAATCAACATTTCTATGGGTTTCTTCTAATGCTAGACATACTTCTACTCCTCAACCTCCTAAGTCTTAGCCTCTTTCAGTTAGGCCTGATACACCTGCTACTCCTCTACTAGTAACCACCGATGCACCTCCTCCAGCTGATGCTCCAGTTACTTTTGAATTAACACAACTACTAGCTGAAGTGTTGGAATCACAAAACTCTGATGTTACCTCTTCCAGTACTATCCCAACTACATCTACTACAGCAGCTCCCTCTAATCTTGTAAATGTGGAGCAAGAATCTATTCCACAATCATCAATGTTGTCTGGCACTCTAGAAGAAATGGCAGATATTGGTCCATCCATGAGTTCAACTTCTACAACTCTTCCCAATACACATGGCATGACCACTCGCGGCAAAGCAGGGATTTTCAAACCTAAGCACTATCATACTTAGTGTGTTTCTACTCCAGGAACATAAAGAAGGCTTTGGTTGATTCTAAATGGCATGCATCAGTTATGGAAGAGTATAATGCTCTAATACACTACAACACCTGGGATCTTGTTAAATTACCACATGGCAAGAAAGCCATAGGTTGCAAGCGGTTATTTCACATCAAGTACAATGCTGATGGTTCTCTCAATCATTATAAAGCTTGACTTGTAGCCAAAGGATTTACACAAATTCCAGGTCACGATTTTACGGATACATTCAGCCCTGTTGTTCGTTTTTTCACAGTGAATATCCTTTTATGTATAGTTGTTATGCACCGTTGGCAAGTACATCAGGTTGACGTCAATAATGTTTTCCTTAAAGGTGAACTTTCTGAAGATATCTACATGTATCAACCTACTAGCTTTTCACAGTTTATAGACAATGGTACTCACCTTGTGTGCAAATTGAACAAAGCCATTTATGGATTACGCCAGACTCCTCGTAATTGGTTTCTAAAGCTTCAATCATTCATGCATAGTCTTGGTTTCACAAATTCATCAGTTGGCACATCATTGTTTGTGAAGTCCACATCAGATGTAACTCTCTACTTAGTTGTGTATGTGTTGGGAAACGCCGAAACACCCGCAGCAAAAAAATTATCTGACGTATTCCACCAATGGTCTATGTACGAGGAACAAATCTGGGGTGAAAAATGATGAAACGTTACCTTAAATAAATTTGAAAAATCGCAGGGAGTTAGGAGAATCCAATTCTTCTAGCACCATAACGAATCCAAGTCGTCACAACAACGTTCCGACCTCTACGCATTCCACCCTAATGAAACGAACAATATTTTACTTCTCTAACTGTTAGAGAGGTTTTTCGCAAAAGATAGCATTCAAAAAACTAATTCTAATTAAATACGGATTCATTAAATATACAGTATATTTAACCGAATATAATTAAATATTTAGAATATGATTCTACTTTAATTAGGTTTCTTTAGATAGATATATATATATTAATAGTATTTTATAATTACAATAATTATCTAGTATTAAAAATATATAAACGAGATTATCTATAATTACAATAATTATAATAATTTTAGTTTTTACTTATTACGTGTACAACAAGTTTGTACACATGCTATCTAGTCAATATTAGTTCGTTTCAATCATAGGGTGTGACCCTTGTAGGTTCATGTAATGTTAGCGGTAATATCTAGAATAATTCTAATATTACAAGCAATGAGAGACATCTAACAATGCATCATTGCTACCTAAGTTACAAGAAGTCGTGGTTCGACATAACCTTTTTCGTGATTAACTATTTTCATGTATTACATCATTTTGTCCTAATATCTAGATCGGACACAAGTCATGGAATAGTCACACTTGTATAGTTCATCTAATATTTCTTGATATCTTGAGTAGACTATTATAAACGAATAACTATGGTATCTCATATCAATTTATTCGAGCATGGCCATGCATTTTCTAGTCTCACTCAATCAAGTGACCTATGATATTACTCCTATTATGTAGAAGGGACAAATCCTATCTTGATCAACCATATTCTGCTACATAGTTTGCGACATATCCAATATCAGTCTTTATAGTGTAGTCAGTTATGACGCACGTTTGACCGCATCAAAATATGTCACTCGCGATGTTGAAATAATGATGATTTCAAGTCTGATGATCATACATATAGTTATCACTATGAGCAATATTGTGATTGTCACATAATTATCCAAGAAAGATGCTCATAGCGGGTCAGTCCAGTATGTCGTTCTCTAACACATACTTATGTATTAATTTTGACATCTTCATGTCAATGACAACACTTTATCATCAATCAACTACATATTAGTCTTAATATATTATTGTTGTCCATGTCCACAATAATATTCGACTAAAGACATTCAAGGATAACTACATTATTCTAAGGACTTTATTATAATTCAGTTCATTTATAAATACACAGAATAAGACTGAAAAATAATAATGACTTTATATTAATAAACATGATAAAATAAGTATATCTTATACAATCATCTCATGATTGGTCGGCATACTCCAACAGTATGTAGACGATATTCTTCTCATGGGAAGTTCTGACGATCATGTACATAAGGTGATTAATGCTCTTCATGCACAATTTTCCCTAAAGAATCTTGGCCAACTTCATTCATTTCTTGGTATTGATGTTCAACGACACGAATTATTTCTGAATCAGCGACAATATATACTTGAACTCTTGCAACGAACCAATTTGCTTGATGCGAAGCTTGCCTCTACCCCAATAGTCTCATATCCCAAGCTTAGCAAACATGACGATGACCCTTTGCTTGATGCTCATGGCCATCGAAGTGTGATTGAAGCTCTTCAGTATATTTGTCATACACACCCAAACATCTCTTTTGCTATCAACAAAGCATCACAATCCATGCAAACTCCCTTAGACACATTGGAATGTTGTTACTCGAATTCTGCGATATCTTAAGGGTACAATTGATATTGGTTTATGGTTTCCTCCTCAGTCACCTGGGTTTATTCTTCTCACTGCATTTTTTGATGCTGACTGGGGCAGTGACATTGATGAACGACGTTCAATCACTGGTTTCTGCATATGCCTGGGCAGTCACTTAATCACATGGAGTTCAAAAAAAAAAAACAACGTGCAGTTTCTCGCTCAACAGTAGAGGCTGAATATCGCAACCTAACCGATGTTGTATCTGATCTTACTTGAATCACTTGTGTTCTCAATGATATGAAAATTAAGTTGCTAGATGTTTCTAAGGTTTGGTGCGACAATACTAGCACTGTATCCATGGCTGACAATCCCGTTCTACATGCTAAAACCAAGAACGTTGACCTGGACCTTCATTTCATTAGAGAAAAGGTTTCAAGTGGAACAATTCAAGTCAATTAGATTCCTGCTCGACATCAACTTGCAGACACGTTAACCAAGCCTGTCTCGATGCAACTATTTGAAGAATTTCGCAGACAGCTCAATGTTCTCAGTCTATCAGAGGTTCAAGAAAAAACAGCGGGGGAATCGTTGAATAAAGAAATGTTGAGCTGGATAACGTAATGGATATATTGTTAAAGTTGTTACAACAAACTCGTTTTGGAGGGAAACCTTTCTGCGCAAGGGTTTCAGAATGAGGCTGTTATTTTATGGCTATATAAGATCATGTTAAAGGAATGAAATTATCACGTTCTTCCTTGTCAATTTCAACCATTTCTAAACCTTTCATTCTTATCTGCTTTCTATCTTAGGGTTTAAATTTCAACATAGAGTTCTCGTCTGTTGAGTTCATAGATGGTTAAATGGAACTTTGAGATTTTATTTGTTTCTATATATTTTTTAAATGAATGAAAATATTTTTTTAAAGGTTAAAATGAAAATGTTTTATTTCCATTTAAGCGTTCGTTTCCCTTTATTTTCAAATAAAACGTTTTTCGGCTCTATAGAGCACATTTATGTTCTTTTTTCTTCTTCTTGGCAAAACAATATGAATGACCTTTTTTTTAGTTTTTATTCATTATTTGTTTCACCATATAATGCTCTGTTTCTCTTCGTTATTATCAGCATGCTTTTAAGTTAAGGGAAAATCACCCTTTTGGTCCCTAGTATTTTATCTTCATTTAATCATTGTTGTACATGCATTAAATCTGCAGATGTTCATACATTCATGTTCATGTTTGTTCTAGTGTAGTTGTATTTTATATATTTCCTCTTTTTATGTCATTTAGTTATATTTACGTTTCTTTGTTTTCCTTTTATATATTTCACCTCGTATGCATATCTGCATATGTATTTTTAGAGCTTAGAAAGAAGTGTTTTCTTTTCTGAAAAATTCAGCTAAATTTTCGGAGTAGTGCTGCACAGGAAAAAAGAAAGGATGGGGAATTTGAGGTTTATTCTAAATATTTGATGAGTTATTTCATATTAAGATTAAATTGATATAATACAATAATTTTAGGGACTAAAATTGTTATTAAACTATTCTGTGTCAAAATCTCTGTTAAATATTTAACGGTTGGTAACCAAACCAATAATGAAACGTTAGTGACGATTTTTATGAAAAATTTAATTGGATGACCAAAATAGGAAAAGGGTGATAGTTGGGTGACCAATATTTTCATGCATTTTCAATACCATGTTTTGCATTTTATTAGAGTAATTAAGCTTAAATAAAAGTCGTGTATTTTATAAAACAATCACCAAGATTCTGGTAATCAGATTGGCAGATTACTTCCTTTTTTATGGTGTCTCAGAATCAATCTGTTTTTATAAAGGGTAGATCTATTTTTGGGCTTCGTTGAATTTTTAGGCCAAATGAAAGTTAATATTTAGAATATAGGAGATGTTGGAAAATATTTGAGGATATAGAACATTTTTTACGGTACACGAGAAATCTCGTCACCAGCAGGTGGCGTTTTTCATTTTTTTAATACTAAATAGAGGAACCTCACCACCTATAAGTAGCGTCATTTGAAAAAAAAATTAAAAAATTGAACTTCGCCGTCTGCAGGTGGCGAGGTTTCCTCGTATACTGTAAAAAATGGCTTATATCCCCAAATATATTTCAACATCCCCTACATTCCAAATATTAACTTTCATTTGGATTATTCTCCAAATTTATCCTCTATTTCTGATAACACCTTACTTGCACAGGAATTGGTGAAAAGTTATTCAACAGGCACTCTATCTCCAAGGTGTGCTCTGAAAGTAGATCTCCAAAAAATCTTTTGATTCAGTTGGCTGAGGATTCCTAATGAGTGCGTTGAAGGCTTCGGGTCTGCCTGTTGTTTTTCGAAGATGGATTCAGGCTTGTGTTACCACATGTAGGTTCTCTGTATCTTTGAATGGTAGTCTGGAGGGGTTTTTCTAAGGGTTAGAGAAGAGTCAGACAAAGAGATCCCTCTCTCCATATCTGCTTGTTTTTGTGATGAACGTTTTGTCATCTTTACTGAATCTGGGGGTTGAGAATGGAGTCTTTGTTTAGCATCCCAAGTGCAAGAGAATCTCTCTCACTCACTTGTGTTTTGCACTAGTGAGGTATCTTGGGGTGTCATTGTTGACGAAAAAAACTAACTGCCAAGGACTGTTCTCCTTTTATTGAAAAGATAAAGGAGAAACTGGGGCAGTGATCAGTGAAACGTCTAAGCTACGGGGGCAAACTTCAGTTGATAAAGGCAGTATTGTATAGCATTGTCAACTACTAGAGTAGACATTTGATCCTACCAAAATCTGTGATACTTCTGCAAAGGGGGTAAGGGTGGGATGGCCTCACATATGCTCTCTAAAATGTGAAAAATTAGAACAAAGTCTGTTTGATACAATTGATGAAAAATATTCTGGCTGAAGAAAGCTCTCCCTGGGTGACCTGGATTAAAGCTTATGTCATTAGGGGGATTCTTGGCAATTGGAAATCAAGGCCTACAATAGTTGGATTACTAAGAAGTTGTTAAAGCTAAGAGATGAGGCTGTTGATATGACAGATTGGAGGATGGTTAAAGTAAAGTGGATATGGGAAAAAACAAGAGTTGTTAGCCGAAGGTAACATGGCACAAGCTGGTTTGGTTTTCTATGCATGTTTCAAAGCACGCCATCATCACATGGATAACGATA
Organism: Hibiscus mutabilis; assembly: GCA_019671005.1. Taxonomy (NCBI): domain Eukaryota; kingdom Viridiplantae; phylum Streptophyta; class Magnoliopsida; order Malvales; family Malvaceae; genus Hibiscus; species Hibiscus mutabilis. The sequence continues at coordinate 16,929,801 of CM033715.1, forward strand.
TTGGATCGACTGCCAACGAATGATAGGTTGATGAGAACGGGGATTGAGATGGTGGACACTTGCATGCTCTGTATGCTCTGTGGGCAAACGGGTAAAACAAAGAATCATATCTTTTTTTATTGCATCTACTCAAAAGAGGTATGAGTTGCAATTTTGAGACTTTGTTGCATTAATAGAGTGGTTTTGGACTGGGATGAAAATTTAACTGGGCAACTCAGTGCCTCAAGGGTAACCTCTGCATTTAGTATTGGGTAGTACACCTCATACAATAATTGTCTTAGCTCTATCATATGTTTTGTTTCATTTTTTCTGGAACAATTACAAATATGTTTTTGATTATGGACGTACTACCAGAAATTTAATGCAGAATCTTAGCGTTCAATTTGTATTCTTGAACAGTTAATTATTCAATTAATCAACCATTTCATTTTATCAAGTTTAATGTTAGCCAGATAAGCTAACATTTATATGTTTCGATGCAACAACAATATATTATTTGTAACAAATAATTTTGTTGGTTGGTTATTTGGACATATTTTATTCATAAAATGAGTTGGATTGGTATTAATTAAACTGAATACAACAAAATAATTTTATTAGAGTAAGTCTCTTGTTGTGGTCATGCTTAAAATAGCTTGGAGTGCACATATTTACTGCATATGGAGAGAAAGAAATGCTTGACAGTTTCGGGGTGCCAACATGCAGGTTGCAGATTTGATTCCTTCTTTGAAAGAAATTATTAGATTTCGATTATACAATAGATGCATAGATATGAATGATAATGTAAATATGAGATTATGTATAGATTGGGAGTTGAATTAAATCCCAATAGAATTTACGTTTTGTGGTAGCAACTTCTTTTTCTCTGCTTTTTGGATAATAAAAACTCAAATTATCCAAAAAAAAAATCGTGTATATTTACTTTGGCATATTTTTATATCATGTCCTCATTTTTCTATTCACTTTAACATCACGTTTACATCGTGTTGTAAGTAATATTTTTCATAATTTGTCATGTTTCATTTGTTTTTTTTAAATAAGTGTTTGTCATATAATTATTTACACACTAATAATTAATTTTAAATAAATTTTAATATATTTACGTATTTGAGTCACTGTCAGTTTTCTTTTTACATAATATTAACTATTTTAATTTTTTTTGTCATGATTCAAATTCTGCCATAAAGTTAAAATGTTTTTATCATGGTAATGTAATTTAAATTCTATATTTATTTTAAAAATATTGAATTAATACACCGACTATACATCATATTAGTATTCGATCCAGAATTTAATTTGATTTTGTAAAACGTAACGAGGGAACATATTCTGAATCTCCCGAAAGTACCCTGTGAATTTAGTTTAGCGGTTTGATTTCTTACACTACGTCCACACATGGTCGAATTTAGTTGAAGATCTTTCCTTCCGGTACATAAATATTGCCTCTTAAGCTTCGACTCTATTCTTATTTTTATTTTTAGATCGAAAAATAATACAAATACGGAGATTCGAACCTCAAACCTATCTTTTAGGAGAAAGGTTAAATCAAGTTAAACTAGGCCTCACCCTGCATTGAATATCAAATATTCCGTTTCCTTTGCATTTTTTCCCTTCTCATATGCGTAATACAAAAATTACACGTGGGAACAAAATCAGAGCCAACAACTCCCATCTTTTGAAAGAAGAAAAAAAAATACCCTTTGAGTTAAAAGAAAACTAGAAACAAAAAGGGGGAAATTTACATTTTTTTTCTGGGGCTGGCAGAGCAGATTTTGTAATAATTTTCTCACTTTAAAGGATATATATTGGCTTACCAGCTGGTTTATGGCCATGGGAATACTGTTTTGGTTGCCATCGTTGGCTGCTTATTCCTCTCCAAAGCTTGTTTTGTTTGTATGAGATGAGACCTAAGACTGTACTCTTCTACCTGTTCAATAACACCACCAAACACTGTCAAATGTGTCTGTGTGTGGGTAACTATATGCATTAGAAAATAGAAACAAAAGTTTGCAATTTGCAGAAATCTATTCTAGCCATCTCAGTTGGCACATGCATAGAATGAGTGACATTAGCCAGCCAGTTCGATGGTGATGGCATTTAAGGTTCGAGGTTGAGTCAGTTTCAAGCATTGTTGCTATGACTCTTCATTTTTTTATTTCAAGTATCTATCTGTGTGTGGATCATATCTAAACATGGCTACGGGAATATCATCTTCTAAGAATCCTCCAACTACATACAAATGCTTAGAAATAATCAAACACACCGTGTCCCGTATATACACGCTCGCACCCGAGTCTAAGTAACGTAGGTTTCAAGCAAGTATAGCATGCATGCCACAGCATTCCAACTATTATGCATCAGCTTTTTGTACTGAAATTTCTTACCTGTCCCCATGAACACATGAAATAAATTTCCACTTAAGCATAATCAACTAAACTGACATGACTTAATACTGAATTAAAGCCTTTTTTGTCCCACAATAAGGTTGGCTTTGGCTTAAACAGAGTGGACTCTGTCATGTTCCATGTGGGATATTATAAGCATCACTTGAAAATCAAATTCAACCCTCCCTAAGTTCTCTCTCTAAAGAGGATAATAGCCTTAAATCCTATCCTCATGCTTTGTCAGATTTTCCATTTCATACACAATATTTACCAGTCATTGCAACAAAGAGGAACAAACATTTGCAGAATCTTAGAGGATTTGTTCAAGCCGAGATATAGTTAGTTATATTTAATCCAAGAGCTTGAAATTCAGCAAGCATTTAATGTGCCCTTACCTGCATAGCCGCTGTTGAAGCCATGAGAACTTCACATTGATCAATCATGTTTTTCTCCATTGTAGCTATTGCAGCAAGCTCAGAAACCAAATGGTTTATTCCTTCCACCTACAGCATGTATAATATTGAAATACACAGTTAATCTTCCAGAATGAAATCAAGATATATCAGCAAAAAAACTGCAAGCTAACATCAGAATCAATCATCTGTCACACATTGGAGAACCATGGGACAAAATCCAAGTGGTAGATGTGAATTTAGAGTCATTAGAAAAGATATGTGCTGAAATTACGACAAATACTTGTTTCAACACCTTAAAGTAAAATAAACAGAAAATAAAAAAACTTCTACTTGAACCAAAAATTTAAATTGGAAAATATACCAGCAGTTGGCACCTTAAATTTAAATATCAGATAACCACTGTGATAAGTAAAGACACCAGTATTGATATTTTGTTCTGTGCTTTCATGTTCAAGGCCCGATGTGCCTTTGTATTTGTTTGTTTTTCACGGTTGTTTCTCGCGACGCGGCTGCTAGTTTTGTGCATGGGGTCAGACCCATGGATGTATCCTGTTTCTAGCTATGTTTAATGAAGTTGCTTGCTTTCTTGATCAAAAAAAGTAAAGACACCAGTATTGATATTTGTTCCTTTTGCTAATAATGTCGGGCATTTATGTTCAGAAACGGGAAATAACTGGCTTGGGAAGGAAAAACACCTTTGAGAGTAAATAACAAATGGATGATCCCATAGCCTGCATAACGTCAACAGCAGAGGAAACAGCAGCTTTCAATGATTCAATGTCTGCCTGTGAGTACAAAATCCAGCAATAATGTCAATATCCCTCTTTTTCGATATCAATCCAAAGTATTTTATTAAACTTACCCTTGCCCCTTCAGTTACAGGAAGACGCAGAGTGCTTCCCTCCAGGTCTTCTACTGCTCCAGCTAAAGAACTTACATGATCTCTTTCGAGTAGTGTCCAATTGTTAAGATATCCCATCTGAGTGAATCATACACATACATTTAGATAAAGGAAATTCAGTGGAAAGAATCTATACTTACTGATGTGCCGACCATTAACAAATATTCTTGAAATGAGAGAATATTTAATTTTTCCAACTTTTTGATGAGAAGTTTCCATAAGGATTAAAGATAACACCTTATATCATACTTTTGAAGACATAAGCAGTTGATCATAAGCAATTATTTGAAATGTATGACAGGAAATATATCACTCATGTGGATAGTAAATTTTCTTATCTCTTCAATCAATTCAATATTGGTCAACATAGAAGGTATAATCTAATAATTGTAACCGTGATGTACTTGTAAAAGTAATAATTAGAAGTAATAACAGTTATCAAATGAAGGCCACTTCGGAAAAGAGGTATCATGGGCCAGGCCAGACCAGGTTGGCCAAAGGTCTATGCACTTGACACCTCGTCTTCTTATATACCTTTCGGCTTTCAGGTTATGATATTTTATCACATTTAATGGGAACTTCCAATCTTTTTAGGTCTTAATTTTAAAGTTTGCCTTATTCACTGAAACTTGCTGAATAAGTAAGCATTTTAAAATGGAAAATTGAAATATATTTGAATCTAAAAAGGTTCCTAAAACAAAGATGGAAAAGTTCAAACTTGAAATATTTTCTAGTGTCATCAAACTAGAGTTACATGTCAGGAGTAAATTACCAGTGCCGATATATAGCACCAAAATATGGACTGAATCCACATGTAGAAAACCTTCTAAATCCTCAAAAGAAGAAATTTGGGGAAAAACACACGCTTTATAACAAGCCGCCAGTTGAGGCTTTTCCAAGTATCCATGTGATTTGACTTTCTTTGTCCCATTAAAAGGCTAACACCACTAGAAGATTAGTATTTAAAATTCCACCAGACCTCTAAAGCTCATTCTAGCCAGTACCCCAGCCAAATCTAAGAAGCTTGGAGGCCAACAACAATGCTTTATATTATTACCTATAAGAATTTAACTACTATAAAATAAGCCTTCTATTCATCTAAATGATGCTTCAAAATGTCATGCCGATATGACAATAAATATTCCATTTCTATAAAATTTAGACCTATAGAATGGCCCAAGGAATAGCTTATGACTTCCACCTTTCCTCCAAAAGGTGGATTCAAGGTTGAACCCTCATTTCCCTAAAATATAACAATTTAGACCAGAAGGTATGAGGATGATACATAAGCATGCACCGAGTGCCTCCCTGTATCTTCACCAGGAGTTGCACAACTTAAAAAATGCACGTAAACTATTAGTATAATCTCAAACTTAAATATAAAAGCACTTCTAGCATTGAACTTGTGTGAGAGGAATAAAAATTTGCTATGAAAGGAGACATAGAGGCAACCATTACTTGATCATTCAAAACTGAGTTCAACTTGATCTCTAACTTCAACTGTTGGAGATTGATCTTTTTCTTGATCACGGCATCCCGCAGACCCAAAGTAGCGTTCCAGACATCGTACAAAGTATCCTGCAACAACAAATCAAAAATTTCTTTGATAAAAGATTTAACATGCTAAAGAAGAGGCAATCCACTATCCATGCCATTTCTAAATCTCTAAGTTCATATATGGATACTGTCAAAAAAATTCACCACAGTAGGAAACAGATCACGGCGGACAGTGATTCCAAGAAGCAAATGATCGGATTTTTTTTCACTTATTGCATAAATGCATCATGAATGTATATATTTTTATTCTAAACATCAAAAGTCTCCCTTATTAAAACATAGTGTAATATTTGTTGATGAGTTGACCATTTTGAGAAGAAATCTACCTCCACAGTGATTTTCTGAATATACAGTACAGCTTCTGCCCTGGCATTAGCAAATCGCCACTGCAAATAACAATTGTAAAGAAGCCGCAGTTGATGAGCATCCTCTATGTAGTTTGCACCTTTTCTTCCCTTCTTAAAGTCTGCAATAAAACTAAGAACTGAAGTTGAGCTATGGGGTTGACTAGATAAGGTGGATGTCCTCATCCATGATGGACTGACTCCCCTTGGAGTTGCACTGACTCCTCTTGGAGGTGGAGTGGAAGGTCTTGCCCGAGAAGGACTGGCACCCCTAGAAACACAAGTTCTATTTGGTGTCTGAGGTCGTGATCCAGGAGCAGACAAAGACTGAGATTTGACTGCATGAGTCGCCAGTGTCATTTTGTCCAATGAACTTGCAGAAAGGAGTCTTGCAGGTCCAGATATCCGCAGAGACTTATCATCAATTGGATTTGCCTCAGGCCCTATCTGGATGATTTCATCAAGTGATAACAAATTGGAAGTGTCACTAGAAGATTTCTTTAGAGGCATACTCAAACTATCAGAAATTGGCATTCTCTTCTGTGAAGATAACCCCATTCCTGGAACCGGTGTAGATAAACTTTTAACAATCTTATTATCACCCAGATCTACACTTCTATTTGATGAATTGGAAGATAGTTTCCCATGAATTCTACTAGGCCATCGATGCTGATCTATTATTCGGCCAGGCAAACCTTCAACTGGTTTAGCATTTTCAGATTGATCAGGCGCATTCTTCCCTTTAAGAGGGCTTCTCTTTCTCTCTGGAGTAGGTTTACGCAATAAAGTAGATTTTTCAGACTGTTGTCTATGAGCCACATTTGAAGAAGGTCTCAAAGTACGATCCGATGAAACATTATTAACCGGTTTTTCTTTTTCCTTTTTGCTAACAGGAATTGAAATTGTATCAGATTGAAATGAAACACTAAGACTTCTCATAGTAGATGGCCATAAACTTTCAGGTGTGCGACCATTTGATAGCCTTCTAGATGATATCTGCACACCTACTGATGAATCTTGAACCGGCGTAGACGGACTTCGAGGTGAAGATGGTGTCGAGGGGCGTTTCCTCTCAGCCGATATAGCTCTCTTCTGTACCAACTGGGAAGGAGTAGAGGTTGTTCTAGTAAGGTTTGGAGATGGGCAACGCCTGGAACCAAAAGGTGTTGAAGGAGTGGGCGATTTATACCTCGAACTAACTTCCCTAGTTCGAAGCTGTCGAGTTGTAAGTGGTGCATTGTTTTTTTCAGCAGGAACAAGGGGTGGCCTTGCGGGATCAATGGCTGCAAGCTTCTGCAATCGTCGCTCAGATTCACATATATCCATCCAAACCTTCCAAACTAGGCCACAGTGATGGGATTCTCCATAAACAACAGCCGCTGAATTACATTAAACAGCCTAACTTTTACATGAATCCCACATGTATTTGGAATAACGCCAGCTGCTCAAAATACTTTCCCCTGCAATAAATCTGCCACAAATGCACAAACCAAAAAGTTAGATGCTTACAGAATGGCAGAAAGCAAAGGTATAATTATCAACACCATAGGAAAAAAAGAAAACATCTTTATAGATGCCCAGATCTGACAGATGAAGAATTAGAGAATTACAAGAAACTATCTGTAAGGGGCATTGCTTATTAATCAAGAAAAGCCCAAATCCAAGCAGATCAAGCCATAAGAATAAGACTGACAAGTGATAAAACAGCATCAGGTACAATTGGAGGGGGGGGGGGGGTCCGGGGTGTCCTTCAGAAATCTCAGTAGAATCCTATCTAATATAAATTAACGGTCATCACTATGGCTTCTGGTTAAACCTCACATAAATTTGCAAATGCAAAACACTAAGAGGTCTCGGCTGGATTTGTTTCCTGGTGGTGGGATGTAGGATAAGAAGAAAGGTAGAAGAAAGGTCCGTAGGAGAGAGGGTGTTTATCTCAAAACTATACTTGTACCATCACTAGGCACTAGCGTAATAAGAAAACCTTCTCGCTGTAAATGGTCACTAATTTCGACTTTGTCACGGGTCAGCTGGGCTGGAAAAACAAAACAAAAAACAAAATGAGGTTCACTGGTTTTTACTCGCAGAAATAAATAAACACCCCACCCTGGCTTCTTCCCTTCCTTCCCACCTGCTTTCCATGAATAGGATTCAATGAAAATGATCCCAACAAAATATTGCATCAAATTTTCTTTTCTAAGAAAATGCCCTATCCTATATTCCCATGAAAATCCATAAATTGATCACATGGGATTTTTACCTGGGATCACATGTGTTATTAACTACTCAATGACAGTAAAATTAACATAACAATTCAAAACTAAAAAAATGCAGTTAAACAAATTAGTTAATCATGAATGATTTTTTGTTTGTATCTGTATTGGTTTGAGAAATTGAATAATTGGGATGAGAAAAATACAATATTTAAGTTTTTGCAGTTGTAATGTTGGTGAAGATATGGGAAAAGAGATGGAGTACCACGTGCAAGGAAGACCAGTGTCCATCCCCATGAATTAACAGTAAAAACCTTTAAATAATAGTTTAATTTTTATATATAAATTTTAAAAAACAATGAATATACAGATGAAAACATAGAAGTAATTGATTCCCAAAATAATGTCTTTTTTTATTCTTTTAAAAAAATATTTCTAAGTTGCCCTCTGCGCATTTTTTGTTTTTGTTTTGTATTTCCAGATTGAGGAACGGAAATCGATGGAAATCGCAGGAAAGATGATTAAAGGATTAAAATTAAGATTGCAATAATTTAACTGGGATTTAATTTTTTAAATTAAAAGAATCCAAAATCATGTAGTGTCTGGATTTGACAGGGTTTTGTGTCTAAAATTGAAGACAAAATACGGTGATATTAAAAAAAAAAAAACTGTTTTATGCAAAACTCTCCGTCACGAAGTTGCAGAGATTATTCATTTATAACCAACTGCTAAAAATAGCAACAAAAGAAGAGAGATTAAATCTAAACTAATTTTATTATATTTATTTTTTTGTTTTATACTAATACGAGTGATCTACAAAGCAAGAACAAACCAAAGCAGAAAGCTGCAAATCACTTACGACACAAATCTTACCTTTTTATCGATCTGGAAAAAAAAATCTTCCAAAGAGATTCAATCACAGAAAAATCAACCCCGAGAAATTCGAAAATTCGTTGAAATTACAGATGAAAAGGAACCGAAAGAGTGATCACCGGAGAGGAGAGGATGGATAACCGGGGGTGATCGGAGAACGGATATTCCGGCGGGAGGTGGAAAATACCTATTGAGCCGGCCAGTTTCTGGTGAGAGAGGGAAGAGGGGTTTAACAAAGAGAAACAGCAGAAAATAAATAGCGATAAATTCGAGGAATTAAAAGAAAAAAAGAGCGTTTTGAAAAGAAGGTGAGGGAAAAGGGAAACTGTACTTCAGTTGGAAGGGAAGAGAGAAGAGAGCAAGGAAGTTGTTTTCGCGCCACCTACTTTATTGGGCTTTTTTCATATGGAAAAGTGGAAGTTTTCTTTTGCTAACTTGCCATTTCCTTTTTACAAATTATTTCATTTTATTGTTGGTTTAAGTTTTAGTAAAAGAAAATCTGGTCAGTTATTAAACAAATGTAATAAATAACTAAGAAAAAAATATATGATGTACTGGTAGTGAAAATATTTTATTTTCATGAGCGTTTTAATTTTAGGAGTTAGGGTTATAGTTTAGAGTTTATAGTTGAGGGGTTTAGAATTTAGAGTCTATAGTTAGAATTTATGGTTTAGTGTTAGGGTTTAGAGGTTATAGTTTAGGTTTTAGGGTAATATGGTAGGGATTTAGATTTTTACCTATAACCCCTAAATTCTAACCCTAAACTCTAAATTCAAACAATAATCCCTAAATTCTAAACGCATAAACCTAAACCCCTATACTATGAACCCTACTCTAAATCTTTAATCTCTAAAATTAGGGCGCTTGTGAAAATAAAATATTTTCACTCCAGTGCATGCTATAATTATCCAATAGCTAAATACTATTTAATAAAACAAAAAATATTTCTTGCATTGACGATAAAAAATATATAAGTGAGTTTAATTTAGGGTTTAAATTTTTAGTTTAGAGATTATGAATTTATGTTTTAAAGTTTAGATATTAGGGTTTAGGTGTTTATATTTTCAAGGTTTAGTTTTTATATTTTAAGATTTAAAGTTTAATTTTTAAAATAAAACCATGCATGCTTGTGAAATATGTATTTGAGTAAATGAAATTCTTTTATTTGGAGAGCTAAAAAGTTTTTTACCTCGATCACAATTTTTTATATATATGATAATATTTTATCTATTGCTTCATTAATTTAGTTTAGATATTGTTGGAACTTTAAATTTAATTTATTTTATTTATAATATTAAAATTTAAATCTTATTTTTTTTAAAAAAATTTAATACTTCATCTCATTGAATAATTAGTTAAAATTATTTTTTCAAAACAAATTAAAATAAGTTTAAAATATTTTGTTTTTGATATATGTGTGTATGTATGACCGAGTAAGCCATGGACGCATAAAATATGCCAAAATAAAATTCAAAATATGAATTCGTCAAATGTAGCAGAATTGATCATGTATAAAATTTAATAGACCGACGATTCATCCATTTACATATTTTTTAGGCATATCAATTTACATATGGGTCAACTTCACCGGAGATCCTTTATGTTTAGAGTTTGTTCTTTTTTGATTACCTATTTTGAAAAAATATTATTATTGTCACTTATATTTTCGGTCGTTACTGTTTTGGTCGCCCGACCGTTAACCTAAGTTAAAATTTCGTTAACACAATGATATGACACGTTAATAAAAAAATAATTTTTAAGTTAACCCCTAAACTTTCAAAATTTTATGCTTCATCATTTTCTCATTTCTCTTCCTCGAAGTCAAAGCCTATTTGCTCGAGAAAAAACCTTTATACATCAACGATGTCTCCAAAAAATTCTCGAAAAATCCACATAAATCGATATGTTGTCTCCGAAAACTTGAACCCTATTAACCAGATCAACTCCATTAATCCTCAAACGATCATCTTCCTTCATCCCCTCATCCTCAATAGGTTCTACAATTGCAGTGTCCTTACTTCCGCAATCCATTTCAACACCAATTTGACCTTTTCGTTTTATCAACTGCATCATTCAGTAAACAATTTTCTGCAGTCTCAATAACACCGACACTATTTTCTTTGACATCAATGTCTGAGCTATTTCCTCCAACAACATTACCATTTTCTTGAAGCTGAACACAGAAAATGTAGCCTAACCCATTACTACTTTCTATTAGAGTGAGCAAATTAGGAGCTTCATAACCTTCCTTTAAGAGTTCTAAATCTGGATTTTTCGATTCTAAGCTTTTTAGGGTTTTAGGATTTTTTTTATTATCACTACTCTCTACGCATCAGATAAAGAAAATAATGCAAAAGTCAGTTATTCATTAAAAAATTAAAACATACTAAAAGAAAAAAAAAGACCCGGAATCAGAAAGAGGATTGTAACTACCCAAGACAAATAGATCTAGGACTTCAATTCTGTAAATGCCCTTCATCATCTAAATTAAAAATTAGAAATTGTAAAACTAAGAGATTTGGATGACTCGTCTAAATAAAATGAACATTATTGATCACTCGACCAATTTACTTAACAAAAATACATCATAAAAGAATCACAATTATTTAATATGTATAGTTACAGTTTTTTCATTTAAATGATAAGAGTAAAACATAAGATGTTTTCTATTAGTTTATTTTTTTCCCCTTTCACATGATAAGTTCAGAGTAAAATATTGTTTTCATCCTAAATGAAGGTAAGATAATTTAGTATACCATAAATTACTGATTGGTAAGAATATTTTCATTCTAGATTTATATCCAAATCTATCTAACTTTAATGAAAAAGTGTCCACCAAATTACTTAAAATTAATAAAATAACATTTATAAAATTTAACTTCATTCAGATTAGTTGACTAACAAAAAAATGCCAATAGTTATAAAATGTAAAAGAATAATTTTTTAGATAAGTATATATATACATATATATATATATATATATATTTGATTAAGTCGAGAGATATTTACACTCTCAAAATAAATATTAAAATTCGATCTTTATATAAAATTAGACAATATAAGTATTTTTTATCATAAACCAGTAGATAGATCTCAAGTATATATACTTTAAACATTAGAATATACTAAAAATGACATGCAATTTTTTTAACGATTTATCTTTTTATCTCCGATATTTGTTATACTATCTATATTAACAATTTTATAAATGTTTTATAAAAAAATATTTGTTAGTACGTAATATTTCAAATTTTGTATTATAATTACGATAATTTATACCGGTGATCATTGAACTTTTAGGACGTTTTTAATATAATCATAAAATTTAAAAAATCTTCATTAAAGCCAATGACACTGAGAAATGCTTTCATTCCGATCATTAGACCATTAACGGCTGACATAACATGCCTTTAAAATTGGGAAAAGCACATATTGAGCCACTTAACTTTTTATGGTTTTCAGAAGTGGCATTGACCTTTCTAGATTTTGTACTTTGACCTCAAATTATCAAAGCTTACAATTTGGTCATGATTTCGCAATAATTCACATTTTACCTTTACGCTTCTTTTCTTAGAGGATATGCAACACCTAACCACTAGACTAAGTAAGGATTTTTTTATTAAATAGTGAAATATTATATTCTCATGTCAGAATTCAAATTTTCATACAAGATGAAACAAGATAAGCATCTTTAGCCATTATGTCAATTAATATAATCATAAAAATTGAAAATTTTTCGTTAAAGTCAATGACACTGGGAAATGCTTTCATTCCGATCATTAGATCATTAACGGCTGACATAACATGCCTTTAAAATTGGGAAAAGCACATATTGAGCCACTTAACTTTTTATGGTTTTCAAAAGTTGCATTGACCTTTCTAGATTTTGTACTTTGACCTCAAATTATCAAAGCTTACAATTTGGTCATGATTTCGCAATAATTCACACTTTACCTTTACACTTCTTTTCTTAGAGGATATGCAACACCTAACCACTAGACTAAGTGAGGATTTTGTTTTGATTAAATAGTGAGGTATTACATTCTCCTGCCAGGATTCGAACCCATACAAGATGAGACAAGATGAGCATCTTTAGCCACTATGTCAAATAGTAGATCTCAGACTAAGTGAGGATTTTCATATAATTTGATAAAAATAGTATTTAAAATAAATTTTGGTAGATAAACCAATTTAATTTATCTTATATAATTATATTAATTATAAAATATTATATATATTTAAATTCTAAAAAATTAGAAGAATATATTACTAAAATAAATTATAATCTTTTATAATTTAATTATATATTAATACTTGGGTTTGATATAATCTAAAAAATATTTAGATTAAATTATGAAATTAATTTATTTTATTTTATTAAAATATAAATTTTAAATATTGTTTATATAGTTAATATATTTTAAACAATTTTATAATTGATGTTAAAAATGTGTTTTTATATTATTTTATAAATATATGTGTTATGTTAATATAATTTTGTAAGGTAAATGAAATTAATTTACCTGCAAAAGTTCAGCTTAAATATTATTTTTAATCAAAAGACACCAAAATCTTTGTTTAGTCTAGCGGTTAGCCCTTTCCCTAATGTTTTAGATTTGATCTCTGTTAAATTCTTCATGTGTTTTTTTTACTTATTTTTCTTATCAAAATATCATGCTTAGTGTAGTGGTTGAGTGTTAATATTTTTTTCTCCAAATTCAATCCCCTTAGTCCTTTTTCATGGTTCCTTACTTTTCTTGTAACATAAATATAATATTTTTCAAAGCATAACGAAAGCGCATGCTTAGCCTAGAGGTTATTAGGCTTAAAATGAAATCTATGGGTTTAACTGAAAAAATTGGAATGTGGGGAGTAAATTGTAAGTTTTAAAGTATGGTTACTTTTATGAAAAATCTGGAAGTGTGATGTTTAAACTATGAGTTCAAGTGAAATTAGGAGCAAATTGCAGAGTTCCGATAATTCGAGGTCAAAAGTGAAAAATATAAAAACCCTAAAAAATTAAGTGATTTAATTTGTGCATTACCCAATTTTTTTTTGAACAATTCCTACCGAGTGAAGGGGATGGGAATTTTGGTATTGAAGCCACAACCTAAGAAAAAATGGAAGGTGTCAACTAAGAGCTTTAAACCATATGCTCTAGAGATTATTGACATTTGCCCAATTTTAAAGATGTGTCATATCGATTGATGTCATTTAGCCATTTAACAGTTTAATGACAAAAATTAAAATTTTTTAACAACAATAAATTTAATAAAAAAAATCGATATTGAAAACATCTTAAAAGTTCAATGGCCTAAATCTGAGGGCGGACTCGGCCTCAAAAGCCTCACGTGTTGGACAAAAACATGCAGTTTGCAACTCCTGCGAAGCATCCTAGCTGGCTATGGATCCCTTTTGGTAGCTTGGATACACACTTATGTTTTTGTAACACCCCATCTCAGTCTGATAGAGTACCGGGTCGGAGTATGTAACCGATGAACAATACGATGATTGGTGCAATAATTCGTGATCAATGAACGATAGTCTAACGATATTATGCTTTACAAATAATACAGTAACAGTACAATAGGTTCGATAAGTTCAATAACCAAATATGAAACTATGTTTATCAGCTTAGGACTAATTTTAAACTTTTACAGGTTATAGGACTAATATGTGAATTCAGTATTTTAAAGGTCCATTCTAAAATTAACAACGCCTCACTGAATTACGACTAATGATTAGTGAGCATGCAAATTCTCATTGCAATCTGTAAACATTTACCCCTTCAATTAAGCCAATCAATATTCAGTGACCAATATGCAGTATTTTAAACTTATTCCAACAACTTATAATTGATTTACTTGTATCGGTATCGGTACTTATAGGGCTGTACTGATACGTTTGAGTCATGACTGTTAAAACGGTTGAGAATCAATAAGCCCGTACCGATACAGTGCATGCCTGTATCGATACGTGAAGTATGGTTTATAATTCATCATATTCCAATGACCGAAACTCGTATTGGTACGGCTGGGGACCGTACCGGTATGGGTTGACCGGGTTAACCCATTTTGATACGCCCTAAGGTCGTATCGATGCATTTAATTTGCCAAATTCTAGTGTTGACTTCTCGTATTGATACGCCCCTTTGACGTATCGATACAACCTATTGACCGATGTTGACCATGTCTAAATATGCATACCCGTATCGATACACCATCACCCGTATAAATACTCCCTACACTATAATGACATAATTTATCTAGTTTTTAATCAATTTAACCTATCAATCAATATCCAAATCCAATAATTTTTTACCAGCAAGTTTAAAACATGATAAACTAGTAGCATGCCAAATTTCATGATCATTGGAGTCCAATTTCTATGATTTCACCTATTTGGACAATTTATGCCCATTTTGTCACTTTTAGCCAAACTTAAAAGGTGATTTAAGGCCCTTTAAGACTTATACATGCCTCTAGCAATATACATATAACAAAAGAACTAAAAGTGACTAGTCTAACTACTTTGTCACCATTCTAAGAGTTTATAAGGGCAATATACATTACTTTAACCTCACTTGCCAAAACTTCCAACTAGCTCCGATCTCGAACCGACGACTTTATTAACCTGAAATGCATGAGATGAAATGCATTAGGCATACTTTTCCCAGTGAGATAGTCAAAACAATATCAATAACAATAAAATGTATATCAACTCATGCTTTAATTATATCAATGCAATGATTCAAGTTCATTATCAACTATATCATCTTTCATCATTAATCCTTGGATCGAATCAAGATAGTGGATACGCAAATTCATATGCCTCGCCAAATCAATGAATGGTCTAGTCCCTCCGCCTCACCAATTAACCAATATCACACCATACACCTGCCTCACCACAATAAAGGCCGTATCTAAGGACCGTAGTTCACCCGTACCAATAAACTCATGAATTCTATGGCATGCCAATTGTATCGAATGTCCTTTCGAATCTAAGGTTCGGTAACAATATCAATGTTCAATATTCCAATAGCAATTTCAATAGCCAATATTTCAATGTCAATATCAATAGTCGATGTTTAAATATCGATGTCAATGAGAAAAGTTTCAATATCAATGCTATAATGCCTATGTTAATACCAATGATCACTAACAATGACAATAGCAGTACCTATAATAATGGCAATTTCAATGACAATATTGATGTTCAAGGATCAATTTTCATTATTTCAATGCCTCGATGACAACTATGACAATAGCAATAATTCGATGGACAATGATTCGATGCAATGACTTATCGATACTTACCAATGTAAATCTCCTATGATATTCAATACGATATCCTTAAACACAATGTTAGTTATACAAAAATCAATGTCAATGGAATTAGAAAAAGACACCTAGCCTAATTCCGAGACTTCGACTATACTCGCCTTAATTCTGATGCTCCTACGACTCTCGGATTGCGATTCTTTTGTTCTGAGCTTTTTTCGGATATGATGCATTAACTTTCTCCAATTCTTAAGCTAGGTAACAACATTAGAAGATTATTAGAATTGATTTAACAATTTCGAAATCGATACTAAAGCTTAGAATAGCTATTAGACAATGATTTTCCATGGATTAAAGCTATAAGGATCATGGTTATAACTTGAATATTCAATAACTTCATATAACAATTAAACTTAATCTATCCATCGAATCACTTAATAGTTTGAAGGTTTAAGCTTACTCGACCGATGGCTACCCAATAAGTATAACAAATCAAAGGAAACCTAAGATTGAATTCAAGCTCCAATGGAGGAGTGTGCTTGTAGGAAGAAGAAGATAAATGTAATACCCCTTTCCCGTATTCATAGCTGAAAACGAGTCAGAGATATCACAAAATATTTGTAAAACCCTCTACATTTGTAACTCGGTAAAAATTTTGATTCTTTTAAAAATATTACAATATATTTAGTTTCTATTTACAAATGTAGTTAATCGCATATAGTTTAAACATAATATTTTAATCTTCAAACCGAGTTTAATTCCAGGGCAACAACTTATTAATTTAATTTGACTTTATATAATTAATGAAACTGCCTAAAAACTGCCTGACTTAAAATTCATCCAGATGCCACATAAACTATAAATTCTATCAAAGCAGACATATCATTTTAATATACATGCCAACTAGTAAATATCAAACAGAGTCAAAAGATATCTTACTGATACTAATGCACCTGTTATTGATTGATGATGTCCGTTTATGCTCCTTAATCCAACTATTTCTTCTTTCCTACGTGTAAAACAGTTACACGCTAAGTATTTACTTAGTGAGGCAATAATTCGAATTCAACTGCAATTGTCATAATATCAATATTAATGATTAACAATGCATATGATCACCTTACCACTATATGCTCGTTAACATAAATAAATATGTATATCAAAGTGATAAGATTAGATCTCACCAATACTGTTGCCATTCCATCCGTAAGCTTTCAATGCTTACCAATACCTTTTTCCCATTTCTATCTGCAAGCTTTCAAGCTTATCTTCCTGTTTCTTTTTTATTCTTTTCAATTTGTTTAGCCCAAGGTATCGAATTAAGAGATTCTATTTACACGAGTCACCCCCATTCCCAACCTTTCTTGAGTATGTGTATTATTTGCACTCTACCAGGAGTGCTTAGCACCTAAGTGCTTTTGTATACTTACCGGAGTATACAATATATTCCTCATTGAGTTTTTATGAAATTACACCGAAGTGTTTAGCACCCGTAGTAAGTTCGTATACTCAAACCATGCATGAGTATACTCCTCAATGAGTATTTATAATATTTGCACTTTACCTGAAGTGCTTAGAATATTTATACAGCTGTTTATGACCCTATGGATATCAAACTATACCATCGAACCTCTATATCATACATTGGGCTTTATTTCATCATTTAAGTCATTAATGGCAACATATATCAATATATATCAACATTTAATAGTTCATAGCCGAAATAACATTCATATTATACCATCATCAATAACTAGTGATCAATGCATTTATTTTCAACCTTTGGAATATTCAAAATATGTCAAATATATGATCAATGACATAAATATCATGACAATATATAAACCAGGTAGACTCATCGCAAGTCCTACCGGTGATGTATGAAACATCCATGTATACTGTTATGTATGCATTGCACTCACCTGGGCCATTTATTAGTATGCCTCACTAAGTCCTCTTTGATCCTTTCCTTCATTGCACCTCGAACCTCCCTTGATTCGAACTTAACTTCATAATTCAAATAAGTAAAATATTTGTTAGATCCCAATCTAACAATATCTTAGACATATTGTCCAAAATAATCATTGGAATAAAAAATCTCCAAACATTTTCCTTTCTTCCTTGTATTGTTCAAAAATTCATTATGGTCCTTAGTGACCACTTTGAACTTCCATTAACCACTTTCAAGCTTACTAATCAACCTTAGATACAAAGTGTATCAATTCCCATTTTCTGCCAGTTTGCAGTACCTTTGAAGAAATATTTCTATAAAATAATATATAACTCAGAATTCGACTCCGTTTGTACTGAAAGAAACTAGACTCGATTATCTTTTCAACCATATAAATTAATAGCCCAAATTCAACTTGTACGATTTAGGCGAATTTTCAAAGTCAGTTACAGTGCTGAAATTCAGAACAGACTGGTGTTCTGTTTCTGACCTTTCGTCACTTAAAAATTCATATCTTTTGACTCGGAACTCGAAATCAGATTCCGTTTGTTGGGCACAAAACTAGACGAACAAATCTTTACATCTGTATAAAATTCACTATCTAACCATTTTTGTAGAATTTATAGTGAATTTTCAAAGTTATTGCCATAAACCAGTTTTTCTACACAACTTCCATAAACAACTTCAACTTTTATACTAACTTCTCCTTACTTATCTACTTTTCAATTTAGTCTAATTACTTGCTTTAACCCACCATCTTATGACTTTCTTCATCAAATAATTATTCATAATAATTCTCCTTCTTTATCGAAATAGTCACTAAAATGCAAAGATAAGGATTCACGCTTCTTAACTTTGCAAATTAGTCCTCAATTCAACATTAGTACCTTAATTCCATCATTACAACTAAAAATCAGATTTAGCCCCCATACAAAACTTCAATTTCGATTTGGTCACTTAACTTTGACAAATTGTCCAAATGGTCACTAATTCAATTCAACACCAATTTAGCATTCTAACTTTATTTTCTTGTCTCTAACATCATTAATAACATAAATACACTCCAAATTCTAAAAAAATCAGATTTGATCCTTCAACGTTTCAATTTGCTGAAATGGTCCCTACACAATTTAACTTAAGGTTTTGCTTCCAAACAACAATTCAAGCTTACTAGATCATTATTTCAACATCACAAACCCTAAATTAAACTTGAATCCATAAACCCTAATCATCTTCATAAAAATCAAAACCTGTAAAACTTAAATCCCAACTCAATATCATGATTTTAACATCATACTAGCTTAATACTAACTTGAATTTAATCATGGAATCATAAAATCTCAAAAGCCCCAATTTGATCCATAACCCTAATTTCTTTCTCATGAAAATTCTCATCAACCAAGCATGTAATCCATGAATTATTGGTATCAAAAGATAGAGCTTGAAGAGTAGAACAACTTTGTAGTTGAAGAGATTACATGAAAATCGAGTTTCGGGGCTTAAATCGAGCTTGGAAAATTTTCTTCTTCTTTCCGCTCTTTCTCCACGTTTCAAGGCTGGAAAATATTTGCTCATCTTTTTACCATTATTTTAAACATATATCTATTAAATAAATATTAAATTCATTTAATAGTGAAATTACAATTTTGCCCTTTTTATCCAATGGTTGAGATTGATTTTATCATCAATCAATGACCAAGATTTAATCTTCCATTTCATCTTTCCAAAATTTCCCTTATAACTTTTTAAATATTTCAAAATTGCTATTGGGACTAAATGACCAATTTGCCCTCCAACTAATCTTTATTTACTAGTTTGTTTCCAAATTGCCATTCCATTAAAATCTAACTAAATCTAGTTAGAATTCAACCTACCATAATAAAATATTCATAAAATAACATTTTATGACTTTTCCATAGCTTTTGGATCAGTCTCCAAAATTTCTACTCGATCCAATATACCGATATATAATCCTATACTCAGAAATAAACTGTAGGATTCATCTTGAATCAAACTAAAAATATTTACAACACTTGGAAATGACTTTTATAACCTTTCTCTATCATATGGCAAAATTTCAAAATTTTCCAGTTCGATCCGGGTATCCGAATTCCACTTAAACTTTAATTGCGGTTTTCCCAATAATCAAAATATCAAATCGAACCAAAATCTTCACATTCGATCAACACCCTTAGGTGATCTCTTTATTTATGAAATAAAAACCCTTAAATTTTAGGAAATTACAACTTTAGTCCTCAACCTTATTCAATTCACTATCTATCACATGATACCTTCAAACCTTAGAAATTTTCTTTCCAAAACTCATAATTAAAGAAATCCTAACTTTTGCATTTTTGTCATTTTAGTCACTAAGTTAGCTTTTAATCTATTATCTTAGTTCTAAATGACCCTTAATCAGCTTAGTAAATTTTAGGGTATTACAATTCTCTCCCCCTTAAGAAAATTCGTCCTTGAATTTCAATACGTACTTGGTTCCAAAAGGTGAGGAAACTATTTTCTTCTTGTTTCTCTCAAGTCTTTTCTTTAACCTTATGATTTTTTTTCAAAGAACTTTAACAAACATGATTGTCTTGTTTTCTTAGTTCTTTGACTCCATGTGCTAGGATATTTACCAGTTCTTTTTCATAGCTTAAATTCGGTTGAATCTCTATTTTGTCCGGAGTAACAACATGTGAGGGGTCTAATCAATATTTCCTGAGCATCTATACATTATGAATCTTGTCCATTTCCAAAGATAAAGATAGCTATTAAGCTTAACTTTCAGACTAACTCATTTCCCGATTTCTTATAGCCCAATAAATCTTAAACTTAACTTTCTTTTTGTCTAAACCATAACACCTTCTTCCAAGGTGAAACTTTTAAGGAATACTTTATCTTTAACTTCATATTAAATATATTTTCTTTCAGGATCAACATATAGTTTCCATCATCGAGATAGAAATTCTTCCTTGATAATACAAAGTTTTCAGTTTCACTCTTTTCCACTTGCTTGAACCTTGACAACATTTCTCATCCTTTCTTTAAAGATAGCTTATTTAATCCAATATGGTAAATTTTATTCTTAACTTGACAATCAAAACACCATCTTCTTTTAATGCAAATCTTGCATTCATAGCTCTTAAGACAACAAGTGTCTTTCGACTGAGAGCGTTAGCTACCACATTAACTTTTTTTGAATGATAATCAATGACCACATCATAATATTTAAGAAGCTCGATCCAACTTCTTTGCCTCAAGTTCAACTCTTCTTTGGTAAGCATATACTTTAGACTTTTATAACCTATATAAATATAGCATCGTTCACTGTATAAATAATGACGCCATATCTGTAAATTAAATATAGCCATTGCTAGCTCCAAATCCTAAGTAAGATAATTTCTCTCATATATCATAAGTTGTCTCAAGCATAGACCATTACTTTTCATTCTGGTTGTACTGGTACCGTGGCTTCTATTAAGCTCTTCTTTAATGTCTCAAAGTTTTCTTTTCATTTATCTTTTCAACTGAATGTCATGTCTTTCCTCAATAGCTTGGTCAATGAGGAGGCAATCATCAAAAAAAAATCTGAACCTCTAAAACGTTCTTCAGAGGTTTCCATTCAACTATAGTTTGTGCTTTCTTGGGATATACTCTTATCCCCTATGCCAAATCCACATAACTAATAAAACAACTTTTGACAACCAAGTTCACACTTTAATAAATTAGCATATAGCTTCTTTTCTCGAAAGGTCTGAAGAACAATGCAAAATGAGCATCTTGTTCTTCAATTTTCTTCAAATAGACCAAAATATCCTCAATGAACTCTACCAAAAATTGGTCCAAGCAAAATTAGAATACTTGGTTAATTAGGCATATAAATGCTGTAGGCATCATCATGAACTCATATTATTCATATCGAGTTCGAAAAGATGTCTTTAGAGATTATTCTTCCTTGATCTTTAGCTGATAATATTCTGATCGAAGGTCTATTTTGGAAAACATAGATGTGCTTTTTTTAACTGATCAAAAGATCATCAGTCTTTAGAAAAAGATATTTATTCTTTACCGTCACCTTATTTAGCTGACGAAATCTATACTTAATCACATAAATCAATCTTTCTTTTTCACAAATACGCTGGTGCACCCCAAGGTGGCACACTAGGCTTTATAAAACCTCGACCTAACATTCCTTGTAATTGTACCTTTAAATCCCGAAGTTCGGTCGAAGCCATTTTACACGGGGCCATTAATTTAGGATCAATACCTGGTATCATCTTTATTTTGAATTTCACCTCTCAATCTAGAGGTAATTCCGAGTAACCCATCTAGGAATACATCTAGATATTTTTGGACAGTCGGGTTATTTTCCAATTTAACTTCAACAGCCCGAGTATCCACTACATTTGCTAAGAAAACTTAACAACCTTATAAAAACAATTTCTTTAATAAAACAACTAAAATTACATTGGAAAAGGGATTTACCCTTTTATCAACTACTACTATTTTTGTACCTTCCATGTTTTTTTAATAATAATCACTTTATGCGACAATTCATCATGACTTGATAGGAAGGTAACCAATTCATGCCCACCATCATCTTAAACTCCTTGAAAGATAATTCCATTAAATTTATCGGGAACTCTATTTCTTATATTTTATCGAGCAATTCCAATGTTCAACTCGCCCTTACATTACAACCCAACAAATTTATGACCGATATATTACTTGAAATGGGTTCTAAAAGGATATCTGCTTCACCATTCAACTTCGTACTTATATACGAACGTGTAAAGCTAGGACCCATCAACATTAATATTGGTTTATCCAAAAAGATGAGATGTACCTTCTATGATTTTCGAATCCTCCCAATATTTATCAGTCCTGATGTTATAAACTCGAACTGATATGTGCAATCCTAGCTGCGTAGAAATTTCAAATGTTTCCCCAGCTTTAACTTAACATTGGAGTAGCAATACAACTCTATCCAATTTCTCAGTATCCAAACAGTGGAATCCGTCCAGTGTAATCCTTAGGTTATTCAGTTATAAATCAACAATCACTGGACCTTAATCTGCTTTTCTTTTCAATTCAGGTGTTTCCGAACTTTTTAATTCCTTAATCCGGCACAGGCACTCCTTGTTGTACCAGTGCCCGTTTCTTGTTCTGATTTATCCGAAGGGTTATCATTAACCTTATTGTTAATACTCTTAATTCCTTCCAAAGCTTCCAATTTATCAGTTCATCACACTTTCTTGACTAAAACTTTTCTTATAATTCATCCCAATTTACATTAGTAAGGAGCGACATCAATCAGATCAGTAATATTGATATCCTAGTGGCATGTATACTCTTTTAAACATAAAACCACTTCCATTTAGGCTGAGAATCGGCTAAACATGCAGCTCTGATACCAATAAATGTAATACCCCTTTCACGAATTCATAGCTGAAAACGAGTAAAACAGTTATTGATTGATGATGTCCGTTTATGCTCCTTACTCCAACTATTTTTTCTTTCCTACGTGTAAAACAGTTACACGCTAAGTATTTACTTAGTGAGGCAATAATTCGAATTCAAGTGCAATTGTCATAATATCAATATTAATGATTAACAATGCATATGATCACCTTACCATTATATGCTCGTTAACATAAATAAATATGTATATCAAAGTGATAAGATTATATCTCACCAATACCGTTGCCATTCCATCCGTAAGCTTTCAATGCTTACCAATACCTTCTTCCCATTTCTATTCGCAAGCTTTCAAGCTTATCTTCCTGTTTCTTTTTTATTCTTTTCAATTTATTTAGCCCAAGATATCGAATTAAGAGATTCTATGTACACGAGTCATCCCCCCATACCCAACCTTTCTTGAGTATGTGTATTATTTGCACTCTACCGGGAGTGCTTAGCACCGAAGTGCTTTTGTATACTTATCGGAGTATACAATATATCCCTCATTGAGCTTTTATGAAATTACACCGAAGTGTTTAGCACTCGTAGTAAGTCCGTATACTCAAACCATGCATGAGTATACTCCTCAATGAGTATTTATAATATTTGCACTTTACCTGAAGTGCTTAGAATAGTTATACAGCTGTTTATGACCCTATGGATATCCAACTATACCATCGAACCTCTATATCATACATTGGGCTTTATTTCATCATTTAAGTCATTAATGGCAACGTATATCAATATATATCAACATTTAACAGTTCATAGCCAAAATAACATTCATATTATACCATCATCAATAACTAGTGATCAATGCATTTATTTTCAACCTTTGACACATTTAAAATATGACAAATATATGATCAATGACATAAATATCATGACAATATATAAACCAAGTAGACTCATCGCAAGTCCTACCGGTGATGTATGAAACATCCATGTATACTCTTATGTATGATTGCACTCACCTGGGCCATTTATTAGTATGCCTCACTAAGTCCTCTTTGATCCTTTCCTTTATTGTACCTCGAACCTCCCTTGATTTGAACTTAACTTCATAATTCAAATAAGTAAAATATTTGTTAGATCCCAAACTAACAATATCTTAGACATATTGTCCAAAATAATCATTGGAATACAAAAGCTCCAAACGTTTTCCTTTCTTCCTTGTATTGTTAAAAAGTTCATTATGGTCCTTAGTGACCACTTTGAACTTCCATTAACCCATTTCAAGCTTACTAATCAACCTTAGATACAAAGTGTATCAATTCTCATTTTCTGCCAGTTTGCAGTACCTTCGAAGAAATATTTCTATAAAATAATCTATAATTCGGAATTCGACTCCGTTTGTTCTGAAAGAAACTAGATTCGATAATCTTTTCAACCATATAAATTAATAGCCCAAATTCAACTTGTACAATTTATGATAATTTTTCAAAGTCAGTTACAGTGCTAAAATTCGGAACAGACTGGTGTTCTGTTTCTGACCTTTCGTCACTTAAAAATTCATATCTTTTGACTCAGAACTCGAAATCAGATTCCGTTTGTTGGGCACGAAACTAGACGAACAAATATTTACATCGGTATAAAATTCACTATCTAACCATTTTTGTAGAATTTATAGTGAATTTTCAAATTTCTTGCCATAAACCAGTTTTTCTACACAGCTTCCATAAACAACCTCAACTTTTATACTAAGTTCTCCTTACTTATCTACTTTTCAATTTAGTCCAATTACTTGCTTTAACCCACCATCTTATGACCTTCTTCATCAAATAATTATTCACAATAATTCTCCTTAATTTTCCTTCTTTACCGAAGTAGTCACTAAAATGCAAAGATAAGGATTCAAGCTTCTTAACTTTGCAAATTAGTCCTCAATTCAACATTAGTACCTTAATTCTATCATTACAACTAAAAATCAGATTTAGCCCCCATACAAAACTTCAATTTCTATTTGGTCACTTAACATTGACAAATTGTCAAAATGGTCACTAATTCTGTTCAACATCAATTTAGCATTCTAACTTTATTTTCTTGTCTCTAACATCATTATTAACATAAATACACTCAAAATTCTAAAAATTCAGATTTGATCCTTCAACTTTTCAATTTTTCGAAATAGTCCCTATACAATTTAACTTATGGTTTTACTTCCAAACAACAATTCAAGCTTACTAGATCATTATTTCAACATCACAAACCCTAAATTAAACTTGAATCCGTAAACCCTAATCATCTTCATAAAAATCAAAACATGTAAAACTTAAATCCCAACTCAATATCATGATTTTAACATCATACTAGCTTAATTCTAACTTGGATTAAATCATGGAATCATAAAATCTCAAAAGCCCCAATTTGATCCATAACCCTAATTTCTTTCTCATGAAAATTCTCATCAACCAAGCATGTATTCCATGAGTTATTGATATCGAAAGATAGAGCTTGAAGAGTAGAACAACTTTGTAGTTGAAGAGATTACCTGAAAATCGAGTTTCGGGGCTTAAATCGAGCTTGAAAAATTTTCTTCTTCTTTCCCCTCTCTCTTCACGTTTCAAGGCTGGAAAAGATGTTTCACCATTATTTTAAACATATATCTATTGAATGAATATTAAATTCATTTAATAGTAAAATTACAATTTTGCCCTTTTATCCAATGGTTGAGATTGATTTTATCATCAATCAATGGCCAAGATTTAATCTTCCATTTCATCTTTCCAAAATTGCCCTTATAACTTTTTAAATATTTCAAAATTGCCATTAGGGCCAAATGACCAATTTGCCCTCCAACTAGTCTTTATTTACTAGTTTGTTTCCAAATTGTCATTCCATTAAAATCTAACTAAATATAGTTAGAATTCAACCAACCATAATAAAATATTCATAAAATAAAAATTTATGACTTTTCCATAGCTTTTGGATCAGTCTCCAAAATTTCTATTTGATCCAATATACGGATATATAATCCTTTACTCAGAAATAAACTGTAGGATTCATCTTGAATCAAACTAAAAATATTTCCAACACTTGGAAATGACTTTTATAACCTTTCTCTATCATATGGAAAATTTTCAAAATTTTCCAGTTCGATCCGGGTATCCGAATTCCACTTAAACTTTAACTGCGATTTTCCCAATAATCGAAATATCATATCGAACCAAAATCTTCACATTCGGTCCACACCCTTAGTTGATCTATTTATTTATGAAATAAAAACCCTTAAATTTTAGGAAATTACAACTTTAGTCCCCAAACTTTTTCAAAGTTTATACTTTAGCCATAAAATTTTCAGAATTTACATTTGGTCACTAGCATTTTAAACTTCAATTCCCTTTCCAATTTTCCTTGAAATTCAACCAAAATTTAAGAATACCTTATTCAATTCACTATCTATCACATGATACCTTTAAACCTTAGAAATTTCCTTTCCAAAACCCATAATTAAAGAAATCCTAACTTTTGTATTTTTGTTATTTTAGTCACTAAGTTAACTTTTAAGCTGTTATCTTAATACTAAATGACCCTTAATCAACTTAGTAAATTTTAGGGTATTACAATAGAGAAATAAAACTTAGCAATCAAGTAAGTCTATTCTTCTTTTTCCTTTTAATTAGATATGGTCGAAAGCTTTCCTTCTTTTGTAGGAATGTATTCTAATCACTCCACGTATGGGTGATTAAAAATATAGAGGGTTAATCACAAGGTTAGCCCCTTGACTTTCGATGCTTTATACTTCTACCTCAAACTTGCAATTTTTACAAAATAGCCACTAAACAGTTTTTAATTGAATTCAATAGGTCCTTACTTAGCAAATTGACTCAATTAGAGTCCAATGTTGATGTAATTGACCACATGGTTTAATACAATATTTGGACTTTTACGGTGTAGGGTTTATGATCGTCAAAACTTAATTTCGACTAGACCGGTTTTAGGGATGTTATAGTTTTG
This sequence comes from Hibiscus mutabilis, assembly GCA_019671005.1. Taxonomy (NCBI): domain Eukaryota; kingdom Viridiplantae; phylum Streptophyta; class Magnoliopsida; order Malvales; family Malvaceae; genus Hibiscus; species Hibiscus mutabilis. The sequence continues at coordinate 16,957,134 of CM033715.1, forward strand.
AAGGGAGTGAACTTTTGGCATGTCGAGAGTAAGACCCAACACAGCTGGATCATCAAGAAACTACTAAAAGATAAGATCTATGGCAAAACATTTATTCGTAGCAGGGATTCCCTATACCATGACTACGAGATGGTTATGGGAGAGAGTTCGTCTTACACATGATAAAGTGTTTTGGCAGAAGTTAATCTGGTTCCCCAAACACATCCCCAAATACTCTATTATTTCTTGGATGATTATTCTGAACAGGGTCCCTACTAAAGACAGACTCTTGCAATGGGGGCTCGCCGTCGATGACAAATTTGTACTGTGTGAGTCATCAATGGAAAGTAAAGATCATCTATTTTCCAAGTGCACTTATTCGAGCGCGCTGTGGAGGAAGATCATGGCAGCATGCGGCTTGCACCACCATAACCGAGCATGGGAGGATTTTCTACATTGGGCAACAGCCACTTGGAGGGGTAAATCCTTACTTTACTCTTGAAATTGGCATGGACAGGTTTCTTGTATAGTATATGGGAAGAACGCAATGCACAGATTTATCGAGGAACCCACCGAACTAATGACGCTCTTTCTGATAGTCTAAAGTTTTCCATTGGCTCACGATTGTATAGTCACAAAATTGATATGAATGATAGTACAAATCGAAAACTCTGTATAAACCGGATAATTGATTAATTTCCGCTATTTGATGTCTCTTATTCTTTATGTAGCATTTCGCTGCTTCCACGGATAAATACATCACACTATTTATCCAAAAAACAATTTCAATGGCCACAATATAATTTACCCTTATTATTATTTTGTTATTCAATTTGCATCGATGAACAATCTCTTGGTTATACCCTAATAAGAAGTGTTTTGAGTTATTAGAAGTATGGAAAAGATAAATTTGATATAAATTTCCAAAATCAAGAGAGGATTTACCTACACATCAAATTCACTACCAACAAAATATGAAATCATTGCTAATTAAAAACATTACTTAAAGTTGCATTCATTTGACCACCTAATAACATTTAAATTGCATTAATATCTCCCACCTATTTTGTTTCCATCTGAATCACAACCCTCTCTAAATGACAAATCTATGCAACTGAAAAACCCCTCTAGATTTGGACTTCCGAACCTTACTTACTAGGGAAACAATGAACTTCAGCAGCTAATCTATTTTTTCTTAATACGGTCCTTGAACTATCTATTTTTTCTTAAAGTTCAAATCCACATTTTTTATATGTTACAATAATACGGTGTCAATCATAATAAGACTCAATCGACCCTAAGTATTTTTTTTAATTTCAAATATGATGCAATTTTTAAGGGGATGGTTAACAAATATATCAACTAATCCATGATGATTAGATTGGATATTAGTAGGTAATTTAGTCTTTCGTGTGGTGTAGTACTACCGGTAGACGTGGTGGCTAGGCGGACGTGACATACGGTTGAAAGGAATAAAGACTTCTTTTTTATCTTTTCGCTACGAGTTATCTCCAAATCATTCTTTGAAATTTTAGTTTAAAGGAAAATATTTTTTGAAAATTTGTATTTTTGAAAATAATGAAGATTTGGAGTCACCGCCGGCCACTTGAGTAAGGTAGACCGGACACCATAAAAACCAAAGATTCATTTTGAAATGGTTCGGGAGTTGGTTACGTGTGAGGAAGGATTAACACCCCCATCACACCCGGAAATCGGTATCAAAATATTTGTTGCTTTTAAATGGATGGAAATTGTTGAAATTTAAATTGATTTTAATTAAGTATACTTAATTGAAAATTGACCTTAATGAAATGGGCTTTATCAAATTGGTGGGTTCAAATTAATTGGACATTTAATTAATAAGGTTGACAATACATCGGACCATAGATTAAACCGACATCAAATAAGCCTGACTATCGTGTTAATTTGTGGTTCAAATTTCGTACGTCACCTTTATGCATGGTGCAAGCATTTAAGATATGATGTTAAGATTTGTCGATTTTTAATTAACATTTGCCTCAGGATGGTAAGGATTAATTCAAATATTTGGTCAACATCCATTAAGCCCGGACTGTTTCGACACAATTATCGGAATTAATAAATACCTCATTTTTAGGGTTTAAATTGGTTAATTACCACGCAATCAAGATAAAAGGTCATATAAATGACAATTAAAATGCATGTCACATAAAGGCTTGAAAATTAAACACACAAAAAGGCCCACAAAAATCCTAACCTAAAAGGCCCAAATTATAGAACATCAATTAGTAATCTAATTATTTAATTAAGTGAGTCTAATATTAACTCTAAATTAATTAACTCTAAATTAATTAGAAAACCTTAATAATTTATGTATTATTTTCTGACATGATAATTAATTTGATTAATTTTAAACTAGTATCCCAATGAGCCAAGGATAATATTTAAAACGAATCAAGTTAATTAATCATGATTTTAAATTAAATGTCCATCTAAGCTCAATGTCAATTTTATCCTAAAATGGTAATTAAGAGGTGTTTAACTAATTTAATGAATCTAACATTTATCCTAATAAGACAAGGATAAATTTAAATTCACTAAATTAATTCGAACCTTAAATCTAACTATGGCTCTAAAAGCTTACTCTAAGATTAACTTAATTAATTTAAAAATTATGCCCCAATGAGACGAGTGCACACTTTAAATTAATTAAATTAATTTGCCGTAATCTAACCTAAAAAACTTAACCTAACAAAAAACAAAACCACTAAACAAACATTAAAGCATTATAAGAACTATCTTATATATAAATAAATACCCTACATATATAATTACTTATATATATATATTCAAACTATATATTATATATAAAATGTAAAAAATATAATATATACATTTAAAGCCATATATTTGAATATATATAAACCACATATTATAACATATCTAAAAAATTATATTATACACCTTATAAAAACTACATATTATATACTTTATAAAAACTATATATTATATACTTTGTAAAAACTATATATTATATATCATGTAAAAATTTATATTATATACTTTATAAAAACTATATATTATATATTATATAAATATATATATTATATATTTTATAAAAACTATATATTATATATCATATAAAAATATATATTATATACTTTATAAAAACTATATATTATATACTTTGTATAAAACTATATATTTTATGCTTTATAGAAATGTATATTATATACATTATATAGAAACTATATTATATAATTTTATTAAAAAAAACTATATTATATAAAAAAAAACATATTAGATATTATATAGAAACTATATGTTATACATATTATATAAAGAAACCATATTATATATATATTATAAATACTATTCATTATAAAAACGTATATTACATATTAAAAAAACTATATATTATATAAAAAAAACTATAAATTATATAAAACTATATGTTACATAAAAATTATATATTATACATAAACTATATATTATGTAAAAACATATATTATATATATTATAAAACCATACATTATGTACATTACATGAAAACAATACGTTATATATATATATATATATATATATATATATATACCATATATTAGACATTATAAAAAACATATGTTACACATATAACACATAAACCAAATATATGAAGCCTCATTACAAGCATATTCACAATAAACATGAACAAACATAAATAAAAACGGTAAAAGAGCATGGAAATTAAATGTGCATGAACTAGGGGCGAAAATGAGAGGTTTCATCCCTAGAAATAGGACCAAATCAAATAAAAACAAACCTTGAAGACCATTTTTTTTAAAAAATAATTTAGGTTAACGAAGGGACGCACTTGAAAAATCTATACAAACTTGGGAGACCTGGGATGGGGTTTTAAGACACGGAAGCCCTAAAGAGGCGTAATTTCCAAATGCGGAGGGATTAATGTTGCGATTTTGAAATACGAAAGCCTTTACGAGCATAAATAAGACAGAGCGGAGGGGTTTAAAATGCTAATAACCCATTTGTTGAAAATGATTGAGTATATAACTCAGTTTTTGCCGAAAATGGAAACCTTTGGCCATTCTTTCCAAACAACCTCCGGAAAAACACTCACCTCTTTCTCCCAATTCCCAAAAACTGGTGGGAGAACCATCGTACACCACCGTGTCGATCGCCGTTCGTCGGCGGCCGGCGAAACCTAGAACGAGCCAACACAACCCTTTCTTTGATCTAAAACCCAACTCTGACACTCCCTTTTAAAAATTCAGCTTCTTAATTTTTAAAACCCTAAGACCGAGTCGAAATCCCCCCTCTTCGAAACCTTGCTCTTCAACCAGTTCACCCGTTACGCCCGAGGAAGCCGAAGGGCTTGTCACCAACGCGGGAGTGCAACGACACTAGGGAGATGAATCGCAATGAAGGTAAAAGAACGGAACCCTATTCTATATGCTTATGCTTCAATTTGAAATGCAAAATAGAAACTGAGGATTTTTTTACCTCTGAAAACCGAAAGCTTTTTGCTTTCTATTGTTCAATGATTATAATAAAATAATGTAATGTGATAATATATTATGGTAATAATAATATATAGTACTAATAATAATAGAAAATATTATCAACAATAATGATAATAAGGTAAAACAAATAGGCTAAAGTTCGGACAAAATTAGTGATTACAGATGCCTCCTTTTGCTTATCCTTATGAAACAAGAATAAAGCAAAAACCATAAGCCCTAATTTTGTCCAACTTCCTTGTTTAGAGATTCTGAGCTGCGAGTTCCTCTTATATGGAACTGTTCACCCTTCTTCTTCCTGAAATCTAGAGCTATGAGTATCTGCCTCTTTCGCTCTGAAATCCTAATACGGCGAGTTTGAAATCCTTCGCCTGAAATCTTTGAGCTTCGAGTATCTGCCTCATTTGCTCTGAAATCCTGACGTAGCGAGTTTGAAATCCTTCGCCTGAAATCTTTTAGCTTCGAGTATCTACCTCCTTCACTTTGAAATCCTAGTGTTGCAAGTTTGAAACTCCTCGCTTGAAATCCTTGAGCTTTGAGTATCCGCCTCCTTCGCTCTAAAATCTTTGAAACTATTGGTACTTCCTATATAGAACCTTTCACCTCGAAATCCTGATGTTGCGAGTTTAAAATTCCTCACTTGAGATCCTTTCCGGGTTTTCACTTTGTTGTTTACTCCTCTTCTCAGGAAGTACCCGATCTAACCTTCAATTATCTGTAAAAGAGATAAAGTGTTGTGATGGAATGAGATACCATGCTCCTATCTTAGGGATGTCTGACTAAGTATGAAACATGAATTGTGAAAACTAAACGTTGTTTAAATGCCCTCACTTTTCGTGGTTGATCCTTCTTGAACTTCTCTTTACTTCCTTCTTTTTCTTACTTTTCGCGATGACGGTACTTTATCTCATATTCGGGCTCAACCATTAGCTTTTTCCTTTCTTTCAAATCCTTTGTTCTAAAGAGCCTTCGCAAGTTTTTGCTTTAGGCTTTCTTTCTCTCAAAGCACTCTTTCGGGTTTTCACTTTGATTTCCTTTATTTTTCCTTTCTTTTTTCTCTCTTTTTCATTATACTTTTCTTTTTCTTTCTTTTTCTTTTTTTCTTTTTCATTTTTCATTTTTCTTTTCTTCTCTTTTTCCCTTTTTTGTATTTTTTCTTTCGGTGCCCTTTCAGGTTTTCACCTTGAAATCACTTCACCTTTGCAACCCTCTTGTTTCCGTGTGACTAGATTGGATTCTGACAAGGTCGTCATTCTTCTTCTTATTTCGGCCTATTATCATATCCTAAAATTGGAGTCTTTCTTATTTCGAGCTTAGCGTACCTTCTTGTACCACCTGCACTTAAAAGGTTGGAACATAGTTATACCAAGAAAGTTTTTGCTTTTCGGGAATCTATATCAACTTACTTGTAGAATGCTTGTAGAAAGAGGTAGGAGAAGGCAAAAAATAATACTTCATTAATATTTGAAAGTTTGGAGTGATTTACAAAGGTCATGGCAACATGAAAGGAAAAGAAAACTAAATATGATGCAATGTCTTAATCATCCATTGTATGAATGATGCGAGAACCCATCGACCGAAGTGGATCCCTCACCAGAAGTACTTTATTGAAATCCTTGACACCTAAGAAGGTTTATTTGCCGAATACCTGATCCTCCAATATTATCTGAGCCGCCCCGTTCGGGTTTTCAACTCAAATCCTCCTTTGGTTTCAAGACGCCATTTTCGGGTTTTCATCTTGAACCCTTTTTTTGTTTTTTCTTCTTTTTTTCTTTTTCCTTTTTTCCTTTTTTTCTTTTTTTCTTATTTTTTCCTTTTTGTCTTCACGCATAGTATTTCTTGACTGAATCCGAGTTTATTGGATTGTTCAACACCTTACCGTCCATCTCCGTTAAGATCAATGCTCCTCCGAAAAAAGGTCTTTTTAACAACATAAGGTCCTTCCCAATTAGGCATCCACTTCCCACGGGAATCAAGATTCTTCTAAGCACTAGATCCCCCTCACAGAATTCTCTTGGGCGAACCTTCTTACCGTAAGCTCACATCATTCTCTTCTGGTATATCTGACCATGGCAAATGGCTTTCAGTCTTTTCTTCTCAATGAGATTCAACTGGTTAAATTGAGCTTACACCCATTCAGCTTCTTCCATCCTCACTTCATTTAGAATTCGAAGCGATAGAATCTCCACTTCAATAGTTAGTACTACCTCCATGTCATAAACCAATGAATATGATATTGCTCCTATTGAAGTGCGTACGGACGTTCGGTAGGCAAATAGAGCAAATGGTAGCTTTTCATGACAGTCCTTGAAGGTGTCCGTAGTCTTAGATATGATCTTTTTGTTGTTCTTGTTTGCCGCTTCTACCACTTCATTCATTTTAGGACGGTAAGTAGTGGAATTATGGTGCGTTATTTTGAATTGTTCACACACCTCGGCTATCATTTTTTGTTTAGGTTGGAAGAGTTATCAGTAATAACTCTTTCTGGCAACCCATAGTGACAAATGATCTCTTTCTTTAAGAACTTGCAAACTATTGCTTTTGTTATGTTGGCGTAGGAAGCCGCTTTTACCCATTTAGTGAAATAGTCGATAACAACTAGAATAAAATGATACACATTGGATGCTTTTGGATTGATCTGATCGATGAAGTCTATACCCCATACAGAGAACGGCCATGGCGAGTTCATAATGTGTAGAGGTAATGGTGGATAGTGGATCTTGTCGGCATATATCTGACATTTATGACATTTCGTTACATAGTTAATACAATCCCATTCCATGGTCGACCAAAAATACCCATATCTCATAATTTTCTGGGCCATCGCGAAACCATTGGCATGTGTCCCACATAGTCCATCATGTACATTGGCCATGATGCTTTTAGCTTCTCGAGCACAGACACACCTTAATAGTATTTGGTCCTTGCCTTTTTTATACAAGACCCCTCCGTCTAGAACATATCCTGCAACCATTCTTCTAATGGTTCTTTTATCATTCTCATTAGCCTCTTTAGGGTAGGTTTGGAACCTGATATATTGCAGAATATCATAGTACCATGGGTTGCCATCCGCTTCCTCCTCCAAACTATAGCAATGAGCGGGTTCTTTGAAAACTTGCATCTCTATTGGCTTCATTTCTACTTCGGTGCTTACTTCAAACATCGCGGCCAGAGTTGCCAAATCATATGCCATTTGATTGTCTTCCCTCGGAAGGTAGGTAAAACTGATATTCTCAAAGCTTTTGACTAACTCTTGGATCAAATCATAGTACCTAACCAACTTCGGGTCTCTTATTTCCCATTCTTTTCAAAGCTGATAAATTACCAAAAATGAATCTCCGAAGACTTGAAGCACTTTGACTTTTCTTTCAATTGCTGCAGGCATGCCCATAACACAAGCCTTGTACTTAGTTATGTTGTTTGTACAAAAGAATTCTAATCTACTTGTGAAGGGATAGTAGATGTTTTCCAGAGAAATCAACACTACTCCAATCCCATGGCCTAGAGCATTGGATGCTCCATCAAAATAGAGCTTCCACAACTCAAGCTCTGAGTTAGCCTTTTCTTCAATAGTTATGCACATCAAGTCTTCATTGGGGAAATGAAAGTTTAAAGACTCTTAGCCATCTGAAGTGCAGCTTGTAACACCCCTAACCTGGCTTAGAAGTAAACCGAATTAGGTAGTGTTAAAGAACAAACATACAATGCCAAGCACTTCACAAGCAAGCGAGCAGTCGAAAAATTAGGGTAAATTAAAAACTTTTAATCAACTATTAGGTCTAGCCTAAACTTAAAATCATGTACGAACAATCTTCATGCATTTAGCAATACCACTCATACACTAGTCATAGCATGTCCTTATGATAATATTCCTAATCATTTGATTATTCTAGCCATTAAATTCACCAATCGTACTGAACATACTTTTATTAAGGATTCATCACATGATAATGTATATATATATACACGTATGAGCCTGCAACACACTCATGCCATCAGGGTGATCTATCAACCTAAGATTTTCTTACATAATTTTTTTAGCAACATGACAAGTACAAAACACCTCGATTGCGTAGTTCTTATCATAAACACGTATTGATTATTACCATTAATCTTAATCGAGTCATAAGGTACCTTACCGGTACATAGCGATTTCAAAGCATTAAAACATATATCTCACATCATTAGGCATATCAAAAATATAAGTATCAACCACATAATCACAAGGCATCAAGGTAGGCTAGCAACTTTAAGCACATTTAAAAGACTACACAATCCTATAACCAAACAAACAACTCATTGACAAACAACCGGAAGACATAAATAAGGCCCTTTACAAACATCAAATACTTATAAGGTTTATATACAACCATTGAAAATCTTCAAGGAAATTCAAATGTATAATACATTCTTATTAACTACGATGTGCTACCATCTAGGTGATTAAAAGAGAGAATTACGACTGTAGCTCGAAGGCAACTCAACCATGATATACCCTGAAAGGTAAGGAATGGATTTAATAAGTATTTACATACTTAGCGAGGCAACTTTATAAGTTAAAGTATTTATATTAGGCTTTGTTTTGAGGTTTACTAGATTCAATGATTGGCAGGTTTGATCATAAACAAGCCAACTTAGCCACAAGGTTTTTCTACATGACATTACATCCAAATAAGCTCACGTACTATGTAGGTATTAGTTTCTTAAAGTACAAGTCATCAAACATGTCTTCCAAGACGTGTGCTATTTATCACCTAGGTTACCAACTCAACACTTTTATTATATAAAATTTCACTCACTCAAGCATGTACATATATACTTAAATACGCAACGAACAAATCATGTATACACATCATTCGATCATAGCATGTACGTATCAAACATAGCATATTTTTACATCATTCGAAAGTGGCATGCACTTTAACAAACATATAAGATTCTATTCATAACATATTCATACATATTCATAATTCTCCAATATATTGCTTATACACCAAGCAATCCCTTTTTAAAATATGTGTACACCTTAATATATACATAACGGTTCACTTATTTAGCAAACATGTCAAAACAATCCTTTAAAACATATTGACATCTTAATATATCCAAAACAGTCCACTCGTTTAGCAAACATGTCAAAATAGTCCTTTAAAACATATTGACATCTTAATATATCCAAAACAGTCCGCTCATTTAGTAAACATGTCAAAACAGTCCTTTAAAACATATTTACATCTTAATATATCCAAAACAGTCCACTCATTTAGTAAACATATCAAAACAGTCTTTTAAAACATATTGACATCTTAATATATCCAAAACAGTCTACTCATTTGGTAAACATGTCAAAACAGTCCTTTAAAACATATTTACATATACAACATTGGGCAGCATTATCACATATTTCATATACAACATTGTGCAGCATTATTACATATTTGACATAAAACATTCATTCAAAGTATATATATATATATATATATTCATATAGCTACTCATAAGCATTTGAATTAGGATATATAAAAACATATCATGTGCAAACATAGGTTGAAGTAAAAGTTATCCCCTTTATAGCATAAAAGATGTTAAGTTACTTATTAATTTGATAAGCACAATTCCTTATTATCTTTTATCATAGCCTTGAGAATCGAATAACAATATAGGTACACGAATCTTATGACGTCTGTCGTAAAATAAGGGTACTCGAAGTACCAAACAAGGGACCAAAGTCCAAACTATCAAGGAGCTCTATAGACTCTATGCAATGCCAACTATACCTAAGACTGACCCGAGACCAAGCCTTACACATTTATCATATCTTATCGGAAATAGATTGAGCATAGCTCCTTATCATTTATCATATCAACCAAGTTTATTGCCATTAACATTAAGCATATATTCACCTCATGTGAATTTCTCATGCATTCCTCACGCATTTCACATTGTCAAGTACTTAATAAAGGTACTTACCTCAAAGCCAAGCTTACACGCGTAGCATCATTTTAATTTAACAACAAACAATGTATATCGAGCAAGTAAAGGTACTCGGGGTAGTTTCCATCTATCTCGAGACTTTAAACTACACTCACCTCTTATCCTAAAGTTACGGGATACCTGAATCTTTAACCAAACTTACTACTTATCCAATTCCTTCCTAGCTTCTTCTTGGTCCACAATTCTCTATTCGAATCTAGACTTAGATCAACCAAATGTTTGAATTTCCCCAAGAGATAATCCATGCAAGCTCAAAATTTCTCCAGCATTCTCAAGCTCTCTCTCTCCCTCTCTCATTTTGTTGTTTTGGTCCTTTCTTGAAGATGAAGAAGAAGGTTCTTCTCTTTTTTTTTCTTTCCCACCGATTGTCTCTCCTCCTCACATGTTTAATTTCTTACTTGACAAGTGTAAGAACCATAGTTCATAATTTTCTGAGCATACAAGACTCATATTTAGCTTATTATTCATTTTAGTCCGCTGAACCAAAAGCCATCCTTTCCTTCTTTTCATTCAATTTGGTCCTAGACCCTTAATTAAATCTAGGTTCACTCAAAGAAACAAGGCACTCAAGATACCTTTAAATGATAACATTCTATCATAGCTACATACTTGACAAATTTCTTAATAGGTCCCTAACTTAATTAATTATCCGTTATAGAAATAATTTATTTTGAATTGAAGCAAATCCAAGATGGCATCCCGCTTCTAGGCCCTATTTTGGGGTGTTACACGGCTTGCCAGGAAATCCGCTATAACACTCCCTTTTACTGCCTTTTGACTGACATAGAGTATGTCAAATTCAGAAAACGGCATCTGCCAACAGGCCATCCTCCCATTTAAGGCCGGTGCTTCCACAAAAACTTTAGTGGATCCAGCTTGGATGTCAGCCAAGTCGAATGATACAGCATGTACTACCTGAGCCTTAAGGTTGCCTGTTGACTCTCAGGGAGATGTGTAAAATAAATGCTAGCAAAAGGTATAAATGGTATGTATTTGGGCAAGATAAACTGTGCCAGGAGTCTTTTGCGTGCAAGTATACACGGTCGACAAGTAATACAACTTGGTAAGCTGAGTATCGATCCCATAGCGATTGACTTGGAAGTCGATTGTTTAGTTTGTTACTTGTTTTGGAAGAAAATGGTGTAGTTTAAAAGAGTTGATTTTAAAACTAAGAAAAGAAAATAAAATAAAACCAAAGTGAAGTATTGGCTAGAAATGTGTTTTCAAATGAATGATGACTGTTAGCAGGGAATGCCTGGTTCAAACGTGGTTCATGCCAGCCTTTATTGACAAAACTGTCTTGGCATTGGTTGCCGAAAAGAGTCAAAAATAGCAAAGCCTCTCTCGATGGTCATTTCCCTAAACTGGCCAAGTAAAAACCCTTATATCTCTATAGTGTATGTTTTCCTTAAACCAATTTGATTTAAAAACCAATCTATACTCCGTGGGGTAGATTTAACTTCTGAAGTAAGTTCATCTACTTGAACGACTTCTCTCGAAGCTTCTCTCCCAAGTGTCCAGCAACTTGATCGTTGCCCATGCAAGTCTGTTAAGATATTGGAAGGCAATAAGCTAACTGTGCCAGCTCTCGCTTTGGCACAGTACTTAGGAAAAATTAAAGTATGCAAAACAAACAAACTTTGCCAAAAGCAAAATTATTATAAAGGAACTAATGCATAAAAGCCAACGTTTAAAACCAAAACATCCCCCACCAACTATTAAATTAGTTCATGGTGTGGGGTTAACCAACAAACGTTTTTAACATCACCATCATAATAAAAACTAAAGAAAAACAACTTCTACCAAGGGAATAGGCAGAGGGGTCTCTCGATGTAGTTCTCCATGCCAGACTCTCAGCCAAGAAGTCGAACCAAGCTTTATCGATTGCACTGACTGTCACTCACCACTTCAACACCTCGCTCTGACCACCTTTTGTCTCGTCTCCTCTTCTTGGTGTCTTCAAATGCTTGATCGGTTGGTCTTTATATAGGCGTGTAAGGGAAAGGATGAGATAAGCCTTTGCATTTGAATTTGAAATGATCAAGAGATAAGAGATAGAGCTTTATCCGATCATTTTGATATCTCATCAGCTTGGTGTGATAACTTATCAGGCTAGGGCTGATGTCATCATGCCATGGCCATCCTAGCACACGAGCACAACTTTGCCAACATCACTTGGCATCACCTTATCCGCTATTTTTTGGAAGTTAATCCAATTGGGATCTTTTAGGAGCCTGATCCTTTCCTATTTTTGGGGGGTTCATCTCTTCTTGGCATGGCTGATGGCATACCTCTCCGCCAACAAATGCTTGGCACTCATCTAGTCCTTCCGTGCCTGCAACATCTGGCATTCACCTTGGCATTCCTAACTGCGTCCTTGCGTCCATTCCTTCTGCCAACCTGCGAAAAGGCCACTAAAAACAACCCATGACACTGGCATAGACAGCCTACTAACTCTTTTATGTAAATGCATGATTCTAACAAACTAATGCAACTAAATGTACTTGAAAACAAGTAAAAGCATATCAAAATAGGCATGAGAAACAATACTTTTGAGGAGGTAACACACCCCCTAAACCCAGCTTATTGCTTGTCCTCAAGTAATGCAAGAGAAGAGAAAAACAAAAATAGTGAAAATAATACATTGGCAAAAGTTTGGTTGGAATGCCAACAAATGCTGGCAAGCAGAGTTTGATTCTAATGCTGCCCTCTTAAATCCCAGTGCACAGTGCCAAGCAGATAGTAATTCAAGTGCAACAATATAACTCTAGCCTAAGTGCATGATTTGTGCGCAAAGTGTGGGCAATATGCATCTAGCGTCCGTTCACTCCCTTAGCCAATTTACTTTCTAAACTCAGTTTTGTTATTTTCTATATTTTTCATGCCAAAGGGTATTGGCATTACCTTTTAGCTTGTTTCATGTTACTGTTTAGCGTGAGTGATAAGAGGGAGCATACCACGAATCCCCACCTTAATCCAGTTACCTCCAAAAAAAAAATTCTTGCCTTGTCAGAACATTGCTGCATTATTTACATTTAACCCTGGCATTATTTTTCTTTTCTTTTTTTCAAAGCTGAGCATAGTTTCAAATTACCTAAGTTTGCTAGGGAACTAGATACATACCACGTGTTAAGTGTAGAAACAATTACCTGAACTAGAGATCAATTGTCATGGCAAACATGGCATACAACTCTACTGGCATGGCAAACTAAAAATTATAAACTCATCATCGGGCAAAGAAGTAGATCAAAATAAGCTTGCCTAACAGTTGTTAATAAATTTCAAATTTAAGCCGAGACAATTTTTTTTCACTTTTTTAATGGTTCAGTATGCAACTACTCTACATGAACTACAAAAAATTTAAACGTGCATGGCATGGCATAAAAGTGAGAAAATGCACACCCCCAAACCCAAGATATGCATTGTCCTCAATGCAAGAAATGACACATATATACAAGAGAAACAGAAAAATAAAAATGCATGATCATGAAAATACAAACATGAAATGCGAAGGAGTTAGGTAGAAGAAGACTCTCATTCGAATGAGGCTTCATTCTGTTTGGCACGAGCTTCTTCTTCTTTTCTGGAACGGGTCTTCCTCAGGGATAGGCTTCCACAGTCAGGGACCATTCTCTTTTTTCCTTTCCAACTCTACTTGGTGGCAGTAGTGGAGGCTCCAACATCCCCCTTCTGCTTGGCAAGCTCGGCATGTGGTGTGACTGGCGTTAACTTCGATTTGGTGGCAGGAATCTCATTCGACTCGAAAGAGGAGGTGGTGCTGGCATATTCAACATGCACCGGGGATAGGGGAACTGTTACCTCAGACTCAAAATTGGCAGAAATAACTAGACTGGTATGACTGGCTGGACTGGCTGGCTTGACTAGACTGGCTGGCTAGACTGGACTGGACTAGCTTGTCGAGGATCACTTGCAGTTGGCTTGGCAAGAAAAGGTGGAAAGACAGGCACCACATCAGGAGAGAGTTTCACAAGGAACTCCCTAATAATGGCATATCCTTCCTTGGTATAGTGTCGCATCTTCACGTTGAGCTCATCAGCCTTCTCCAATTTTTGGAGAATAATCTCCTAGCGCGAGTACACCTGGGACAATACTACCAGTGAGTTGGCTGGTATGGTCTCTGGCACACTTGCTGGCTCGGCCCTTGGCTTCTGCTTCAGCGTGGCTGTCTTGGCCACGCCCTTTCCCTTCTCCTTTGGCTCTCATCTAGTGAAGTTTCTCCAGATATGAGCAGTAATGGTCGTACCCTTAATCACCTGGCCGCGATCTCTCATCCATCTTGGGTACTTCATGGCGCAAAAAATATTAGAAATCAACAAAAGGAAAAATAGACTTCCCTTACCTTTGGTAGCACACTTGTAAGTTTCATCAATAATAATTTTGCCGACATTGATCTGACGCCCTTTGATAATGTAGTGCAATAAGATAAGCCGGTCCTTCGAGACCGTTTCATTGTGCTGTGTGGGTATAAGATTGTGCTTGATAAAATGGTTCTATCCCTATATCTGAGGCTTCAATGCTAGCCTCTTAATGGTCCGGTGGACGAAACAGTCCAGGTTGTGCCAGGCTCGCACAGGTCTGCCAGAATCTTCTTTCTCTTGGCCGCATTCATAGACTCAACGTACTCAAAGTATGCATCTCCTTTCGTTGGCAAAAAGAAAAGAGAATTAATGTAACCTTCATCAAAACGAACGCACTTACCCTGAATCATCAAGAATGGAGAATCCTTGGTCACGAGATAGGCGTAAAACTCTTGCACGATGGTGGCAAACACCTCCCCTTCTGCTGGCAAAATAAACTCCACTTATGCATATCTATGATGGACATGAATCCCGACAAGAATCCGACAGTGGCATCAAATTAGAAGTCGAAGTGTTTCTCATAAAGGAACAACCTTGAAGAGAAGCTCTCATCCAACTTCTTGTGAATCTCCTCGTTGAAAAATCACTTGAAGGAAGTAGAGGATGAAGCCATAGAGATGAAAAGATAAGAATCGATGGGAAGAAGAAAAGAAAATATTAAAGTTCTTGGATCTTGCTTGAGAGAAAATTGAATGAGTAAAAGGGAAAAGTTTTGGAGGAATCGATTTTAATAGAATGGAAGAGAAAAGGGTTGAGTGTTTAAGAGAGAGTAATTAGGGTAACCGAAAAGTAGGGGATAATGATGAGGTTTATGGAGTTTTAATTGGAAAAGGGTTTAAATTTTAAATGATAAGTGATAGGGATAAAGGTATGGAAAGGATTTTGAAGTGATAGGGTAATTATGATAAGATAACCTATCATAAATATGGGCGGCAACAAGGGTTAAATTCCCTAGATTTCCCTCTCTCCTTTTTACGCAAGCTAGGGTTTTTCTTCTTCTTTCACACGGAATATGCACATGCCTCTGGCATGGGCCATGGCATAACTACTGGCAAGCACACTGGCTCACAGTCCTTCTGGAAATATTCCTGGCACCAATTCCTATCAAAATTCCTGCACACACTAAATGGAAAATTGTGTAATGCAACAAAGGAATAAAAATTGAAAGACAATAAAAAGAAAATAAGAACAAAAACCTGATTCCTAAAGGAAAACAAAAACAACTAATCCTAATATTTACAAAGAATTTCAAACATGTGGATGCTTCATTCCAATTCTGCCAAGAGGATCACCTCTTTGGCATGACTTTGCTTACCTTCCAAGTAATGCTTTAGGCGCTGACCATTCACCTTAAAATTTTCTCCTTTCTGTAAGTTCTTGATATCTACAGTCCCATGAGCATATGGCTTCACAAATTCATAAGGACCCGTCCATCTTGACTTAAGCTTACCTGGAAAAAGTTTGAGTCGAGAGTTAAACAATATAACAAGATGACCTATTTCGAACTATCTTGGCAGGATCCGACTATCATGCCAACATTTTGCCTTCTCCTTATATATCTTAGCGTTCTCATAGGCTTGTGTTCTAAATTCCTCCAATTCATTGAGGTCAAGCAACCTCTTTCCTCCAGCAATTCTCTATGCCATGTCAAGCTTCTGCATGGCCTAATAGGCTTTATGTTCAAGTTCTAATGGCAGATGACATGGTTTGCCAAAGACAAGTTTGAACGGGGAAGTACCCAAAGGAGTTTTAAATGCCATCCTATAAGCCCACAAGGATTCATTTAGTCTCAAGACCACTTTTTTCTTGCTGGATTCATAGTTTTTTCCAAAATGATCTTAATCTCCTTATTGGATATCTCGGCCTACCCATTTGTTTGTAGATGGTATGTTGTGGCGATTCGCTGCTGAATCCCATACCAGCACAATGCTTTAGAAATTAATTTACATTTAAAATAAGTACCCTCGTCATGAATATTCATTTGAGGAGCACCAAATCTAGTGAAAATGTTTTTGTGCAAGAACTTTGCAACAACCTTGGCAACATTTGTTGCCAAGGTAACAGCCTCTACCCAATTTGACACATAGTCAACAGCCAAGAGAATGTACACATTACCGACTGATGGGGGAAAAGGACACATAAAGTTGATCCCCCATACATCAAATAAATCTACTGGCAAAATGTTCTGGAGTTGTAATTTGTGTCTACTATAGATGTTTCCTATTTGTTGGCATCGATCGCATGCCTCAGCATACTCGTGGGCATCCTTGTACAATGTGAGCCAAAAGAATCATGACTGCAAAACTTTGGCAGCAGTCTTCATCCTAGCAAAATGTCCTCCATATGGTGCGACATAGCATAGATGCAATATATGTTGCTGCTCGTCCTCTGGTATACATCGGCAAATCACTTGGTCGGCACACTGCTTGTACAACATGGGCTCATCCCAATAGTATTGCCTCACCTCTCGTAAAATTTTTTTCTTGGCATTATATGCCAAATCTGATGGCAAAATATTACTTACCAGGTAGTTGACTATGTCAGCGTACCATGGTATAGCATCGACTGCAAGCAAATACTCGTTAGGGACTCCGTTTCTAATTATAGTGGACTTACCATCTTTAATGTGATGCTCCAACCGAGAGAAATAGTCAGCTACTAAATTTCTGATACCTTTTTTATCTTTGATCTCCAGGTCGAATTCTTGAAGTAAGTGCGTCCATCGGATTAGTCTAGGTTTGGCATCCTTCTTTTCCAACAGATATTTCTACGCCGAATGATCTGTATAAACCACAACCTTATTACCAATTAGATAAGATCTAAATTTATCAAAAGCAAATACAACTGTGAGGAATTCTTTCTCAGTTGTAGAGTAATTCAGTTGTGCTTCATTCAATGTTCTGCTGGCATAGTAGACGGCATGGAACATCTTGCCACGTCGTTGTCCTAGAACTGCTCTAACAACATAATCCTTGGCATCACACATGAGCTCAAAATGCTCATTCCAATTCGGTGCCACGACTATGAGGGCATTAATCAATCTGTCTTTAAGCTCTTGAAATGCTTTGAAACAAGAATCGTCAAATGCAAAAGTGGGATTATGTTCCAACAATGAGCATAAAGGTTTAGCAATTTTTGAAAAATCTTTAATAAATCGCCGATAAAAACTGGCATGACCTAAAAAACTCATTATACCTTTAACACTTGTTGGAGGTGGTAATTGCTTAATTACCTCCACTTTGGCTTGATCAACTTCTAGTCCTCTCTTGGTTACCTTATGACCGAGAACAATGCCCTCCTTCACCATGAAGTGGCATTTCTCCCAATTCAACACTAGGTTTGTCTCTATGCATCTCTTCAAAACTTGCTCTAGGCTATGGATGCATTCCTCAAATGTTACACCAAACACTGAGAAATCATCCATGAATACTTCCATGTTATGCTCAATCATATCGGAGAAAATGGCCATCATGCAATGTTGAAATGTTGCTGGCGCATTACACAGTCTGAATGGCATCCTTCTAAAGGCAAATATCCTATATGGACACGTGAACGTGGTCTTCTCTTGGTCGTTAGGGGCGATGGCAATCTAATTATATCCCGAATAACGATCTAAAAATGGTAAAAAGCTTTACTTGCCAACCTGTCCAATATTTGGTCAATGAAAGACAATGGGAAGTGGTCCTTCTTTGTAGCCTTGTTCAACCTTATGTAATCCATGCACACCCTCCATCTAGTAATGGTTCTAGAGGGAATTAATTTAGCCTTACTGTTTTGGATCACAGTCATGTCACTCTTCTTTGGCACACACTGCACCGAGCTAACCCAAGAGCTGTTGGAAATAAGATAGATGATCTCGGCATCCAACCATTTTATGATCTCTTTCTTTACAACCTCTTTATGCTTGGGTTTATCTGTCTTTGGCCTTCAATGGTCCTGCCATTGTATTCCTCTAGTATGATCTTGTGCATGCAAATGGTTGGGCTAATACCTTAGATGTCTGCCAAGGACCAACCCAACGCTTGCTTATAATCTTTTAGTATTGCCAGCAGTCTTACCT
Source organism: Hibiscus mutabilis (assembly GCA_019671005.1). NCBI lineage: Eukaryota > Viridiplantae > Streptophyta > Magnoliopsida > Malvales > Malvaceae > Hibiscus > Hibiscus mutabilis. Next base: position 16,976,042 of record CM033715.1, read on the forward strand.
CATGATTATGAGTGAGATAAGTGGCAATAATCACTGGCAAAGTTGAGTTCTTACCTAAATAAGCATACTTTAAGTGTTCTGGCAGGGGTTGAAGCTTCAACTCTGGTGGTTTCGCAATAGATGGCTTTGGTTTCTTTATCTCTCTGCCGGCCAAATGGAGTGGCTTGAATTAACTTACATCTTTAGCCTCCAAGGCTGATTCCACAGGTTCCTCAAACATTTCAGCTATGCCATCAAGCATGCTGTCATCACTTGCTATATCCTGGCACAACTGTGCCATGTCCAAAGTAAAGATGGACTCCATCATTTTATCGGCTTGACATTCATCAGGTTCATCTGCATATTTCAAAGCTTGAAACACGTTAAAAGTAACATGTTGATCATTCATTCTCATAGTTAGTTCCCCTTTATGAGCATCAATAAGAGCCCTGCCAGTAGCATGAACCGACCTACCCAAAATAATTACCATATTAATATCAGCTTCATAATCCAAAATGATAAAATCAGCTGGAAAAATGAATTTGTCTACCTTTACCAATACATCCTCAATCTTACCCTTGGGATGTGCATAGAATCAGTATGTCAATTGAAGTGTCACCGTGGTAGGTCTTGCATTTATGCCAAGCTTCTTGAAAACTGATAGTGGCATCAAATTGATGTTGGCTCCCAAGTCGCACAGCGCCTTCCCCATGAACTTGTCGCCAATTGTGCACGGAATAGTAAAACTCCCTAGATCTTTTAGCTTTGGTGGCAATCGGTTTAGGAGCATGGCACTGTATCCTCTTTTTAGACAAGATGTCCTTCATGAATTTTACATAGTTGGGCATTTGTTCAAGGGCTTCCACCAATGGAATGTTAATTTGTAACTGCTTAAGCACTTCCAAAAACTGCTTAAATTGCTGGTCTTGCTTATGCTTTTAAAGTCTTGCTGCAAATGGTGGTGGTAGATATACATATGCTAGCGTTGTCGGCTTTACCGAGGCAGTGCTGACATCTGTTTTGGCATCAGTCTACTTATCATCATTGATGGTGTCATTGTTGGCACTGGGACTGGCATCCTGTTTTGCACTCTTACTAGCATGATCGCTGGCATCATCTACTTTCTCCTTCTCTACTTCTCTGGGTATGTCTACTGGCACAAGCTTTGCATCCTGGCTGCTTGGCAGCCATCTTTGTTTCGCACTGCTTGCCATTTCGAAGAGTTATTGCCTTGCGTTGTTCATTTTCTTTGTGCCGGGCATCTTTAGTGTCACTTAGAAAAGTACCTTGGGGTCGATTGCTAAGTGCGTTAGCAATCTGCCCAATTTTTATTTCCAAGTTTCTTACTGATGCCACCAAACTTTGGACTGTTACTTTATTTCACTCCATATATTGTGTAAGATCTCCTCATTGGTCGCTTCCTTGCCCTTGCTGGAAATTGTTCTGAGCTTTTTGTGGCATGGTAGTTTGATAAAATGCTGGCATGGCATTGTTGTTCTGCCGTTGGATGTTTTGGCGTGGGGCATTGTAGTGATTGCCTCATTGATTTCCCCAAGCTAAGTTAGGGTGTTGTCTCTAACCTGCATTATAGGTATTAGCATTATAAAAATGACCAGTATTCCCAACAAAATTTACCGACTTAGGATTAACAGGGCATTCATCCACATGGTGGTTTTCTCCATAAATGGTGCAAAATAGATCTAGTGCTTTGACTTCTTGGGCCTCATTGTTCTTTTGCAACGTTCTCACCATGCTAGTGAAGTTGGAAATCTCGGCATGAATGGACGTGAGTTCATCAACTTTTAACTTCCCACCGGCTTTAGTCCCGGTCCCAAGTCTAGCAACAGGATACTCAAAGTCATTGATCGAAATTCTCTCAAGGATATCAACAGCCTCAGTATACTTCTTATCAAGCAACGATCCGACTGTTGAAGCATCCACAACATTCATTGTTTGTTCATTCAATCCGTTGTAGAAGTTTTGTATTTGGGTCCAATTTGGGAACCCATGCATTGGGCACCTTCTCAACAAATCTTTAAATCTTTCCCAGGCTTTATAAAGAGTTTCATCCTCGGCCTGTTTAAATGTAATGATTTCACCACTCAACTTGGCAGTGAGTGTTGGTGGCTAAAACCATGTCAGGAACTTCTGGCAAAGGTCTGCCCAAGAAGTAACTGATCCTGGTGGCAAAGAATTGAGCCATGCCTTGGCTCTGTCTCTCAAGGAAAAAGTAAACAATTTTAGCTTCACAGTATCTCCAGATACTCTAGTTTGTTGAAACAATTGGCATATCTCCATGAATTGTTTGAGATGTTGTCTCAGGTCTCCAGTAAGTGCTCCTTCGAATTGACCTACATTCAAAATAGTTTGGATCATTAAATGTTTAAGTTCAAAGTTAGGCTCATCAGCATCAGTGCCAAAAAGTCCTAGCATGAGATTTGCAATGTTAGGTGTTGAATGTTCTCGGATTGGCCTCTCTTCTTCTTCAACCATATTTGGGACATTAGGAGGCGGTGGTGCATTGTTATTAGGCTAATTGTTAATGGGTGGATCATTATTCACCACATAATTCCTCTGATTGCCTTGATTTATTTCTCGGTATCGCCTCTTTAACCTCCGTAAGGTTCTCTCAATTTCTGGATCGTATGGCCACTCGTCCACCACCGGGTGGTTTCTGGTCATACACCAGTGAAAAAAAAGATGAAAACGAAAACAAAAACAAAACAGGTAAAAATTTAAAAACAATCAAATCTGTTGAATCCCCAGCAACGGCGCCAAAAACTTGTTGACTCTCGGGGAGATATGTAAAATGAATACCGGCAAAAGTATAAATGGTATGTATTTGGGCAAGATAAACTGTGCCAAGATTCTTTTACGTGCAAGTATACACGGTCGACAAGTAATACAACTTGGTAAGCTGAGTATCGATCCCACAGAGATTGACTTGGAATTCGATTGTTTAGTTTGATACTTGTTTTGGAAGAAAATATTGTAGTTTAAAAGAGTTGGTTTTAAAATTAAGAAAAGAAAATAAAATAAAACCAAAGTGAAGTGTTGGCTAGAAAGGTGTTTTCAAATGAATGATGACTGTTGGTAGGGAATACCTGGTTCAAATGTGGTTGTTGCCAGCCTTTATTGACAAAACTGTCTTGGCATTGGTTGCCGAGCAGATTCAAAAATAGCAAAGCCTCTCTCGATGGTTGATAAGTGTTCAAAAGTACTATTTTTCTTACCCTTTTTACTCATATTATTGTTAGACTTAGGCTCATATTAGTTGCATAAATTAGCCATTCATGCATTAATCCATGTTTCCTTCAATCGTTGAGCTTGATTACATAACTTGGTGATTTTTGTGGAAATAGATGCTGCTTTGGTGTGTTTTTGTGTGTGTATGTGCAGGATCACTTGCCAAAGCAATGCCGAGCTAGTTGCCAGGGCAATGCATGAAGGATATGCCGAGCTAGTTGCCATGGCATTTGTCGACAAAGACCAAAAGCAATATGGATATCGAAATTCATGATTTTACAAGCCCAAGATGACATGGAGCAAGGTCCAAGCCCAAAGGAATTTGATTGCCATGCAGAGATTAAAGAAGAATTAAATTCCAAGAGGATAGGAGAAGTTCTAATAGGAATAAAATTATAATAAAGAATTATATTCTTTAAAGATAATTTAATTCCAACTCAAACTCCTCCTCAAAGAAGGACTTTGGCCTAGCCCTATAAATACCAAGGAGATTTCGACAAGATCAAGGGAGAGAGCAAGAGGGAATTTCGACAAGACCAAGAGAGGAAGCAAAGGGGAATTTTCGGCAAGCATCTAGGGCAAGGGATTTTCGACAAGCTTCATCTTTTCTTCCTTGTTCGATTGGGTTCATGCTAGGGATTGTTTATCTTGTGTTTCTTTGGAACCTAGCCATGAACTAAATTTACTTGGCTATGGTTATTGTGTTTTGTGGTTGTGAGAAACTATTGGTTTTTGTTTAGGTAATAAGAGTTTGCACTTTTCTATTTCAAGGTTTATTCATTCTTGATCTTATTATTGTTTATGAGTGAATTGGGAGAGGATCTCGTGATTTCATCCATTTATCTAATATCGGGAGAGTTAGATTCAAGAAACGAATGAATATGATCTTTATTCAATCCAATGATGGTGAAGATTAATCCGCTTTAGGAATAAGTTAAGGATTTCAACGGCTAAGAGGAGCGCAAGATTGGTTGTTGTTCACCCTTGATTCACGCAGGGGATGTATTATCAAGGCATGCACAAATAGCTAGAGTTTCGACTTAGGGATAAGAAGAAACCATTGAAGAACGCTCCGCCCGAACCTTGAAGTTGCTGCCCGATCGCCCAAGTAGTTGCCCAACTAGTCGCCCAAGCAACCATCAATTAGTTGCCAAGGCAACCCGTTGTAAGTCGCCACGGCAACCGAGTTGCCGTGCACTCTTTTACCAAGACAATCCAATCGGCTATCACACCTCAACTCACGATAACCTAGCCTATCTCTCTCAATTGAATTCATCTTTTCTTTTACTTAATTGCTTTCTAGATTAGTTATTAGTTAAAACTTCTATAATCCTTTACTTGTGTTTTTACTTTTTACAAAGCAAGAGACTAGATTCTTGAAGTGGCACCAATCCTCGTGGAGACGATATCTTTTATACTATAACTGCATGCGTGTGTATACTTGCACATTTGCGTAGCACTTATTACGCCGCAACAAGTTTTTGGGCGTCGTTGTTGGGGATTGGCAATAGCGACTTTGTTTTTACTTTCTTGCACTTTCTTTTATTTTTCTTGTTTAAAATTCAAAGGGCTAACAAACTTTGGTTTTGCATTGGTATATGACCAGTATGACCGACTTCACCGTAATATCCCTTTGATCCAAAATCGAACGAACCTTACAAAGACTTAGACGAAGGATAAGAGAAGCAATGGCAAATCAAGACGGCAATATGAATCAAGATGTTCGAGCGGGAGGAGGAGTGATTCTTGCACGAAACAGAACTATTCGAGACTATCTTGAAGAAGATCTTGAAGGACTTAACCCGAGAGTTGTCGCACCTGAAATTGAAGCCGACCACTTTGAGTTGAAACCGTAATGTGTTTAATATGATCAACACAATTGGTCAATTTGGCAGCTCAAAGAATCAAGATGCACGGCAACATCTGAAATCTTTCCTCGAGATTTGCAACTCGCTCAAGATACACGAGTCACCCTCGATGTCCTACGATTAAGATTATTCCCCTATTCACTGAGGGATAGGGCGAAAGCATGGCTGAATAGCATTCCTGCCGGATCAATAGCATCTTGGACTGATCTTTGTCGTGATTTCCTTGCTAGATTTAATCCTACAAATTTGACTGATAAGCTTCATAACGACATTACTTCTTTTCGGCAGGCAGATGATGAATCCATGTACGAGGCTTGGGAGCGATATAGAGAACTTCTACACAAATGCCCTTTACACGGATTCCCGGTGTGGACTCAAGTAACAATGTTTTACAACGCCGTGAATACACCAACAAGGATGATGCTAGACGCCTCGCAAACGGCATACTCTTAGATAAGTCGCGGAGGAAGCAATGCAAATTTTAAACAGGCTGGCCAAGAATGACTATCAATTCCCATCTACTAGAAGAGGAGGAGTTAGACGCTAAGCCACAATACATGAACTAGGATCATCGATTCAATTTCGCACAATTGGCCGCTTTAACCAAGATGGTCCGAACATGCAAAAACCAAACAACACACATGAAGTCAAGGTAATGGATTCTTTTTGTGAGTTATGTGGTGATAACCATAATTCTTCAATGTATGCGAATCCGAATCCAAATTCTATGTGGGAATTACAATCGGGGCAACAACATGATGTCCAATACATACAATCCAGCTTGGAAGAAGCACCGAATTTTTCATGGAGTAATCCCAACAATGCTCTAAACTGTAACAATCAGAATGCACAAGCATCGGGATTCCAAAGATAATATGCCACGGCAAATGGATGCCGCAAAGAACAACCGACGACATCTAGTTCTTTAGAAAATTCTCTAAATGCTTTTATGATGAAAACTGAATCTTATATGGCTGAGAATAGTAATTTCATAAAAAGAACTGATGCTTTTATTAACAGACCGAGATGAGATTGCAAAACCAAGAGGCGGCAATCAAATCATTGGAAAATCAAGTCGGACAGGTTTGCTCAAAATCAACACTAGACCACAAGGAGGTTTACCTAGCGATATCAAGTCGCAAGAGGAACTCGCCATGAGCAATGTAAGGTAATCACCACCGAAGTGGCCAACAACTTAGAGAGATTCAAACCCGCTCGTTAAACAAAACTCCACAAAAAGATCAAGATTTAACCTAGCGGCAAAGCCTCGGATGCTGAACCAGAATTGCCGCGCAACCGGCAATAAGCATGCCTCGGCAACCGACGATAAAGACGCCTCGGCAACTTGCGATAAGCATGCCTCGCAACCCCAGCTTGATAATGCCTCGGCAACTCCGGACGTCCCGGCAATACCGCCAATCAGGTTTCAAACCAATGAGAAGATCGAAGATATCCGACTTCCACCACCATTCCCACAAAGGTTGAAGCGACAAAAGCAAGAATACCAATTCAAGAAGTTTCTTGATATCCTAAAGCAAGTCCACATCAACTCGCCATTGGTGGAAGCAATTGAACAAATGCCAAACTATGCCAAGTTCCTTAAAGACATTGTGTCCAAAAGAACAAGGCTAGGAGAGTTTGAAACAGTTGCCGCAATGTAAGGATGCATGGCAATGTTGCACAATCGCATGCCGCCCAAGTTGAAGGATCCCGGAAGTTTCACAATACCTGTTCTATTGGAAATCACTATGTCGGGAAAGCACTATGCGACCTAGGGGCTAGCATAAACTTGATGCCTAAATCGGTTTTCCGTAAACTAGGAATCGGGAAGGCAAGACCTACAACAGCTTATGCTGCAGCTAGCCGACAGATCCTATGTGCATCCGTAGGGAAAAAATCGAGGACATACTAGTAAAAGTTGATAAATTCATTTTCCCGCTGACTTTATTATTTTGGATTGTGAAGCGATATGAGCATGCACCTATCATTCTCGGGAGACCATTCCTAGCGACAGGAGAACTTTGATTGATGTTGAAAAGGAGAACTCACAATGAGGGTGAATGACCAGCAGTAAAACTAAATGTGTTCCAAACACTAAGGCATGCAGATGATCCAGAAGAATGCCAACTACTTCATGCCACGGCAGAGTTTAACTTCGATGAAGGATTTAGTTGCCTCAAAGAACTACATTGCCGAACACGAGGAACATGAGGAGTATGAAGAACCGTCGATGAGGAACAACCAAAAGAGGCAAATTGGCTAGTCAATCGACCAGGTACATACTTTGAACCACCGGACTACTCGTAAGGAAGGTAAGATCGAAAAACCCTCTATCGAAAATTCACCAATTCTTGAGTTGAAACAATTGCCGAAGCAATCAAATATGTATACTTAGGGATCGATAATACATTACCTGTAATTATTTCCTCTAAGTTACAACCTGAGCAGGAAAAGAAGCTGATCAACATGTTGAAGCTACACAAAAAGGCAATAGGGTGGACAATTGCCGACTTGAAGGGAATTAGCCCGGCGGTGTGCATGCACAAGATCTTGTTGGAAGATGATCACAAACCTTCAATTGAGGCCCAGAGGAGACTGAATCATGCCATGAAAGGGGTTGTAATGAAAGAAATCATCAAGTGGCTTGACGCCGGCATTATATACCCTATCTCCGATAGTACGTGGGTAAGTCCGGTACAATGTGTGCCGAAAAAGGGAGGTATAACAGTGGTAAGCAATGAAAATAATGAACTTATCCCAACCAGGACTGTGACCGGTTGGAGGGTTTGTATGGACTATCGAAAGCTAAACAAAGCCACTAGGAAAGATCACTTCCCATTACCCTTTATTGATCAAATGCTTGACCGTCTTGCGGGTAAACCCTTTTCTTGTTTTCTTGATGGTTATTCAGGTTACAATCAGATTGCCATAGCACCGTAAGATCAAGAAAAGACAACCTTCACATGCCCCTACGGTACTTATGCCTTCCGAAGGATGCCGTTCGAATGTGTAACGCCCGCAACCTTCCAAAGATGCATGATGGCGCTCTTTTCGGACATGGTCGAAGACTTCCTTGATATCTTCATGGATGATTTTTCGGTTTTTGGTAATGACTTCTTGGCGGCTGTCTCGGCAATTTAGAGAGGGTGTTGGCAAGATGCGAAGAAACAGATTTAGTCCTCAATTGGGAGAAATGCCACTTTATGGTAGATGAAGGAATAGTGCTCGCCACAAGATTTCATCCAAGGGAATTGAAGTAGACAAAGCCAAGGTGGACGTGATCGAGAGATTACCCCACCAAATTCGGTTAAAGGAATTCAAGTTTTCTGGACATGCAGTTTTTTACGAAGGTTCATTCATAATTTTACTAAAATCACTAAACCTTTGTGTAATCTGCTTGAACAGATAAAGTCTTCGAGTTTGATGATTCTTGCACTCAAGCATTGAAACCCTAAAGAAAAGCTTGCCTCGCACCCATTGTCGCTCCACCAGATTGACGCTACCTTTTGAGCTCATGTGTGATGCAAGTGATTTCGCGGTAGGAGCAGTCCTAGGCCAACGCATGTAAAGACCTTCCATGTGATATACTACGCTAGTAAAACTCTTAATGATGCTCAAGTGAATTACACAACAACAGAGAAAGAGTTACTAGTCAGTAGTTTTCGCATTTGACAAGTTCCGATCCTATTTAATTGGTACAAAGGTAATTGTTCATACGGACCATTCGCAATCAAATACTTATTTGCTAAAAAGGATGCTAAACCTCGTTTGATTCGTTGGATATTACTTTTACAAGAATTTGATATTGAAATTAAGGATGGAAAGGAAACAGAAAATCAAGTGGCCGATCACTTATCAAGTCCGAACGCAATAGGAGAAAGACGCGGATCTAGAGATATGCGATGCATTCCCGGATGAACAAATTCTAATTACCTCGGCAACCCTCAACGCCTCGGCAGCCCATGATGCCTCGGCAACCATGGATGCACACGCCTCGGCAACTCGACGCCGCAGCGGTCTTTGACGCACACGCCTCGGCAATTTTGGGAGCGACACTACGGCAGCAAAGACATGCCTCGCAATACCCTCGCACGCAGATTTAGTTAACTTCCTTGTTTGTGGTATTTTTCGTATGGCATTACTCACCAAGGGAAGAAGCGGTTCCGCCATGATGCTAAGCATTACTTTTGGGACGAGCCTCTTTTGTTTAAACAATGTGCAGATCAGGGTTATACGCCGATGTGTCCTCAAGAAGAGCAACAGAATGTACTCGGCAATGCCATTCTTCACCCTATGGAGGACATTTTGGAGGAACTCGTATCACGACCAAAGTCTTGCAATCCGTTTTGTATTGGCCAACATTGTACAAAGATGCCCAGACTTTTACAAGCAATGTGATCGTTGCGGAAGGACGGGCAATATCTCTAGACGACATGAGATGCCACTCCGAAACATCATCGAGGTGGAACTGCTCGATGTATGGGGATCGATTTTATGGGACCTTTCCCATCTTCATTCGCAACCTCTACATCTTACTTACGCCGTCGACTATGTGTCTAAATGGGTAGAGGCAGCTGCGCTTTCCAACGACGATTCCAAGACCGTGCAACGATTCCTGCAGAAAAAAACATATTTACACGGTTTGGGATGCCGAGAGCAATTATCAGCGACGGGGCAAGCATTTTGACAACAGACTAATTGCCAAGATGTTGCAACGCTCGCATATCACACAAGATCGCCACGGCATATCACCCACAAACCAACGGGCAAGCGAAATTTCCAACCGGGAGTTGAAGGGAATACTCGAGAAAGTTGTAAATCCCTCAAGGAAGGATTGGTCATTAAGACTAGATGACGACTTTGGGCATATCGCACCGCATTCAAAACACCATTAGGTATGTCCCCTTCCGGCTTGTCTATGGTAAAACATGTCATCTACCGGTGGAAATCGAGCACAAGGCGTACTGGGCAATCAAGACAGTGAATATGGATTGGGGAAGTGCCGGACAAAAGCGCTTGATGGATCTCAATGAGATAGAAGAATTTCGTGCACTCGCCTATAACAATGCACGAATCTACAAGGAGAAAACAAAGCGATGGCATGACAAGAAACTATTGCCACGGCAATTCACGCCAGGGAACTAGTTCTCCTATTCAATTCTCGGCTAAAACTTTTCCCGGGAAAGCTGAAATCAAGATGGTCGGGACCATTTGAAGTCGTCAAACCATTCTCCCATGGCGCCGTGATAATCAAGTCCATCTCTGACAACCATGAATTCAAAGTTAATGGACAAAGATTGAAGCACTACAATGGTGCCCATGTGGAACGTAACAAGGAAGTGGTCAATTTAGGAGATGCATGAGCATGTTCTCCCTTTTGATATTTTTATTTTTATTTATTTTTATTTTTGTTTTTGTCGATTAGTTAATTATTTATTCTTCATTTTTTTCCGATTTTTTTTAAATTATTTTGCCGATTACTAGTAGTTTTAGGATAGATTTTTTTTTTCAAGTCTAAGAATCCTATTACACATCTTTATTTATTTTCTTTATTAGTTTATCTTTAATTTTAATCCTTCTTTGATTTGTTTTTGAATTGTAGGAAAGGAAGTTCAAGATAAAGAAGGAATTCTAAACCAAGTAGGAAAACATCTTCAACAAGGAAACTAATGGGCTGAATCTAAGGCTTATATAAAGCCTCCAATTCATCCTAACCAAAACCCCTTTGTCGAAAATTCCTACCAAACCCTAAACCCTTTTTTCGATTTCTCTAATCCCACCCACCTATCTTTTCTATAAAACCCATCACCCTTAACCTATTCCTACTTTCTATCTTGCAACTTTTTAGTTTCTTTTCTTTTCTTTGTTTTTACTCACAACCAAGATCATACATGGCATCCAAGATTAAACTTTTAGTTCATCCAAGTTCCTCCAAAGAACCAAGATACAAGAAGTTTGCTACACCGGCGGTTCAAGAAAGATTTCAATCCAAGTTTGAAAGCCGGAAGATTCATGAAGAACAAGGCTTTGAATACTCCAGCTCTCAAGATTTCGGCCTTGAACCATTCATCTTCAAAAGGATTGCACATCAAAAGTGGCAAATCTTTTGCCATCAACCGGAACCGGGTAACATCTCATGGGTAAGAGAATTCTATGCTCACTCACCTAACCCGGATAATCCTTATGTTTTTGTTCGTGACAAGGCCATACTTATAAGTCCCGAAAGCATCAACACCTTTTACGGACTTTACATTGAGAAGGACGAGCATCAAGCCTTCGTTGACCAAATCAATCCCAAGCAACTCGACAAGGTGCTTCAAGAACTCACTCAACCAGGAACTCATTGGAACGACGATGCATGTCCCGAGTGAGTCCACCGATGAAAAGGCCCTACCCAAGTCTGGTTGGAATCAAGCACTAATCTGAAAGCTAATAGGAGAGGCACCGGGAGATTCTTCAAGGCCTCCAATTGTCACGGCAACTCCTGCCGCCGCGGCAATCCCTAATGCCCAAGCACCTAACGCCAGGGCAACTCGGTCATTAATCCCGGGACACTTTGAAGCACTTTTGCACCCATTGGAAAGCCGCCTAAGGCAAATTGAAGATCGGCAACTAATGTTCATGCGGTACATGAAGGAGCACAACAATGCCATCACCCAAGTCATCCTAGAAAAGTACCCGGACAATCGTGTGTCGTTCCCAATCTTTCCCGTCGAGATTCTTGCCCCGGCAACCAATGAAGCAGTCACCACGGCAACCAAGGAAGCAGACGCCACGGCAACCAACCCTGACGATGCCCCGGCAACCACTGCAAAAGCCAAAGGTAAAGCACCTATGCCCGAATCAACTCCTACGGAATCATTTTCTGATTTTTCAGATTCGGACGAGTCCTCCATTGAACAAAAAAAGACCGCACCAATTGAATCCTCCAAACGAAAAGCCATTGACATTGATGAAGACGATGATGAGGACAACCCCGTACGAGGATCGATTCCACCACCGGCAACAAGAAAACAAACATCACGTTCAAGCAAGAAAGTCAAGACGCCAACTAGAAGGAAACTAATCATCTACGATGACGAACTCTCGGAGTAAGTCCTCGTATGCATTTTTATTGTTATTTTTTCGTTATTTTTATGCATGCATTGAGGACAATGCCTCACTCGAGTTTGGGGGGGATTGTTATTAGTAATTACCATGTTTAGTTACATTAATCTTAAACATTACATTTAGGATACATAAATTGCTTGCCATGCCTTTAATTGGAACAAGAATTGCTTAGATTTGATGAATATTCAATGATGACTTTACCAATGCACTTAATTGATAGAATTTTTATTCTAGGATAACCATGAAAAAACTTAGAATTTTACTATGATGCTAAATTTGATGAAACACTGTTGTGGTTTGATTGATTTAAGGAGTTCTAGTAAACTTAGGTTGATAATTAACTAATTGGGGGATTAGAATAAAAATTGGATGAATGCTAGAGGTGCCCGAAATTGGCTCTAGCATATGCTAAAAAAATTGATCACTAGAGGTGCCCAAATCGGCTCTAGGAGGCGTTAATTTTTTTTTACTAGAGGTGCCCAAACCGCTCTAGTCGATTAAATTAACTTAAGAAAACTAAAAATAAAACACTAGAGGTGCCCGAAATTGGCTCTAGTTAAAACAAGTTAAAAAGAACCCGATGAAGTAATTTGAAAACCTACTGTTTGCATAGAATCCGAAAAATCAACTTGCACACAACTCTGCACACACGCACAAGCATTATAGTTTGATTCCGAGTAACTCCTCAGTTTTCCGAAAAATAAAAAGCCAATCATACTTTGTGCCCCGGTTCAGTGAATTGAAATCAAGTTCAAAGCTAAGTTTGTGAAAATTTGAAGTCTTGGCAGGTAATTATGAGTTTGCATTGCTTGAGGACAAGCAATAGTTCGAGTTTGGGGGTGTGATAAGTGTTCAAAAGTACTATTTTTCTTACCCTTTTTACTCATATTATTGTTAGACTTAGGCTCATATTAGTTGCATAGATTAGCCATTCATGCATTAATCCATGTTTCCTTCAATCGTTGAGCTTGATTACATAACTTGGTGATTTTTGTGGAAATAGATGCTGCTTTGGTGTGTTTTTGTGTGTGTATGTGCAGGATCACTTGCCAAAGCAATGCCGAGCTAGTTGCCAGGGCAATGCATGAAGGATATGCCGAGCTAGTTGCCATGGCATTTGTCGACAAAGACCAAAAGCAATATGGATATCGAAATTCATGATTTTACAAGCCCAAGATGACATGGAGCAAGGTCCAAGCCCAAAGGAATTTGATTGCCATGTAGAGATTAAAGAAGAATTAAATTCCAAGAGGATAGGAGAAGTTCTAATAGGAATAAAATTATAATAAAGAATTATATTCTTTAAAGATAATTTAATTCCAACTCAAACTCCTCCTCAAAGAAGGACTTTGGCCTAGCCCTATAAATACCAAGGAGATTTCGACAAGATCAAGGGAGAGAGCAAGAGGGAATTTCGACAAGACCAAGAGAGGAAGCAAAGGGGAATTTTCGGCAAGCATCTAGGGCAAGGGATTTTCGACAAGCTTCATCTTTTCTTCCTTGTTCGATTGGGTTCATGCTAGGGATTGTTTATCTTGTGTTTCTTTGGAACCTAGCCATGAACTAAATTTACTTGGCTATGGTTATTGTGTTTTGTGGTTGTGAGAAACTATTGGTTTTTGTTTAGGTAATAAGAGTTTGCACTTTTCTATTTCAAGGTTTATTCATTCTTGATTCTTATTATTGTTTGCGAGTGAATTGGGAGAGGATCTCGTGATTTCATCCATTTATCTAATATCGGGAGAGTTAGATTCAAGAAACGAATGAATATGATCTTTATTCAATCCAATGATGGTGAAGATTAATCCGGCTTAGGAATAAGTTAAGGATTTCAACGGCTAAGAGGAGCGCAAGATTGGTTGTTGTTCACCCTTGATTCACGCAGGATGTATTATCAAGGCATGCACAAATAGCTAGAGTTTCGACTTAGGGATAAGAAGAAACCATTGAAGAACGCTCCGCCAACCTTGAAGTTGCTGCCCAGTCGCCCAAGTAGTTGCCCAACTAGTCGCCCAAGCAACCATCAATTAGTTGCCAAGGCAACCCCATTGTGCAAGTCGCCACGGCAACTGAGTTGCCCGTGCACTCTTTTACCAAGACAATCCAATCGGCTATCACACCTCAACTCACGATAACCTAGCCTATCTCTCTCAATTGAATTCATCTTTTCTTTTACTTAATTGCTTTCTAGATTAGTTATTAGTTAAAACTTCTATAATCCTTTACTTGTGTTTTTACTTTTTACAGTGCAAGAGACTAGATTCTTGAAGTGGCACCAATCCCTGTGGAGACGATATCTTTTATACTATAACTTGCGACGTGTATACTTGCACATTTGCGTAGCACTTATTACGCGCAACAATGGTCGTTGCCCTAAATTGGCCAAGTAAAAACCCTTATATCTCTATAGTGTATGTTTTTCTTAAACCAATTTGATTTAAAAACCAATCTATACTCTGTGGGGTAGATTTCACTTCCGAAGTAAGTTCATCTACTTGAACGACTTCTCTCGAAGCTCCTCTCCCAAGTGTTCAGCAACTTGATTGTTGCCAACACAAGTCTGTTAAGATATTGGAAGGCAATAAGCTAACTGTTCCAGCTTTCAATTTGGCACAGTACTTAGGGAAAATTAAAGTATGCAAAATAGACAAACACTGCCAAAAGTATAATTATTATAAAGGAACTAAGGCATAAAAGCCAACGTTTAAAACTAAAACATCCCCCACCAACTATTAAATTAGTTCATGGTGTGGGGGATAACCAACAAACGTTTTTTAACATCACCATCATAATAAAAACTAAAGAAAAACAACTTCTGCCAAGGGAATAGGCAAAGGGGTCTCTCGATCCAGCCCTCCACGCCAGACTCTCGGCCAAGATGTCGAACCACCCTTCCTCAGTTGCACTGACTATCACTCGCGACTCCAACACCATGCTTCGACCACCTCTTGTCTCGTCTCCTCTTCGCGGTGTCCTCAAATGCTTGATCGATTGGTCTTTATATAGGCGTGTAAGGGAAAATATGAGATAAGCCTTTGCATTTGTGTTTGAAATGATCAAGAGATAAGAGATAGCGCTCTATTCGATCATTTTGATATCTTATCAACTCTGTGTGATAGATTTTTAGGCTAGGGCTGACGTCATCATGCCATGGTCATCCTCGCACATGAGCTTGGCACAACTTTGCCAATATCACTTGGCATCACCTTATTCGCTATTTTTTAGAAGTTGATCCAATTGCGATATTTTAGGAGCATGATCCCTTCTATTTTTTGAGGGTTCATCTCTTTTTGGCATGGCCGCTGGCATACCTCTCTGCCGACAAATGCTTGGCACTCATCTGGTCCTTCCATGCCCGCAACATCTGGCATTCACCTTGGCATTCCTAACTCCGTCCCTACATCCTACGTCTATTCCTCCTGCCATTCCACCTGCCAACATGTGCAAAGTCCACTAAAAATAACCCATGACACTGGCATAGGCAGCCTGCTAACTCTTTTATGTAAATGCATGATTCTAACAAACTAATGCAACTAAATGTATTTGAAAACAAGCAAAAAACATATCAAAATAGGCATGAAAAACAATACTTTTGAGGAGGTAACATTTCCCACACTAGAGCACAACATAATTTTTGAATCGGTGGGTACCGTGTTTCAAAATCAGTAAAATTCTTGCTCAAATAGTAGATCACTTTCTCTTTCTTCCCGGACTCATCATGTTGCCCTAAAACACATCCTATCGAATTCTCAAAAACTGTCAAGTATAAGATCAAAGGCCTATCTAGAACCGGTGCTACTTGAATCAGAGCATTAGTCGAATACTTCTTGATCTTGTCTAGAGGCTCTTGGAACTCTTCATCCCATACCCCCGGATTATTTTTCCAAAGCAATCTAAATACATGGTCACACTTATCAGTCAACTGAGAGATGAAACGAGATATATAGTTTAATCTCCCTAAAAAACCTCAAACTTCTTTTTGGGTCTGAGGTGGCAGGAGATTCTAGATGGCTTTTACTCTTTTAGGGTCAATCTCAATCCCTTTTCGGCTAACCACAAAGCCGAGGAGCTTACCAGACGTAACGACGAAAGTGCACCTAGCCGGGTTGAGCTTTAGCTAATACTTTCTCAGTCTTCGGAAGAGCTTCCTCAAGTTTTGGATATGCCCTTCTTCGGTTCGAGACTTGACAATCATATCATCCACGTATACCTCGATCCCTTTGTGCATCATGTCGTGAAAAAGGGTTACCATGGCTCTTTAGTAGGTTGCTTCGGCATTCTTCAACCCAAAGGGCATCACCTTGTAACAAAATATCCCCCACATTGTCACGAACGTAGTTTTCTCCATATCGTCAGGTACATTGTTATTTGGTTGTACCCTAAAAAACCATCCATGAAAGAAAACCACGAATGTCCCGCAGTGTTGTCAACCAAAGTGTCAATATGGGGCAAAAGGAAGTTATCCTTGGGGCTTGCTTTATTGAGGTCTCTATAATCTACACATGCGAACCTTTCCATCTTTCTTAGGTACCGGGACTATATTCGTCGCCCACTCCGGGTACCGAGCGACCTTTAGGAAACCTACCTCATACTAATTTTTTTACTTCTTCTCGAATCTTTAACAACATTTCTGCCCTCATTCTTCTTAGCTTTTGTTGGACTGGTTTACATTCTGGCTTGGTTGGTAGCTTATGCACCACAATATCTATGTCTAACCCTGGCATGTCTTGATAAGCCCACGCAAAAACATCCTTGAATTCTAGAAGCAATTCGATCAATTCATGCATGGTCTTAGATGAGAAAGCAGTGCCAATTGTCACTTCCATTATTTCTTCCTTTGTCCCCAAATTGAGTAACTCCAACTCTTCTTAATGAGGAAAGATTTGTTTGTCTCCACTTTCCATTAACCTGAGTAATTCATCCAGGACCTCAACTTCTATCTCATCAACCCCTTCCTCGATTTCGGTCAAGTACGAAGATTGCTCAAAATC
The DNA here is from genome assembly GCA_019671005.1 of Hibiscus mutabilis. Lineage (NCBI taxonomy): Eukaryota > Viridiplantae > Streptophyta > Magnoliopsida > Malvales > Malvaceae > Hibiscus > Hibiscus mutabilis. Next base: position 16,993,236 of record CM033715.1, read on the forward strand.
TACCTTGGGATTATATTCGGAATCATTAATACAGTTAATACTAAGGAACCTGAAACAATTTTGAAATGAATATGTATTGGGAAGAATATTATTATGAATGAATGGAAATAATGTATATAAATGTAATAAAAGAATGCGATAAATATGCTGTTTGCCATTTGAGAAAAAGTGGAAAGCATCCATTTCATTGAATTGAAAAACAAGCAAGTTGATAAATAAGCCCTTTACAAAAGATCCCTATTGCTCGCGGGCAAAAGTGAATAGGGTTGGTTCCGAGCATTACTTTGATTCAAACCTAGAAACTACAAGTAAGTCCACATTGGTCCAATTGTTGAGCGTCTCCCCCGAGAAGCAAGGGCGGATTTCGGCCAAGAACCTGCCACTCTTTCAATCTCCGGTTAATACATTAACATCCATTCCCTCTAATGCCTCATTGAACCTTTCCTCCTCACTAAGCTTGGAGCCCTCTAAACTAGCCTCGTCTAGCTTTTGTCCCACGTTGACAAGCATCTTAATTGTCAAATAAATATTCCTTAATCTCAAAATAAATTAATAAAATACGTAGTAAAGAGAAGAAGGGTCAATCCGTAGAGACTAAGGAGCTTCTGATGTTGGAAAGTTCTAATTCTGACTTTGTTGCGAAAGTAAAGAAAATGGGGGTTTGATTTTTAAAACTAAGTAGAAATTAAAAATAAAGTGGATTTGAAAATAAGAAAAAATTATAGAAGTAAATTTAAGAGAAAACTGATTAAGTGGAATAGCCTCAAGCTTAGCTTAGCCTTAATTCAATTTGATCATCGAAAAATATTTTTTCACCGGATACACGCCGGTTATAGTCTACAAAGCCCAACCCTTGTAACTTACTTTTACTTTTGTAACCAACAATCCAAAAGTAATCTTTGGAATTCAGTTCTTACTTGGACTAGCCACAACTATCATTGCTAGCACCAATGTAGTTAAGTGTTTTAGAAAAGTCCAACTCGGATCATGTTGTCTCAATGAGAATCAATCCGATCTCAATTTCCCTTAGCAAATCCGTCTCTAAGTGTGTTCATAGGAAGTCAAATATGCTACAAGCCGATCCTTCCTCCAAACTTTAAATCAAAACAACATTCAAGCGAACGCACGCTTTTTGAAATGAAAGTGTTAAGATTTCTAAAAGAAACGCCGACTACCGATCTCAGTTTCCAAAAAAATGAGAATGTTATTCGAAGATATTAAGTGTTTTTTCCATTCTCACAAAATGAATTGAGGCATCACTTTAAGCCTTTGGCTAATTGGGAAATTAGCTGAGCATGATTATGGTAAAAATCAAACTCAGCATTTTAAAAGAGAATAAATAAATAATTAAAAACAAGAACGTAAAGAAAAAGGGAATTTTATTAAACTTCAAAAGCAAGAACAAACTAAGAATGAGAGATGATTTTCTAGCTTACCCCAAGGGGGTATTTATAGTATTCTAAAACCCTAAAAATAACATAGAAATGATAAAAGATAAATCTTAAAAATATTTAAATTTAAATTCTAAAAACAAAAGATAATTCCAAATTTGAAATTTAAATGCAGCTGATCCACTCATCCTTCCCCACTGACTAGACCTTCTAGAAGTCGTTGACTGGATCTTCTAGAAGCTGTTGACTAGATGCCACGTCAGACTTCATAGCCCAAAGTCATGCCCACTAGCCCAGCCTTGATTCCAGAAAAACTGCATAATATGCTCTTTTAATGCTTTATTCTAGAATTTTAAGTCCTGCGCAAAAATGAATAAAAACAACCCAAATCAACAATATTAAAGATTCAATAGGGAGTAATTAACGGTAAAATAATAGCAAAATAAAATACTTATCACACGTTGATTATCCCGCCAGACACAAAAACATTTTTTTATGTCGGAATAAGTTATAGGCTCCTACGAGATGTCTTTACCCTTGAATCTGGCCTTCCTTTGTTCCTCTTTCTTCTTCTATTCTAACTTCCTTTGCTGAAAATTGGGTTTATCCCGATGACACTTTTAGTGGCAAGCACCATTGTAATTTTCTTTCGAGTCTTTTACCTTTCTTAGTTCCTCGTCCCAAAGTCTGCCAGACCGTCATTTTGGTACAAATTGACAATCTAGGGCGTGGGGTCTTGCTTCCTTCCACCATAAAGGTAGCGTTCATAAATTCCAAGTCCCTAAAGGAGCATTCAACAACATCCTCGTCGGTTTGGATGTAAGGAGCATCGGTAGTTACGGAAGCAATGATGTCTTGTTAGGCTCCCACATTTACCAACTTCCCATCGATTAAAATTTTCAGTCTTTGGTGTAGTGATGAAGGCACGACCCTGACCGAGTGAATCCACGGACTCTCTAATAGATAATTATAAGTTGGCCAAATGTCCATTACTACAAACTCAACGACATACTTAGTAGGCCCAATTAGCAAGGGTATCTCAATCTTTCCAATGACGTCCCTTTGAGTCCCATCAAATGCCCTAACAGAGTTCTGACATGCCTTCATATGTGAATAGTCTATTGGTAACCTTTGCAAAGTTGCCATTGGCAGTACATTCAAAGCGGACCCATTGTCGATAAGCACACTCGGCAAGACATACCCTTTGCAATTGGTGGTAATGTTCAAATCTTTGGTTGATCCCATGCTACCATCCGGAATTTCATCATCACTAAAAGTGATATAGTTGTCCACGACGATGTGACCCACTATTTGGTCTAATTTGCTTACCGAGATGTCATTTGGGATGAATGTCTGGTTTAACACCTTTAACAGTGTGCTTCAGTGCTTTTTTGAGCTTAACAACAATTCTAGCACAGAAATTTTTGCTTTCTATTTTCGGAGTTGCTCGACGATGCTATACTCACTGTATTTTAAGAACCTTAAGAATTCCCGTGCTTGTGTCTCAGCTAAAGAATCTTTGGGGGAGGCTTCTCTCCAAAAATCTTTTCAGGCTCAGTCATTACTGTTTTGCCTTTTTTCTTCAGCTCCTCCACCGCCTTGGATGTTTTTGGTGAATAACACCTTTTTCTTCTTGTAAAATGCCTCACTTTATTCACCGTTTCTGCTGGGTCCTCATTCTTTATGAGTTTTTCTTCACCATAAGGGTTCTTATCTCTTTGTGGTTCTGAATTCTCTGATACTGAGATATGAGCGGTGTTCTCCATGGAACCTTTCAATTTTCCTTGAATGGAAAAGAGGCCGAAGCTAAAATTCAGAGTTACTTTGGAGCTTTCACCTCGGGATAAGCTTTCCTCCTTTGGTTTAAGCGATATAAAAAAAGGCATGTCTACCATATACTTGATCTTGGGGTTGTCTGATGTGCACACATCTAGCTCCTTTATTTCCTCTTCTTTCTCGAATAATTTGATCTCCTTATTATCCATCATCTTCTGGATCACTTGTTTAAACTCCTCACAGTATTGAATATCGTGCCCTTTGTCTTAATAAAACTCACAATATGGTATGCACCCTTCTTGTACGATTTCCATGCCCCGGTCAATTAGGCGTGCCATACATAACTATTGGAATACACACCTCAAAGGGGATTTGACTTCAGACACATCCTTCTTGGCATTTCTAGTATATTCCTTCTCGATTGCATTCACGCCACGACCCTCGTGATTCGGTAGTGAGTTATTAGTTATATTCGACCCTCCTAACTACAACACCTCGGTGGTTATCATGTTTTGTACGAACTTTTTGAATGCAATACACCGGCATAATAATCACAGTGTGTTTTCTCATCATACCACGCAGGGAACGGTAGCTTAAAAAGGGCGACATAATAAGGGGTGAAGGTCATCTTCTCATTTCCTTCTTTGAGGCTCTAACCTCTTTCTTGTTTGAGTTTTTTCCACCCCCAGTTGAGACTTGTGGTGAAGAAATAGTGAAACTCTTCAGGGCATTGTAAGTTCTCATGGCATTTACCTTATTATCTCTTCTCTTGTAGTTCTTTTGAGAGTTCTCTCCATTATCAATCATTCCACTCTTTATGGCTACTTCAATCGACTCCTCGGTTCTTACCATGTCGGCAAATTTTTTAGTGGTATTGTTTATCAATCGGTCAAACAATTCACCCCTCAAAGTATTGACACACAATGTGATCTCGTGTTCGGGGATTGGTAGTTGGATCTACACGGCCACATCATGCCACCTTTGAGCATATTGGCGTAAACTATCATTCGACGTTTGCTCTATTCCCTCTAACATGATCGATTAGGGGTCATGTCAGTTACATGTTTGTACTGCTCCACAAAAGCTATGGAAAGATCCTTCCATGACTTGATATTAGCTCAACTAAGTTGGGTGTACCACTGGGTCGCAGCATCGGTTAAGCTATCTTGGAAACAATAGATGAGCAAATTTTCATCTTTTATAAAAGTTGTCATCTTCCAACAATACATGATGATATGAGCTGAGGGGCATATAGTTCCATCATACTTGTCAAAATTAGGAGCTTTGAATTTTGGTGGTAGGATCAAGTCCGCCACAAGGCTTAAATCACTAGCATCACTTCCTTGCTCATTCATCCCTTGCAAAGTCTTGATTTTTTCTTCGAAGGCACAAAATCTTTCTTCGTACATCTTTTCCATCTCGGCCCTAATCATTTCCTCCACCTCAATCATCATGTTTAGGCCTGGCACCTCATTCTCATAGCTTGCCCACAAATCGATGGGTTGATTTGCTGACGCTCCTAGATGGTGGCTAGCAGATGCCCCCATAGGATGATTAGTGGTTGTCCCTGCCATATTGATATATACTTTCTTTTTCAGATCTGGTACTTCTGGCTGAACCCTCATATGAGATTCGATACCCTCTTGTTCTTTTATGTTCGAGCTATCAACAGAAACTCCTTTCTTGCCTTTCATCTTTAGTAGCAAGTCCATCATCTGAGCAATAATTGAAGCCTGAGACTGTGTGATCTGATCCTTGATATTCTGTAATCCCATCCAAACGAACCTCAAGGTCCTTCTCACCTTGTTCTACATTAGCCATCATTTCTTCCATTGCACTTGACTGCAAAATGATACCGTACGAGTGCGGAATGGTTGCAGAATGATTGTAATTTAAAGAACCAAAATGCTATATTTTCTGAAATAAAAAACCTTTTAATTAAATTTAGCAATTAAATAAAGTATGCAAATAAATATGTTATGTATAAATGCAAAGAACGACACTGAGTTTAGCAAATATCCTTGTTAAACGAACTTCATTAATGGAAATATTGTCTTGTTAAAATGATTAAAGAAAACCTTCTACGCATATGGTCCTAGGCTAGCATCTAGGTCAACGATCTCCCTCAAGATCCAAACAATTATTTCACCCTCCTCGAATTCATCATCCACACAATCGTGAAGCTCTGCAGCATCTTCTGCTAGAAACTGTATCTTCCGGGCAACATCTTACATCTGAGCCATTCATTGTGCCAATTCTTGCTCTTGCCTCCAAATAGTGTAAGCAACAAAATGTAGTTTCTCCAAAGTCAGCCTTGGATCGCTCCTCTAAGGCTTGCTATATGGTCCTTGAGTTGTTGAACCTCGGTTTCCTATTCTTCAACATGAGCATTCAAAGCTTGATTCTCTGAGCTCTTAGCTTTTAACTTATTGGCTGATCCTTTGTTCTTGAAGAGAGACTTTTCCAAGCATTTTACTTGATCTTTCAATGCTTCATTTTGGCGGTGCTCATTTTCAAGCTGCATTGAGTGAGAGGCTCGTAGGTTCTTCATCTCTTGTGTTAAGGCAAACACTTGGTCTTTGTGCTCGAAATACTCCTTCTTGTAATTCTCGGCTCTCGCCTTCTCTTTTTTGAGTCGAAGCTCCAACCCTTCGCTTGGTTCATCTTTTACGACTCTCTTGCTCTTGTTTAGCCTTTGTAGTTTTTGGATCTCCTCCTTTTCCAACTTAAGTTCGAGTTCCAATTCACCTCTCTTTCTTTGCAAACCCTTAATCACTCCCTCGAACTGTGTTTTTTCCAATTCAGAGTCAAACCTTTCTTAGTTAGCTTTCTCTTCAAGCTTGATGTACCTCATTTGTTCCTCTTTGAGCTACTTCCTCATTAAGTCAACCTCGTTGGGAAGCTTAGACAACCTCTCCTTCACAGATCTCCTACCATCGGGGTTCAAATGGGGAACATTGTCGTTGATTCGATTGAACCACCACTCTTCGTACTCGAGGGTGACCATGTAAGGAGCATTCATAATCCTAATACGCCTTGCATTGTTCCAAGTTGAGGAGGCACTATACACCACCCCCTTATGGCATTTCTCTTTCTCGTAATCCATGTTGAACTCGTTTAACCCTTTCATGGCCGACACAAACTATTTCAAACTGTACTGTCTCAAGACCAAAGGGGGTACGTAAGTTGTGTGTCCCCAAAGACCAAGTAGTGGTACCCAAGAGTGTTCCCCGCATCTATAGAGGATATTCCTTGCCAATAGCCACGGAGCCCCCCAAACTCAGTCTTCTTCCTTTAGATTTCAGAGAACGTCTAGCCAAACCTCTTCGAATCTTCTCGTCGGCCAATCCCATTTTCGCATGAATTCATTTAATGGTGAGAACTTGCCGTCATAGATAGGCCTTGAGAAGTTGACATCATACCAAAGATGAATGTAAAACCAGACGGTCAAAAGCTGTGGGCATCCCCAGGAGCGACCCCTACTGTGCTCTCTACAAAACCTCAAAGACCAAAAAGTCTCTAACAAAATTATAGGTATCGGATTGGTCCCTCCACCCAAGTGATCAAACAAGTCCAAAACCGATGGGTCGATAAGCCCTAATGCTTTAGGAAATAGCACTAACCCATAGATCAAAAGTGCAAAGAGGTCTCGCTGAACTCGACCTATGGGGTGTACCGAAGCTAAGACCATAATTCCTTCCCACTTAAGGCATTCTTTCTTGTTCCAAGTTGTAACTTGATTGTCGACACAAAATGGCAAAGTGTCCGAAAACCTACCAAGCTTGCCCCGAAAAGATTTGTTCTTGTTCAGTTTAGAGTAGACACGGTTCTCATTGATCTTCTTGCAATTCACGAGGGCTTGATACTCTTCAATTGCTAGGGTTAAATCGAAGTTGCCAATTGTGAAGCAAACTATAAGCTGGATTCCAAAACCCTACCAAGGCTTGAAGTAGTGACTGGTCGACCGAAACATCTAACAAGTATGCAATGTCGCCATACTCGTCTTTGAAAGTACTTCTTGTCTTAGAATCCCAACCATTCCATACTAACCTCAATTCGGATACATCATTAAATTCTATGTTCATGAAAGTTTCAGCTGACATTGTTGACCTAAACCCATCAGAAATACTATCCCCGTCATGAAGTTGCTCTCCTTCTGACCATACTTGCACATCGGAATTCTTCTCGTCATTGCTACGGATCAAATCTCCCATTGACCTAGCCTTTAATTTCAGACTATTTCCTGACTCAATGTCCTCTTCATGACATGACAACATATGCAAAATAAAAAGGTAGAAAGAAAAAGAGCAGAAAACAAAAGGAGTGTCAGTTAGTTAAAGGATAAACAATAAATTCGGAAATGAGAAAAGATAAATGCAAACAAAACAAATAAGCAAAAGACAAACACATAAAGAAAACCCTAACCACATGAATTCTAATTCGATGTGGTTATTCGTATGGCTTTAATGGGGTGGGTTTCCTAGATTCTCACATGTGGGTTCGGTTCTAATTAAGGGTACCCGAACCTATTTATTACCTACTAAGGCAACAAGAACCCTAATTTTGGCCCAATACAAGCTTGTGAATTGGATTCAATTTCAGGGAAAGCACAACCTAGTGACGTGGAGGGCTGCTCACGTGTCAAAGGCGTAGATTCTAGAAGTGAATTACCGACCCGTGGAGGGCTACTCACGTGGGTATGTGGCGTTTCACTCCCACATAAAGGACGAAACTCGGTTATAGAGCTAGATGAACATGGTGCAACACATGTCGGTGATTCTTTAGAAATTAAATGAAAAATTAATCTGAAGACCACCAATTATCAAAGCCCATGCAATCAATGTCACATTTTTGAGGAAAAATTGACCTCACTAAAGTCAATTAAAATTCCAACATTTTCCATTATTAAAAGCAACAAATATTTTCTTGGCTTAACTCTCTTTTTTTGTTTTATAAAAACAAAATTCATATCCCCAGCAGAGTCGCCATGCTGTAGCGACTTCTTTTTTATCTTTTCGCTACAAGTTATCCCCAAATCATTCTTTGAAATTTTTTAAAAGGGGATTTCTTTTGAAAACATATTTTTAAAAACAATGAAGATTTGGAGTCGCCACGGGCCACTTGGGTAAGGTAGGTCGGACACCACAAAAACCATAGATTCCTTTTGAAAGGGTTCGGGAGTTGGTTACGTGTGGGGAAGGATTAGCACCCCCATCACGCCCGAAAATCGGTACCAAAATATTTGTTGCTTTTAAATGGATGGAAATTGTTGAAATTTAAATTAATTTTAATTAAGTGTACTTAATTGAAAATTGACCTTAATGAAACGAGCTTTATCAAATTTGTGGGTTCAAATTGATTAGAAATTTAATTAATAAGGTTGACGACACGTCGAACCATAGATTAAACTGATATCAAATAAGCCTGACTAACGTGTTAATTTATGGTTCGAATTTCGTACGTCACCTTTATGCATGGTGCAAGCATTTAAGATATGATGTTATGATTTGTCTATTTTTAAATAACATTTGCCTCGGGACGGTAAGGATTAATTCAAATATTTGATTAACATCCGTTAAGCCCGGACTGTTCCGACACAAATATCGAAATTAATAAATACCCCCTTTTAGGGTTTAAATTGGTTAATTACCATGCAATCAAGATAAAGGGCCATATGAATGACAATTAAAATGCATGTCACATGAAGGCTTGAAAATTAAACACACAAAAAGGCCCACCAAAGTCCTAACCTAAAAGGCACAAATTATGGAAAATCAATTAGTGATCTAATTATTAATTAAGTGAGTCAAATATTAACCCTAAATTAATTAACTCTAAAAAAACTAGAAAACCCTAATAATTTATGGATTATCTTGTGACATGATAATTAATTTGATTAATTTTAAACTAGTATCCCAATTAGCCAAGGATAATATTTAAAACGAATCAAGTTAATTAATCATGATTTTAAATTAAATGTCCATCTAAGCTCAATGTCAATTTTATCCTAAAATGGTAATTAAGAGGTGTTCAACTAATTTAATGAATCTAACATTTATCCCAATAAGCCAAGGATAAATTTAAATTCACTAAATTAATCTGAACCTTAAACCTAACTATGGCTCTAAAAGCTTACTCTAAGATTAACTTAATTAATTTAAAGATTATATCCAATGAGACGAGCGCACACTTTAAATTAATTAAATTAACTTGCACTAATCTAACCTAAAAACTTAACCTAGAAAAAAAACAAAAACCACTAAACGAACATTAAAGCATTATAAGAACTATATTATATATAAATAAATACCCTACATACATAATTACTTATATATATATTTAAACTATATATAATATACATTATATATAAAATGTAAAAAATATAACATATACATTTAAAGCCATACATTTGAGTATATATAAACCACATATTGTAACATATCTAAAAAATTATATTATATACCTTATAAAAACTATATAGTATATTGTAACACCCATTTCTCGGTCTGGTAGGGATCCTGGTCGGATAGTGTTATCGGAAGACTAATCGAAGGTTCGGAAAAAGTTTCAGAGTTCAAAACCTAATCTAAGTATCATATTGATTATTCTTAAGACTTATCCACTTTATTTGTTACTAAACTTAATCGGAGTTAGGGTCAATTTTAAACTTTTCTTAACCTTAGGGACTAAGTTGTAATTTTTTACTGGTTATCTGATTTCGTATCACCAATTGAAATTAAACTCTCCAATTATTGATCTAAAGGTTTCATTATTAGAACCTATCAAATTACTACATCAATTAAACCAACTTGAGACTTTTTACGAAAGTCAATTTTTGTGACTTAACTAAATTTACCAAATTTCACTAATACATTTATAACCATGCTCCTATTGGCACGTTAAATTTTAGGGTGTTCGGAATCCATTTACCAAGTTTACACCTTAGGCTCATTTTAGGCACCTTTTAACCATTTTAACCTATCCAAATCTAAGCATACAACAAAACCATATTACCAAGTCATCATACAATCCTAGAAAGGCTTATACAAAACAAGTTGGTCCATATGCCACTTCACTAGGAGTTTATAGAAAAAGATAAGATACATATATGGCAGGGACGTGACTTGCAGCCGTAATAACACGATCAAGGCTCAAAATTGATCAAGGTCTTGAAAATGCATGAGACACACATGTTAGGCTTACATAGCCTAGTGAGGTAGTTATAACAATTACAGTAAATCATCAATAATATGAATGGCATGATGACTAAATATTCAAGTAGTCATATTATACTACACAGAATTCATGCTTATTTCACTTATTTTCATGCTTTCATATTCACATATTCATATCATAATTGTATTGTCATAGCATAATTCATAAATCATAATGTCGTAGCATAATTCGTAAATCATAATGTCGTGGCATAATTCATAGGCGCATATCATATTAGGTACCATTGGATACACGGATTCCCCTGTACACCAACACATATAACGGAGAGTGGGCCATAGCCCTTGAGCCGTAGCTCCGGAGATATATCCCTTACACGGCCGACCTTATTTCCCCCACATATAGGCCATAGCCCTGGACCGTAGTCCTCCCTTACTTAACCGAGCTCAATAATCCTATGGCATGCCAATTGTATCCAATGTCCATAATTACACAAATTCACATAGTCGATATTTTTCAAGTCATATCATATCAAATATCAGAATGAGCCTTAGCTCCATATCATGTCACATTTCATATTAATTTTCATATATCACATACGTGTAGCATATCATAGTCATATTTGCACATATCAAAGCAATGAAGGTACTTACGGATTTGCCAATCGAATTCAACATAGTTACTCTGTGGGAGCCCTTAAACAAATACAAATATAACTACAAAATAATGCAACGAGATAGCATCGAGCCTATCCCTTGACACAACTACACTCACCTCGACAACCCGATGCTTTTAAAACTCTCGGATAGCAGCGCCTTTATCCTTGGCTTTCGGAAGGGATGACGGTTGTTCTTTATCAACCTTTTGAGCTAGGTTAACCAATAGGAATTGGTTAGAATCGACAAAACGACATCGAATCAATACAAAAATATTAACCAAGGAGTTGAGCTTACCCGATCGATAGCAAAGACTCGAATTTATTAAACCAAAAAACTCGAGCTTACCACCCTATCACTGAACCGATTGTTTTTTACTTATTTTCCTACCCTTTTCTTGCGTACACCCCCCATTTATACCCAAATTGGTCGGCCTCCAATTTGCCTTCATTCTCCACGTAGGTGGAGTGGTGGTATGCCTAAAGGGCATGGCCCTTAGGCTTTCTCCACGTGGAGGCCACCTTGCCCCCCTTTTGTCGAGTCATCCCCACATGTGGGGGATTCACGACAATTCCCTTCAATTAAAGGAATTTTTCGTGGGTCCCCCCACTCACGGCATTTATATATATATACATTAATATTAAATATAATAATAATTATAAATATAATAATAATAATAATAAACTGATACAGTTAGCTCGAATAACCTTCATTGCTTCAAATTTGGTACAAGATCGAGCTAATTATATAACTAGTACAGAATATTTGATCACTGAAACCTAACCTCGACTAGACCGGTTTTCGGAGTGTGACAACTCTCCCCCTTAAGAAAATTCGTCCTCGATTTTTCATCTCAGGCGAACAGATAAGGATACTGTTTCTGCATAGTCTCCTCAGGTTCCCATGTTGCCTCTTCAATGGAATTAATTCGCCACAAAACTTTCACTAAGGGCACAGACTTGTTACGAAGCCTCTTGGTCTCTCGTGCGAGGATCTGAACAGGTTATTCCTCGTATGTCAGATTAGATTGGATTTCCATATATTCCGGTTCAATCACATGGGAAGGATCTAACTGGTACTTGCGTAGCATAGACACATGGAAGACATTGTGAATCTGACTTAACTCCTCGGGGAGAGTTAACCGGTAGGCAATAGGTCCAATCTCTTCAATCACCTCGAATGGACCAATGAAGCGGTGACTTAGCTTTCCTTTCTTTCTGAAACGAAGAATATTCTTCCACGAAGATACTTTGAGGAAGGTCTTCTCACCAACCTCGTACTGAATATCTCTCATGCCTAGATCGGTATAGGACTTGTGTCAGTCGAAGGTTGCCTTAAGCCGATCACGAATAATGGTAGTTCTTTCTTCGGTTTCCCGAAGTAAGTCACGACCTAGCATCTTTCCTTCACCGAGTTCAGTCCAACAAAGAGGAGTTCTACACCTCTTTCCATAGAGAGCTTCATACGGAGCCATTTGAATTGAAGCTTGGTAACTATTGTTGTACGCAAACTAGACCAAGGGTAGGGATTTCTCCCACGTATTCCCGAAGTCGATGACATAGGCTCAGAGCATATCTTTCAAAATATACAAGGAAGATTTATGATTGATGCAAATACTTATTCACATAACTTAGAGAAGGGTTTAGAGTTACCTAAATAACTCTTTCAGATTGGCCATCAGTTTGAGGATGAAAAGCAGTGCTAAGATGCACTCGCATTCCCGAGGCCTCATGTAAGGTCCTCCAAAACTGAAACGTAAATCGTGGGTCACGATCGGAGATGATAGATACTAGAATTTTGTATAAATGAATGACTTCACAGATATACAACTCCACGAGCTTAGGCAAGCTGAAATCCATTCTTACTGGAAGGAGCAGACTTGGTGAATCAGTCCACAATGACCCAAATGGCATCACTTTTCTTCGGAGTCAAGGGTAAACCACTTACAAAGTCCATCGTGATACGCTCACATTTCTATTACGAAAGTTCAATGGGCTGCAGAAGACCTGTAGGTACCTTGCGCTCGGCTTTGACCCGTTGGCAAGTCAAACACCTAGCTACGTAGTCCGTGATTTCATTCTTCATAACGGACCACCAATAGATCTTCTTCAGATCTTTGTACATTTTGATAGCTCCAAGTGAACAGAGAAAGGGCTAAAATAAGCTTCACTTAGGATTTGGTTCCCAAGATCATCATCATCAGGAACACAAATACGGTTGCAAAAACACAATAACCCTTCGGAATTCAAAGAAATTTCATGATCTGAGCTATCCTTGACCTTAGCAATAAGGGGTTGCAACTTCTCATCATTTTCTTGGAGTGCCTTAATTCGAGATACAATGGTTGAATGAACTCTTAACTCGGCTAGCAATTTACCATGCTTCTTGAGCCAGAAGTGAGCATTCAAGCATTTCAAGGAATAAGTGGGTTTTCGACTAAGAGCATCAGCCACCACATTGGCTTTACCGAGATGGTAGTCAATAACTAGATCATAATCTTTCAACAATTCCATCCATCGGTGATGACGAAAATTTAACTCTTTCTGAGTTAGGAGATATTTCAAGCTTTTGTGATCAGTGTAGAGATAACACTTCTCACCATAAAGATAATGCCGCCAAATCTTCGAAGCAAACACAACTGCGGCAAGTTCCAGATCATGAGTCAGGTAATTTAGCTCATGAGGCTGGAGTTGATGTGAGGCATAAGTTATGACTTTGCCTTCTTGCATCAGAACATATCCTAATCCCAGGTGGGATGCATCACTGTACACGGTGAAATCTTTGCCCGACTCGGGTTACACCAAGACAGGGGCATGCGTAAGGACTTGCTTGAGCTGGTCGAAACTCCTTTACTGATCAACAGTCCACACAAAGGGAGTATCCTTGCGAAGAAGCTTTGTTAAGGGTGTTGCAAGCAATGAGAATCCCTTAACGAATCTATAGTAATAGCCTGTAAGGCCCAGAAAACTACGAACTTCTCCCACATTCTTCAGAGGAGTCCAATCAAGGATTGCTTGGATCTTCTTTGGGTCTACCTGGATTCCCGTATAAGAAATCACATGGCCAAGGAAGGATACTTCAGACAGCCAAAATTTACATTTACTGAACTTGGCATAGAGTTGTTTTTCTCGGAGGGTCTGAAGCACAATCCGGAGATGTTCTTCATGAGAAGCAGAGTCTTTAGAATAGATCAGAATGTCTTCTATAAAGACAACCACAAACTTATCAAGATATGGCCAGAATACACGATTCATCATGTCCATGAAGGCTGCAGGTGCATTCGTGAGCCCAAAATGCATCACCAGAAATTCGTAGTGACCATATCTAGTTCGAAAGGCAGTTTTTAGGACATAAGACTCTTTCACCAACATTTGATAGTATATGGATCGAAGATCTATCTTGGAAAAGACAGAAATATCCTTCAACTGATCAAAGAGGTCATCTATCCACAAAAGTGGGTACTTATTCTTGATCGTCGCTTTATTCAATTGACAATAGTCAATGTATAGACACATCGATCCATCCTTCTTCTTGAAAAACAAAACTGGTGCTCCTCAAGGTGAGGAACTCGGTTGAATGAATCTCTTATCTTGAAGATCTTGAATTTGAGCTTTTAACTCCTTCAACTCCACCGGAGCTATTCTATACGGAGTAGTGGAGACCGGAGTAGTTCCAGGTTGAACTTCTATCCCAATCTTAACTTCACGGGTGAAAGGGAGTCTCAGAATTTCATCGGGAAACACATCGGGAAATTTTTCACCACGGGTATGTCTTCGATTTTCAAATCTTTCTTAGACTCTATGGCATACATAAGACTCTTTTTAGGCTCGGGTTCAGACTTCATCAAGGTTATGCTCTCCTTACCGGGTCCACGGAGATATAATTTCTTCTTTGAACAATCCACCCACGCTTGATGTTCAGCTAGCCAATCGAGGCCTAGAATGAGATCGATCTCATGGAAAGGCAAATCCATCAAGTTGGCCGAAAATGGGATCCTTAGGGGACAAGCTCTACAGATTATTCTAATAGCCACACTATCTCCTAGTAGATTTGAGACAAGTATCTCGGAAGCAACAGGTTCACATTCTAAAGCATACTTTTCAATCAAGGCTTCACTAATAAAATAATGCGTAGAGCCTGGATCTATCAAAACGTAAACAAGTTTAGAACATAACTCCACCATACCTGCAATGACATCGGGATCATCTTCATGTTTGCAACCTCAAACGTGGTACATTTAGGCTGAAGTCTATGGGTCAAGGCCAGCTGGAGGAGTATTGTTGTTGCGGGGTCTACATGCGGATCTAGATGGTACTGGCTTTGCTCTTCTCCCTTTATTAGGATAATTCTGAGAAGCTACAGATGTAGGAGCCTGAGGGTTCTGTGGGTATTGACGGATGAAGTGGCCAAACTCTCTACAAAGGTAACAAGAACTGGATTGCATACGGCACTGCCCCGAGTGATTCTTCTGACAGAAGTTGCATAAAGGAATCTGGGAACCCTTTGTGGAACCACCCATGCTATCCATTGAAGCCGTGCAGGTAACAATTGTTCTAGCAGACCGGAACTGAGGTACATACCCAGATTGAGGCAACTGTTGGTAGGTAGCAGACTTTTGGTCCCATTGTCTTCCATTCTCCTGGGATGTGGGCGACTTGGAATCATCTCGGAACCTCTTATCAGGTCGAGTCTAGTTCCCATTTCTCCTTTCAGAGGCTTTTTGTGAAGCTTTGGTTGCAATAGCCTGATTGAAAAGGGTCTGGAAGTCCTTAATCTCCAAAGCAACAAAGAGAGGATGAAGTTCATCACAAAGGCCATCTATAAACATTCTGCAGTTTTCCTTCTCGGTACGGATGATTTTGGCATCATATCTTGCATACTTACAGAAATCGTGGATGTACTACTCCACTGGTCTTTCCTCTTGCATCGGATAGAGAAATTTCTTGCATCTTTCTGCAATATAGTGCTCGTTGATTTACTTCTTACGGAACTCCTAAAGAAAGAAGTCCCACGTGACAGGATATTTAGGAATAATGAAGGTCACCGTATCCCACCAGCTTTGAGCCTCTTCAACTATCAAGGTTGGGGCACATTCAAGCTTATGCTCCTCAGGACACTTCATTTTCTTATTCAGCACCTTTAGAGTGTTCTCCAACCAGTATTCTGCAATATCAGGGTTATCTAGGTCCTGGCCGGTGAATACACAGGTTACTGCTTGAGTTTGTCAACAGGAGCTCTCGAAACAGGCAGAGAAGTTTCAGCAGGTGGAGGAGGTGGTTCTTGTCGGAGAGAGACCACCACCTATTTAATCATGTCTGCCATAGACATTAGATACGCCTTCTAAGCGGGTGGCATTGATGGAGGGTGAGGTGGGTCGTTCTATCCCACATGCTTGGATTGGATTTCAGGCCTCAAATTGTCCCCTTGAGTTGAGGAGGATCCCGGATGAGGTTCGTTCACTACCCTCCTATTGGTAGGACCATACATTTTAGGTCTAAGTTACAAAGAATTATTAAATCGTGTAAGTTGCAAGTCACAAAATACATATTCAAATAACTCATAAGTGGCATATATAGATACAGACTCGTAACGGATGCCTGGTTAGTCCTAGAATCAACTAAACCTAGGCTCTAATCCACAATTGTAACACCCCATTCCCGGTCTGGTAGGGATTCGGGTCGGATAGTGTTATCGGAAGACTAATCAAAGGTTCGGAAAAAGTTTCAGAGTTCAAAACCTAATCTAAGTATCATATTGATTATTCTTAAGACTTATCCACTTTGTTTGTTACTAAACTTAATCGGAGTTGGGGTCAATTTTAAACTTTTCTTAACCTTAGGGACTAAGTTGTAACTTTTTACCAGTTATCTGATTTCGTATCACCAATTGAAATTAAACTCTCCAATTATTGATCTAAAGGTTTCATTATTAGAACCTGTCGAATTACTACGTCAATTAAACCAACTTGAGACTTTTTACGAAAGTAAGTTTTTGTGACTTAACTAAATTTACCAAATTTCACTAGTACATTTATAACCATGCTCCTATTGGCACGTCAAATTTTAGGGCGTTCGGAATCCATTTACCAAGTTTAAACCTTAGGCTCATTTTAGGCACCTTTTAACCATTTTAACCTATCCAAATCTAAGCATACAACAAAACCATATTACCAAGTCATCATACAATCCTAGAAAGGCTTATACAAAACAAGTTGGTCCATATGCCACTTCACTAAGAGCTTATAGAAAAAGATAACATACATATATGGCAGGGATGTGACTTGCAACCGCAATAACACGATCAAGGCTCGAAATTGATCAAGGTCCTGAAAATGCATGAGACACGCATGTTAGGCTTACATAGCCTAGTGAGTTAGTTATAACAATTATAGTAAATGATCAATAATATGAATGGCATGATGACTAATTATTCAAGTAGTCATATTACACTACACAAAATTCATGCTTATTTCACTTATTTTCATGCTTTCATATTCACATATACATTTCACATATTCATATCATAATCATATTGTCATAGCATAATTCATAAATCATAATATCGTAGCATAATTCGTAAATCATAATGTCGTAGCATAATTCATAGGTACATATCATATTAGTTACCATTGAATACACGGATTCCCCTGTACACCAACACATATAACGGAGAGTGGGTCGTAGCCCTTGAGCCGTAGTCCAAAGATATATCCCTTACACAGCCGACCTTATTTCCCCCACATATAGGTCGTAGCCCTGGACCGTAGTCCTCCCTTACTTAACCGAGCTTAATAATCCTATGGCATGCCAATTGTATCCAATGTCCATAATTACACAAATTCACATAGTCCATATTTTTCAAGTCATATCATATCAAATATTAGAATGAGCCTTAGCTCCATATCATATCACATTTCATATTAATTTTCATATATCACATACGTGTAACATATCATAGTCATATTTGCACATATCAAAGCAATACAGGTACTTACCGGATTTGCCAATCGAATTCAACATAGTTGCTCTATGGGAGCCCTTAAACAAATACAAACATAACTACAAAATAATGCAACGGGATGGCACCGAGCCTATCCCTTGACACAACTACACTCACCTTGACAACCCGATGCTTTTAAGACTCTCGGATAGCAGTGCCTTTATCCTTGGCTTTCGAAAGGGATGACGGATGTTCTTTATCAACCTTTTGAGCTAGGTTAACCAATAGGAATTTGTTAGAATCGACAAAGTGACATCGAATCAATACGGAAATATTAACCAATGAGTTAAGCTTACTCGATCGATAGCAAGGACTCGAATTTATTAAATTGAAAAACTCGAGCTTACCACCCTATCACTGAACCAATTGTTTGTTCCTTATTTTCCTTCCTCTTTCTTGCGTACACCCCTTTTTATACCCAAATTGGCCAATCTCCCATTTGCCTTCATTCTCCACGTAGGTGGAGTGGTGGCAAGCCTAAAGGGCATGGCCCTTAGGCTTTCCCCACGTGGAGGCCACCTTGCCCCCTTGTGCCGAGTCATCCCCACATGTGGGGGATTCACGGCAGTTCCCTTCAATTGAAGGAATTTGTCGTGGTCCCCACACACATTTATTTATATATATATATATATATATATATATATATATATATATATATATATATATATATAATTAATAAATAATATAATAATAATAATAAACTGATACAGTTAGCCCAAATAACCTTCATTGCTTAAAATTTGGTACAAGATCAAGCTAATTATATAACCGGTACAGAATATTTGATCACCGGAACCTAACCCTGACTAGACTAGTTTTTAGGGTGTGACATATATACATTATAAAAACTACATATTATATACCTTATAAAAACTATATATTATATACTTTGTAAAAACTATATATTATATATCATATAAAACCTATATATTATATACTTTGTAAAAACTATATATTATATATCATATAAAAATGTACATTATATACTTTATAAAAACTATATATTATATATCATATAAAAATGTATGTTATATACTTTATAAAAACTATATATTATATACTTTGTATAAAACTTTATATTATATACTTTATAAAAATGTATATTATATACATTATATAGAAACTATATTATATAAAAAAACATATTAGATAGTATATGGAAACTATATGTTATACATATTATATAAAGAAATCATATTATATATATATATATTATAAATACTATTCATTATAAAAGATGTATATTACATATTAAAAAAACTATACATTATATAAAATACTATAAATTATATAAAAACTATATGTTACATAAAAATCATATATTATACATAAACTATATATTATGTAAAAACATATTTTATATATATTATAAAACCATACATTATGTACATTACATGAAAATTATACGTTATATATATACCATATATTATACATTATAAAAAAACATATGTTACACATATACCACATAAAACAAATATATCAAGCCTCATTACAAGCATATTTACAATAAACATGAACAAACATAAATAAAAACAGTAAAAGAGCATGGAAATTAAATGTGCATGAACCAGGGGGCAAAAAGAAGGGGTTTCATCCTTGGAAACATGACCAAATTGAACAAAAACAAACCTTGAAGACCAATTTTTTTTTAAAAAAATAATTTAGGTTAACAAAGGGACCTAGGACAGGGTTTTAAGAGATGGAAGCGGTAAAGGGGCATAATTTCCAAATGCGGAGGGATTAATGTTGCGATTTTGAAATGTGGAAGCCTTTACGGGCGTAAATAAGACAGGGCATAGGGGTTTAAAATGCTAATAACTCATATGTTGAAAAGGTTGAGTATATAACTCAGTTTTTGCCAGAAATGGAAACCTTTGGCCATTCTTTCCAAACAACCTCCGGAAAAACAGTCCCTCCTTTCTCCTATTTCCTAGAAACCAGTGGGATAACCATCGTACACCGTTGTTCGTCGGCAGTCGGTGAACCCTAGAACGAGCCAACACAACCCTTTCTTTGATCTAAAACCGAACTCTAACACTCTCTTTTAAAAATTCAGCTTTTTCTTTTTAAAAAAACCCTAAGACCGAGTCAAAATCCCCCCTCTTCGAAACCTTGCTCTTCAACTGGTTCACCCGTTACGGCCGGGGAAGCCGAAGGGCTTGTCACCAACGCGGGAGTGCAACGGCACGAGGGAGATGAATCGCAATAAAGGTAAAAGAATGAAACCCTATTCCATATGCTTATGCTTGAATTCGAAATGCAAAATAGGAACTGGGGATTTTTTCACCTCTAAAAACTGGAGGCTTTTTGCTTTCTATTGCTCGATGATTCTAGAAATCCCCGTCTAGGGTTTACAAATGCTTGCTTTCGGTCTTATAATCACTGAAATATTACATGATTTTTTTAGCACAAAAGATCCTAAAATGTTATTGGTTACTCTCTTTGATTTGGAAGTATTCATGTGCATTTTCTAAAATGTTGGCTTGTCTCGTTTGCATTTTGATAATCCCTGACATGTTTGTCGTGGTTCTCGTACGAAGGGGAGGGGACCAGAGAGATACAAAACGCCGATGTGGCTGTTGACGTGGCTAGGCGATGGCGAGGTGGTGCTCGACTGTTGGCTCCTCCTGCCAACGTGGAGGCGAAGGTGGCACTGGAGAGATGAGGAGTCGAGCGGTGCTGCACACGCGCGAGTGGAGTAGCGGGGGCGACGCGCGTGTGATGCGTGCAGGTCTAGAACGTTCCCCTCCCTTTGATCTTGGTCGTTGATGACGATCCTGATCCAAAGGTCACGATGGATGTGGTGCTGGAATAAAAGATGAAGCCCTAGGGTTTTTCCCCTTAGCGTGATCTGGACCGTTCGATCTGTGGCCCGATCTGACAACCCAAATTTGGCTTCACAAAGATAAAAAAGAGGGTTATCAGATTAGGGCTCCTGGGGTTTGTTTAGTTATGAGCCCGGACGGGCCAAATACATGTACTTATCATTATTTTTTTGGGTTGTAATTAAATAGACTGGTATCTAATAATATGGGTTGTTTTATTTATTTAATCGGGCTTTCATTTAATTAATGAGCATATATATATATATTCTAGTTTAATTATAATAACATAATGTAATGTGATAATATATTCTGGTAATAATAATATATAGTACTAATATTAATAGAAAATATTATCAACAATAATGACAATAAGGTAAAACAAATAGGCTAAAGCCCGGATAAAATTAGTGATTACACAAATTTCGTGTGGTTTCTATCAACGACTAACTCACTTAATTTGTTGTTTTTGGTCCGTCTCACTATGTTTCCATGAGGTGGATGTTGAGCTTGCCTCATTGCTTTGGTTCTTTTTTGGATTTTAATAAATAACATCTATACATCCACTTCGGTAAACCTATGTCATAACTTTCAATGGTAACCCCTTTTTTTGAATTGAAAGAAGTCCAAACTCAAGAGTTGAGTCTGAACGTGGTTACTATGTGGTGGACCGCAAGCATCTCAATCGAGCAGAGTCTGAATAATCTCAGGAACTGTCGCATAAAGCATAAGCTGGTAAGATTGTGAGGCAGAGAACTCGACATACCGTCGGTAACCATGTTACACTCACGAAAAATTCAGAATAAGTTAGTGTACCAAGCCTGACTGCGCAGAGAATCAATAGCTCTAACAATCGGATGCGGACTAGTTGCTGCGGCAGAAAGCACAAGGTTGATGGCTTGCTTGCAATCAAGCTGAATTTCTAAGCATTCAGCACCTACAGACTAGGCAACTTAGAGACCAACAAGAATGCTCCACAACTCGGCCTGCAGAGGAGTGGTGATCCCGACCTGTTTACTCTAACCCGTGATCCATTCACCTGTTGAGCCGTGAATGACACCTTCAATAGAACCTGTCACAACCTCCTTTTTTAGGAGAAAGGTTTTGACATTTTACAAAACTTTATAAAATTACAGAGTCGCCGCCAATCTTTTTGAAGAAAGTGTGATTGGATCACTTTTAAAACAAGGGTCATTTTAATAAAACATTTTATTTATTAAAACAACAATTTTTGGTCCACGAAAATAAGAGAAAACAGGTTTGGGGGTCGGTTACGTGTGGGGAAGGGTTAGCACCCCCACAATGCCCAAAAATTGGTACCTAATTGATTTCAAAAAGCATTTTTAAAACCTGAATTTGCAAATTCACAAAATTTCGATTTATTTGTCCGTAAAGTAAATGTAAATCTATTTTAATGGCCTTATCGCCCGAGAAATGAACTTTAATCACCGCCAACACTCATGGCGCTAACCCGTCATTCCCGTTTGATAAGATATCGCATTAATTAAGTTTTCGCTTTTTTAAAAAAATTAAATGTATTAAAGTCTTTTAAAATTTAGTGTTTAAGACCTAAAGAAATATCTACATTTATTTTAATTATTAAGTTAAAATGCAATTAAGTGTGTTTTATTGAAAATGAAGAATATTTTACAATATACATGTCTCTATTCTAGGTTTTAAGTCCCAAATCCTAAGGTTTTTCATACAAATAATTGCATAAAAGACGCAAAGAATTAACTAATTACTTAAATTAAAATGAATAACAAAGCAATTGCTAAAATTAAATAAAGAAAAGAGAATATGGATTTTACCCTTTTTAACAAGAAAATAGGAAATCTGAATTGAAATTGATTTGAAAGAAAGTGAAAAGTGGAGGTTAATTTGAAAACAATTTAAAATTTGGTGTCAAATTGAAAGGAAAAGGGACAAAATTGAAACAATTGAAAATAAAAGGGTTGCGATATAAGAACCGGATAAGAAGGGCGCAGATTATAGTCGGGTTCGGGTCGGGTCAAACGGGTTAGTATAAATAGCCGAAATTATAAACAGAAATCATTTTCTCTCTTTATTTCCAAATGGATCAAAACGAGTTTTATTATAATTCTCTGATGTGTTCTTCGTGTTCTTGAAGAACATGATGAACATCCGTCGTGCCGGTCGCCTTCCACCGGCGCCGGCGGCAAAATTCCCAGATTCTGGTCAATTTTCCAGATTCCAGCGACTTCGAAATCGTATTTTTCCACCTGATTTTACATCAAAACCAAATCTCCCCAACGATCCAAACAAAAACA
This sequence comes from Hibiscus mutabilis, assembly GCA_019671005.1. NCBI lineage: Eukaryota > Viridiplantae > Streptophyta > Magnoliopsida > Malvales > Malvaceae > Hibiscus > Hibiscus mutabilis. The sequence continues at coordinate 17,016,344 of CM033715.1, forward strand.
AGGAAAAAATAATCCCTTTCTTCTTTATTTAATCCGAAACAGAAAGTAAATATATAGAAAAATTACCAGAACTTGCTTCTCTTTATTGCTTCTGAACACTGGTTACAAATTGCTTGCTCCTACAATTTTCGAATGCTAGTATGTTTACTGTAATTGCTATGTGTGATTTCTATCCAATTGTTGTTTGTCCTCTTCTGTTACATGGATTACAAAGGGGTTTATATAGTACAAGAATTGCTTGAATTGAATCCCTAATTTCTTCCCTGGATTATCTCGAATTGCTTGATCTTTGCTAGAGGCTTCAATTTAGGGATTATCCCTTCCCTTTTTGCTTCTGATTTTGCCTTTTACATATCCGATTATAGCTTGATTTTTACTAGGGCTTCGAATTAGGGATTATCCCTTCCTGTTTTGCTTCTGATTTTTCCAGCTAGGGCTTTGAATTGGGGATTTTAATCTCTATTGATTTCATCTTGAATTGCTTCTGCCCCAATTTAGAGATTTAACCCCTTTTTGTTCTTTTGTTTGCATGTTTCTGATGACTCGAATGGCGCCGACGAGGAACAATCAGAGCGAGTGAAGCGTCGGAGAAGATGAAGCAGACGGCCGGAGCTGAATCGTCATGCGCGTGGCTGCCACGCGTGAGTGGTGATCCATGTGATATATCCCAAAGCGATCTGGGCCGTCAGATCGCATCCTGATCGAGCGGCTGAGAAGTTGAGGCGCTATATCATCCCCAGCTGGCATGATCTACACCGTTGGATCAGCCCCTTGATCCAACGGTCATGCTTCAGCTGCGCAGAAAGATGACGGGATTAGGGTTTTTGGGTTATAAATGGGCTAACCGGCCCTTTGTTTAATGTATAGACCTGTTGTGTTTTTTTTATAAGTTAATGGACTCTATTTATTCTAATGGGCTATCTATTTATTATATATTTTTGAGTTTTGATAACTACTAACTAGGATACTAATATACAACCTAAATTAATTCTAACTATCACAATATACTAACAATTATATTATACGAGACCTAAACTATTCTGATACTAACTATAATATGCTAACTATGTTATCAATACTATACCTAACTACATTATCAGTAACATTAATATTTACAACTATAATGTTATCAATATTATATAACCACAATACACTAATACTAAATTTACATAACAACTAAAACAAAGGTGAAAATTTAGTGACAACAGAACCCATATTCGAAGTAGTGGAAACCGCAATGTCCGTATTTAAGCAAAACCATCCGGTAGGCTGCGGTTGCCAAGAAAGGGCAGCAACCGAAGTAGACCTTGGGAACGGGGAAGGTGGTTCTTGTCCCGTAAAATGCATAGCCCGGGTAAGGCTATTACGATTGATATTACTAAACGGCAAACATGAGTCTTGGAAATAAAATCATTACGGGGCTTCCAAACTTGCCAAATGAACGAGGCAAAAAATTGCCGCTATGGAGGGACCACATTACCCATTGAAGTAGTAATCACAATGTTTGCCAAATGGTAACCCTTTTTTATAAATAAAATGGTAAGGAAAATGGACAAAAAAAATTTTAAATTATATTTTATTAATTAATATACAGTAACCATTAGTAAGTGATTCGTAAAAAAACTCTTCTATACTTAAATGAAGGAAAAAGAGTATAACATGTCAATGGGTGAAGCAGTACAATAAATAACCAGACTAATACATTAAGCGTACCAAAGGAGCACTAAAGCGCACAAAATAGAACCATACCAAACCCTGATTTAAGCATTAATCATTCAAACTAAAGGAGAGGGCCCGACTATACCTCTTTTAGCAAATTTATCTGCAGTAACGTTAGCAGCTCTAGGGACATAATGATAAAATGAATTTTATGTTTTGTTTTAAATTCTAAATTCGTTAACAAATGTAAATATATAGATAATGATTAGCAGAGATGAACGCATAATTTTATGTTAGGCGGTGAATTTATAAAACTTTAAAAGCCGAAAATAGATTTTTAATAGAAAATACATAAAAAATTTAAACAAAAATCTAAATTATATAGAAATTTTAAATTTTTAGGGGACGACTGCCCCTTTAGGTCCATCCCTAATGATTATAATTGTATGTTAGAATTATTATATATTGCTATGCTAATTCAGAGTGGATGCAAATAGATGCCACATACATTCATTACATGCATCTATGCATTATTTATGAGAATGTAAATAAAACATACCTGAGTTTTGGTTATAAGTTTTTTAAATCCAACTCCAGATCATAAAATGAAAAATATAAGTTTTAGGGTGTAAGAACCCTTGGACTTTCGGGAAAAAATCAATGAAGCCTTTGAATTTTTTTACACCCAATTAAGGCTTTATTATATGAAAAACCTTATTTTAAAAGTTAATTAGAAAAACGACCCCAAATCGGCCACGTAAAGCGACCTCACGTGCTATGAAACACAAGTTTTGAACTCACTTTCTACAACCAACAAGGCTCGTCCGACGTGGGCCGACTATTCGTATGTCGTAATTTTTAATTCTATTAGTAATTGATTATCACAAAAAGAAGTAATAGTAATTGATTATCACAAAAAAAATATTTTTTAATTACAATAAGAAATCAAGATCTGATTCTATTAGTATTTAATATGTTGATTGTTCAATTATAGTAACAAATTAAAAGGTTATACGAATAAAAAAATTCGAAAAAAATTTCAAAAACCCTTGAACTCGCGACGTGCAAAATGCGAGCTCCATTCGAATCGCAATGAGTCGTTCTGACTGACTGACGTATCGTTTCATTTCAAAGGACCTCGTGTTTTGCAGATAGCGAGGTCCCTTCGTAATGTAAAAGGAATTCATATTTATTAGGATGAGAAAATTGTCAAAAAATATTACATAAAAGGAAGTAATTTATTTTTAATTACGGTATTTTAATTCTATTAGTAATTTATTATCACAAAAGGAAGTAATAGTAATTGATTATTACAAAAATAATAATTTTTAATTACAGTAAGAAATCAAGATTTGATTCTATTAGTATTTAATATGTTGATTTTTAATTATAGAAACAAATCAAAAGGTTATACGAATAAACAAATTCGGAAAGAAAAAATTTAAAATCCCTTAAACTCGCTACCTGCAGAACGCGTGTTCTATTCGAATCACAAGGAGTCGTTCTACATTACTGACGTGTCGTTTCATTTTAGAGGACCTCGCATCAGATAGCGAGGTCTGAAGATATCGCTTCGGTTGGGGTGCGAGGCCTCCTTTAAATAGGACTCATTATTTCAAGTTTTATCATATCAAATTCTCTCTTCTCTTGCTCTTCAACTATTATTCTCTATTGTTTTTATTTTGAAAGTGTTCGAAATTTCGGTAGTATGGCAGGATTATTGAGGCTCGACGACAGATATGTGTTCGATTTCTGGCACACAAACCCCGAGGTAATTTTTTTAATTAGTTACTTATTTTGTAAAATAATTAATATTTTTTTATTAATTTAGTAATTTTTGAATTTAAAATTTTAATTTGAAGCGGTTTGAACGTGCCTTAACCTTTTATGTCAACCGTATAGGATGATCAGATCCGAATATAGTCCCTTATTTGCATCAATTCAGTTTTGGCCATGTTTCCTACCTATTTGACGGCCCAAAGTTGAACCGCCCGATGATTAATGCGTTGCTGGAGAGGTGGAGGCCCAAGATACACACATTTCATCTTCCCTACGGTGAGGCAATAATTACCTTGCAAGACGTTGCATTTTATCTCGGTCTGCTCGTTGAGGGCGAGGTTATCACCGGCATAGGGGAGGCAGATTGGTCTGACGTGTGTAAAAATATGCTTGGACTAAGGCTAGAGACGGACGATATCGATGGTGGGAAACTGAAAATAACCTTCTTGGACAACAATTTGACGAACCTACCCCCGAAAACTGATGAATTAACGAGAATGGTATAATTTTTTAACTGTGTATTATTATTTATATATTGTTAAATTCTATTTTATTTGAAAATAATTTGGCATTGATAAAAATTGTTTTTGCAGCGGTTTTTTCGTGCCCATATTCTACGAGTTATATGGGGTCTTGATGCTAGGCAAATCCCGCAACAAGGTCCATTTAATGTGGTTGCCTCATCTGGCGAGTGGTATGGAATCAAGAAACAAATGTTGGGGAGGGGCAGTCTTGGCATTCCTATTTCAGAAGTTATGCAGAACCGTCAACCCGGACAAACGTGCCATTGGGGGATATCTTTGGTTGATGCAGTCTTGGGTATGGTTTCGAATGCTCTTTTTAAGCCCGACGCCTAAAAACCCGACCCCATTCCAATTCTAACTTGTTCAGAGGTACGAATAAATACTTATTTAATTTTTTGGTTTAGGGTTTATTAGAACACTTAGAATTAGAATTGTTTTTTAAATTATAGGTGGTTGGGTCAATTAACACACGTGGGACTACCGATGACCCAGTGAGATTAACGACTCTTGATCGATAAGAAAGATGGGGTAAATTTTGTTAGTTCAATTGTATTTTTTTAATTATAAAATAAATTAAATCAAGTTTATCTAACTAATTTTACATATTTTTTGTAGTTCATGTGGACACCGTACGAGGATCCTGATATTCGGACATGCATTCCGTATGAAATAATGTAGAGTGAGCACGTTTAGATACTGATGGTCCCGCTCATACACTATGAGATAGTCGAGTGGCATCCTGTGGACCGCGTGCTACGGCAATTCAACTATGTCCAAGGGATTCTGGATGAGCCACCCAATTTGGATACATTGCGCATGTTAACGCGACAAGGCAAGATAGAAGTCCATTGAGGCCATCATCACGCGGTATAGATGCAACAGTGGTGCATCCGTTTCGGTAGGCGACCCCATATTTTGGAACACATTTGGGACCACGGCATTACCTTTGAGCATATAGCGTGGTACCATCAAAATGGGAAGCCGTATCTACTAACCCCGGAAGAGAGAGAACGAGAAATAGATGTGCCTCACCCAAATTATCTGTCAACGTAACATCCTCTGACATAACGTGGTACTCGTACAGGTATGGGGGAGGTGGCCAGAGAAAAAGAACACCAGCGCCCATGGCATCGTTATCGGGAATAGCGTAGGCATCTGGCCAGTCAGCCGTCCAGCCAGAGACACCAGTGCCAGCACCTGCATTCTAGCACTCGATTTTCTCATCATTTCAGCCCACCGGTAGTAGTCCATCATTTCAAGAAATTGGGAGTCCGACGGAAGGTTTTTTCACGGGCGTGTTTTGTCCGCTTATGATGGTTCCCCGAGTCTACTATCCTTCTACATTTGTTCCTCTAGTTTATCAGTTTCCACCATTAGCAACACAGTTCAGATATGATATTGTTGATCGGACACCGCCGCAAAGCTTGTTCTACACCGGTCCAATGCGAGTGGTAGGACTCCAGATGTATTTGGAATGGCGATGACGATGACGATAACAATGGTAGGCTTGTTTGAAGGAATCTGACTCAGGATCGGCATCCACCGCGGTGCGATACGGGTGGACATATGCGTCACTAGGATGATTTTGTAATTTCCTTTAATTTATGTAAATATTTGAATTAAAAGAAGAAAATTATTTTTAAAAAAAATCCAATATTTTAAATGGAATTTAAAATACTTAAATATTCGTTTTAATTTAAATATTCAATTTAAATTAAATGGAAAAAGAAAAAATATTTAATATGTTATTAAATATTCGATTTAAATTAAATATGAAAAATAAAAATATTCAAATTATTATCGTGGTAGATCATGTAAAGTAACATTTTAGTTTTATTTAACTGCAATAGATTACATATTTTTTATTAGAAATATTTAACTACTTAACAACTTAAAAAAACTTAACAACATAAGTTACGTTTAGTTGAAATGTATAGAAGATGAGTTAATTTTCGTGTCGTTACAGTCTGTGGACAAGTCAGATGTTATGTTTAGTTCCTCAATTTTTGTCTCTTTATCCACTCGTCTGTGGTAGTTACGTATGCGAACTGCCACTTCGTCTTCTGACAATTGAGTTTCTGCTTCGTTTTTTGATGAAAAAGCATCTTCATCAAATTTTACAGTCAACTCGATGTTCGTACCTCTAACACGAATATAATTTCTAAACATCCTTTGAAGGTCCCTAGCCTTTGATAAGGGGGCATGTAATGCACCTCAGGGCCGGGCTCATCAACGAGTATTTTCGCCAACAAACAAGACATTTGGCGTGTTGTAGATTCGCGAATATGCGTTGAAATCAAATCATATAACTCGTCTCTATTGATAACATTGCTGAAAAAAGTGTAGAAATAGATTCCCGAATAGAAAATGTTTGTAGAAAATCTTCCCATATTTTGGACACGTTCGATTGATTGTAGAGGAATAGAGGAATGCATAGAACTGAAATAATGTCATTGCAGCTGCGACGAAGTGATGTGTTTATATAAATGGGGAAAGAACCGTAAAAAATATAACTTGCTTTTTGTAAATAGCAAATTTGACTGACATGCCATGACTGCCACGTCGGGAATCTCGAGACCTCGCACTCTGTATATAGCAAGTTCTTGCTTCCCTCGCACGCGTTTATTCCAGGTGATCTTGGCACCTTTATTTAAGACAGAGAAGAAGTGAAGGACTTGAAGAGCAAACAGTTTGCGTGACGAGGCTTTAAGCTAAGTGTGTCAATTGTCCGTTTATGCTAGAGTTCTCGATTGTTAGATAGCTTGAATTCATTTCAAGGTTGCTAATATTTGTTCTACTTTCTGTATAATCGTAGATATTGTCAAAATATGTCGAGACGGGGAAGTATTACTGCATTGATATACTCTAATGGCGAAATGGTTGCCCACTCATCTCTTGGCGTCGTCTTTTAGTCCTCAAATACTATAACCCTACAGTTGCCAAAGAAATTAACGTATAATAAGTTTATGAAGGAAGTGAGGAACAATGATCCACATGGTCGTGGAAAGAAGCTGGAGTCGTTGATGTATAGACTATTGACGTCGTACGAACCATTAACATACTCAATATACCATGTGGCGGACAACGGTGATGTGGAGTTGATGCTGGATGCCCACTTGCAGTACTCAGTTGGAGGTCTCCTAGAGCTCTATGCAATATTTTCTGATGCTGATGACGATACTATACTCTCAAATTGGCGGGCGGCAAATTATGACTTTGATCCTAATGCCAACGTTCAGAGCCCGACAGCCAATTTGCGTAATGATTTCAATTTATTAACCACACATAGTTCACATAACGACTTCGTTGAGTCATCGTCTTCTATGCCAAGACATTCTTGCGTAGCTAGTTTTGACTTTGACTTGAACCTGCCACCCGACGTTGACTTTGGTGCATCATCGTCATATATTCCAACACATTCAACATACAATCTGTACAGTATGGATGCTGGCACGTCATCATTGCAAAACTAAATGATATCGCAAGAGCATGAAGAGTTTAATTTGTTCGACAATTTCATTCCTAGACGATATTCAACGTATATCCCTAGTGCAGAGTATGTTGAACAACCTGTGGAGAGACATTCTTGTGCTACATCTGTCGACCTTGATCTTGGTCTTGGTAATACGTTTTCTAAGCAATCTCGTGAGTGTTCTCGCGATCGACAAGGAATTGCTAAATCTGTTGCCGTAGCATTTGAAGACTCATACTTAATCCGATTTGAGGGTTTAGACATCTATGATGAAGAACCGATAAGGGAGGCAAGGCCCGATGGTAACGAGCAAGGCCGCTTCTATGATGAACCAGAAGACCTTCATATGCCTGACGAAGTAGAGGAATATGAGAGATCATGTCACACCCTAAAAATTGGTTTAATCAAAATTAGGTTCGATGATCAGAAATTTTGTACCGGCCATACTCGAATGATGTATTTACTCAATCTTTATACCCTATTTTGGAGTAATGAAAGTTGTTTGGGCTTAATTGAAGTTGTTGGATCTTTTTGTAAGAAATGAAAGTCATTTAGTGATAAAATTGTGAAAATTGAAAGTTTAGGGGTAAAAGTACAAAGTTTGAAAAGTTGAGGGACCACTCTCATAATTATTCCAATTAGAGGTGTGAGTTATCTCCTTGCTTATTTCATCTCACGTGAAAATGGCTACCTTATTAGGAAAAGATGAGGCTTGTATTAGAGACAGTAAAAGAAGAAGTGATTGAATATAAAATATAAAGGTTTCCTCTCAAGCTAGGAAATCTTTTAATTGGTTGCTTGGGAGGAAGCCATCATAAGAGATAAAGTTATATGGCTAAATAAGGAAGGTAAAGGTGAATGAAACTTATTACTATAGTTACCAAGGCATTAGCTTTCAACTTTCATTATCCTTTCACCAAGCTAAGCAAGCACCTCAATTTAATCCTTGACCTTTGTGTGTTTTCAATATACCATTTGAAAGCTTGTAGATTGGTAAGTAAAAACCATATGTCAATTTGATGATTCCATCAATCCTTAGAGTTTAATTTCTAGATTTAAGTCTTGAATGTTCAAGCTAAGCCCATGTGTTAGAAGGATAATTTCCCTTATTTTGATGTTGTCTACATGCCTTGGTAAGTTTGAAAAACGTTTATGAATCATTATTTTTAATTCTAATGTAATTCCCTAATTTTGAACTAGCTCAAGTGGTAGAAGACAAGCCATCTTCACCATCTTCATTACCGAGCACTTTTAACGACAAGGGAACGTTATCCGAGAACCTTGAAGCCTTCGAGTTCTAGATGAGTGTAGTTATGTCTCGGGATCGGCTAGGTGCCATTTCAGTTGCATTTGATTTGTGTCTAATTATGCCTTCATTGGATAGCTCAAGTAGAGCTTACAAGGTACGAACTTTGTGTGGTAAGCGTGGTAAGGTCACTCTATTGCTTTTGATGCATTTCGATGTCTTATGAATCATTTTTCGTACGTTATATATGAAAAATGTTTAATGTTAACATGAAATCCATGGGAATTGATATGATACATACATGATATGATATGTTACTTGGAGCCAAAGCTTAATTGGAAATCCGATGTGCTATGGCCTAAGGGCACAAAGGTAAGTTTTATGATAAAATATGTAACCTTAGACACTTGTGGACTTTGGATACAATTAGAATGCCATAGTCTTATTTGAACTCATCATGTAAGGGATTAGACTATGGTTTGGGCTACGGCCTATATGTGGGAAGAAAATGTTGGATTGTGTAAGGGACTCCGGAGCTACGGCTCAAGACTAAGGCATATATCTGATATGTGTGGCATACAGGGGAATCCGCGTATCCATTGGTTGCTAAGTCCAAGGGGAAAATAAAGAATATGTGTTTTGCATTTAATATATGAAGTCATTATATGTTGATATTGAGCATGAATTGTATAGGTTAATGTTATGTATATGTCATCCTAGCATGATTATATGATATACTTGTTTGCATTTGTTATAACTACCTCACTAGGCTATGTAAGCCTAACATTCGTGCGTCTCATGCATTTTAGGATCTTGAAGGAAATCTGAGCTTCGATCGTGTGGTTGAAGTTGCAAGTCACTCTCATCAACTCCATGTATGCTTACATCTTGTTTTGAACTCCTAGTAAGGTGGCATAAGGCTTAGACATGTTATAATTGCCTATTATGATATGTGTGTAATGGCCTAATAGTGTTAAGGTGCTAGTTGTGAACTTTGGCATAGTTGTAGAATGGTAAGACTAGTTAACTTTAGCTTAAAGGCACTAAAAGGTAAAAACTTAGTAAATAGATTTGAAATGCTCTAAAATTTTGTATGCCATTAGAAATATTGATTTAAACTTGTTGGTAAAATTTTATTGCATTTGGACATCATTCAATAGGTTAAACGAACAAAAAATTAGATAAAATCTATCATTACAGCACAGGCGTATCGATACAAGTCAAGCTATATCGATACAGCCTTGCATATTTGGACTTGGTAAAACAAAGCGTATCGCTACACCAAGGGGTGTACCGATACGGATCTTGGCAGTGAGGTTTGGAAAATAAATTGTATCGATACGACCTTAGGGTGTATCGAAATGGGTCAACACCGATCTACTAGTATCGATACGGGTGTGGTCGTATCGATACAGGGTCTACTAAGTGAGGTCAACTTTGGTCAACCTATATCGATACGGCCTTAGTGGTATCGATATAGGGCATTAGTTACTCAAGACTAAAATTGAATCTATGCATATCTGTATCGATGCGGCACCAAGGTGTATCGATACGGAGGTAGTTAATTATGTTAAAAGGCTTTGAATACAATTTTGAATAATTTACAAAATGGTCACTGAATATTGTAAGGTCTAATTGGATAGGTAAATCACCTCTGTTTGTAATGAAATTTCATAAACTAATAACTAGTAAGTTAAATTTTAGATTGATAACATGAATTTCAGTTAAAGACCCTTGATTTGTAAAAATTGTGTTTAGGTCCCTAAGTTTGAAAAAGTTTGAAAATTGACCCTAATTTGAGTAAGTTGTTAATAAGTTAGTTTGATAAGGCTTAAGGATATTAATAAGATATTCCTAATAAGATTTTAAACTTCGGTTAAGCTTTCGATCTCTGAATATGTCTTCCAAAACACTTTTCGACCTGGTTCCCTACTAGACCGGGAAGGAGGTGTTACAGATTAGAGGATGTAGTAGAAGGCAACGAAGAACATGTCTGACCTACCAAAGTTCCACATCGTACCAATGTTCCACATCCCGCCATCCTGGTTTCTTTTTACCAGCCAACATCATACTTCACGATAGTTGATATCGATGCCTTTAACGTTCCTGAATTTTCCCAATTCCCAGAACTTGAGCAATACAACTGGCGAGCTGATGGTGAACTTCATGTTAGGATGTCCTTCTTGAGTAAAGATCTCACTGTGGCTGCCATCAAGAACTACAACATACGCAACGTAGTTACGACGACAGTAAGGAAGACTCAACTGGATTACTACATTGCGGAATGTGCCTAGAAGAATCAGAGGTGTAATTAAAGGGTCCATGTTTCATGCTTGAAGAAGCTAAACGTGCTATAGAATATCACAAGACTCGATGGGCCTCATACGTGCACCGTCAACTAATTAAGTTAGTATCATCAAACTTGGATGTGCACATGCTCTGCGACATCTTCATTCTACTGGTCAAGGCAAATCCGCGTGTAACGGTTGCTATGGGTATTGTTGCAGCCAAATATCAGCACGGCTACATAGTTGAGTACCACAAATCATGGTACGTAAGGTGGAAGAGTGTACAGAAATTGTATGGCCAGTGGTAGGAATCGTACAGAGACTTGTGGCCATGGCTAAACCTGATATAAAAACACATACCGGGAACGATTGTGAAGCTGGGCACTATACCGTTGTACCAAAATAATCATGTCGTACGAGGAGTGACTCAATTCCACCGGCTATTTTGGACATTTCCGTAGTGCGTTAGTGCATTCAAATATTGCAAGCCGATGGTTCAGATCAACGGCACTTGGTTGTACAAAAAATACACACAAACTTTGTTACTGGCGGTTACGCAAGACGGCAACAGAAAAATCATTCTCATTGCCTTTGCAATATTCGAAAAGAAAGATCTTGGGTCATGTTTATTCTTCCTTATGAACTTATGAAGGCATGTGCTATCTCATGTTATGTGTGAAAGAGAAGATGGGTTATGTGTAATTTCTGAAAAAAAGCACGACGCTCGTATGGCTACCTCGTTTGAAGTGTTGTTTGAAAAACTTCTTCAGAGGAACAAAAATGGCTATGACTAACTCGTTCAATATTGAGGAATAAATGGCTTCGGTCGTATGATGGTGGTAAACGATATGGTCACGTGACAACAAACTTGGTCGAGGCAGTGAATTCGTCACTGAAGGGAGTGTGGCATTTGCCTATCATATCTGTTGTCAATGTGACATATTATCGGTTGGCTACCCTATTTGCAACCTTGGGCAAGCAAGCGGCATACTATATTGAAGGCGGCCATAGAGTCCACCCACACCTTCACGAAAAATTTCAAAACTATGCGAGGTATTCAAATGCAATGAGTGATGTTTGCTTCTCGCGCCAAGAACATGAGTTCTGTGTATCGAAATATTCGAGGTCGTTGGAAGGCATACACCACAATGCATACGTGGTCGAAATATTCAAGTACCCGTGTCCGCACGTCATGTTGCTTGTTTGTCTGTACGGGTTCACTACATGTCAATGGTCGACCCAGTCTGCTTACTTGAAACTGTATCCAAGGTTTATGAGTACGAGTTTCCTACAATCAAGAATGAAATTGCTCCAACTGTTGTTGATGGTAAACCTATAATATGGCCAGATTTTTCACTACGACGCAAAAAAAGAGGGTCGTCCACCATCAACAAGGATTTATTGCGATGAGGATTTGGTTGACCATCGAGAAAAAACTCAACGGCCAAAACATTACAGTAAACGTAGGAATCTCGGACACCAGAAGAACAAATTTCCCAATCACTCAGACCCCCGTATTAATTAAATATACTTTCATATTGTAGTAATGTTTTCCTAAGTAATAAGATCTCTTCGTCAAGCTTACAGTTTCCAGTGTTTTTTGCAAACAGTTTAAACGTGATTTTTTTCATGGATAGGGAGCTTAATTCTTATGTTCCAATACCAATTAATCACTTTTAAAAAAGTAAAATACTTCCAGACCTCGCTCTCTGTAACTAGCGAGGTCTAGTGACATGTCAAATCTGTGGCGTACTCTGCAGCTGACACATCAAGTATCTCTGCAGACCTCCATTTTGCAGAACGCGAGGTCCATTTAAAACGTGCTTAGTTTTCCTATATAACGTAGGAAGATAGAATTCCATTCTACACAAACCCACCAGCCATTGGGGAAAATCTATATTAGACGTGTAAAGAATATAAAATTGTAGCTACCGATGGCAACAAATCACGTATCAGGAAAATTGTTTTATATATAGATTTCCCTGATATTGTGGTTTGTTGGTATTAGTTGCATTTATACTAGGGGTTTGCAAAAAACCGACAAAACGAAATAGATTCCGAAAATCGAACCGATTAGTTATAAAATATATATTGGTGAATGGTCTTTTGTTCAAGACGGGTGTTTCGTGTTATTGTTCAAGATGAACGATAGATCACAATATCGGGGAAATGTGGTCTTCATAAAGTGTCGGCTAGGTGAAGACCACAACATGTAACCATAGTCAAAGCCTCTACCATTGCAGATGATGGGTAACAATTGCAACCTTCGGGGGAACCTCAAATCCTCGATTGTTCACTTTATCAAAGCAATCATTTTTGGGGGTACAATTGACTAATTATAATGTCTCGTATGTGCCAATATCAGCCTCAAAAGTTTGGCTAAAAAGAGGACCTTCTCCGTATAGGGGTTGGATTAGACGACTATGGTGAGACCTCAACATTCGTACATGTTTAGGGGAGTGATGGAGAAGATGCCCTCTTTGGCCAGGATCAGGACTGCAGGTGTGAACTTCTCCTTAAATTACGATGCAAAGTGGGTACCAAGACAAGTTAAGGAATTGAATAATTGCTCAGGCTCGAGTATCAATTAATTGACTATGACACCATTTGTCTAAATCATGTTTAGGGGTACAATTGATCGGTTAGAACGTCGCTGACCTCCCTCCGGTTATGTACAAGATGCCAGCTTTGACCGGGATTAGTGGCCTAATCATCATAATATATTTTTTTCATTTTACGTAGCCTAACTACCATAATCTATTTTCTTCATTTTATGTATTTGTTTGAAATGTAATAAACTTACAGTGTTATTCTTACCCTAAAAAAGATTCAAAACCATTTTTCACGCGCTTGTTACACCTGCTAATTACAATTACAGATCAGTTATAATTACAATTGCTTAACATCTAATGATTACATCTACAATTACAATTCTCAGTTTTAAATAACTATTACTTAAAATTACAATTACAAGTGTAAGAAAATGTTACACCAATCAATACGAACACACTCAAACCATTTGCTGCTTCTTTCATATAATTTATTTATAGACAATTGAAATTTAAGATTTATATAATTGAAAAAAATCGACCTCGCGCTCTATATATAGCGAGGTCCGTTGACATGACAACATGTACTTCTCCTGCCACGTCAGTAATCTCTGTCGACCTCGCGTTCTGCAGAACGCAAGTTCCATTTAAAATGTGAACAAATACATCACGTTTTGGAGGGCGCGAATGTTTGCGTATATACGGCAGAGAAAACAAACCCACCAGCATTTCCTATCGCTTCAGAAAAATACGTGGTTAATCAAAGTCGAAGAGAATATACAACTGTTGCTACTAATGGCAACAGATCACATATCAGGAAAATTGTTTTACAAATTAATTTCCCTAATATTGCAATCTGTTGGTATAAGTAGTTGCATTTATACAGTGACTACACTATTTTGGTCGGTTAATAATATTTGGCGATATGTGTCTTCCGTGTTTTGTTTCAAGATCTACGACAAATCGCAATATCAGGGAATGGGTGGTCCTTTTTAGGCGCCGGGATTAGTCTTGACCTTTTGTTCGAGGTTGTCGATATCTTCTTTGTACGCCTTCATCGTGAAGGCTAAAGGAAGACCACCGCATGTAACATAGTTGGAGCCTTTAGCATCGTAGATGATGATGATTATCGGGTACTCACGAAATCCACGAAGCTAGTCCTCGACTATCTACGTCGCGGAAGAATGAATCATAGCCTCCAACAACTGTTATGAACTATGACGCCATTTATCCACAGCAACGACACATATCTCGGACAAATTAATAATTTCAGTTCCTATGTAACTTATTTTGTCTGCATGTTTATGGGTACAATTGACTGCGTGTTTAGGGTAGATTTTGGCTGTCTACGTAGCTTAACCCAATAATTTATTTTCTTCATTTGATGTATATTTTTCAAATTAATAATTTCACCGTGTAATTCATTTGATGTAATTAGTTTTTATCATTTCCAAAACATTTAATGGGAATTGTTTTTAAGATACAAAAAATAAAAATATAATTTACATATTATTTGGGACTCTGATAACATCATCATCATCATCAGAAAACATTGCATACAGCTCAATCTCAATGGCCACCCCTAAAGAAAACTGTATGTGAGATTCCACCATCAATTCCACATCGGAATTGTCCACAACGTGAAATAACGAGTACGTTAATGGTTCTAAAGACGTCAGTAGTCGAAACTTCAACGGTTCTAGCTTTTTGCCACGACCGTGTGGAACATGTTTCTTCGCTTCATTCATCAACTTCTTATATGATAAGTTGTATGAAAGAGGAAGTAATACAGTACTTGGGGACTAAAATACGACATCGAGAGATATATCATCGACTATCTTCCCATCGTAGTATACCAAAGCTGCAATGGTTTCTCATCTCGACATATTATACCCGTTGAACTCTTTACAAATAATTTTTAATAATGGAGTAAGAAGAATAAGAACGAAGATGAGTTGCGAGAATATTCGGAGCCAGTCGTCCTCAATTTATAGGCTAAACGGGCCTTGCTATATGCGAAGCGCGAGGTCCTACTATGGGAAAATCCAGATAAATATGCCAACTTATTCTTAATTTGGCATATTTATCATCATAATTAAGAAATTAATTAAATGGACCTCGCTATCTACAGAGAGCGATGTCACTTTTTCCTTTTTTTATAAATTTTTTTTACATGATTCTCAAGGATTACGCGAATGTGATAGTTAACTTCCTGGATAAACTCATCAAACATAATTCTCAAGGCATTTTGCCTTTTTATTCATGCCTAAAAACAAGCTTTGGAAGCATTTTTAGGGCCATTTTTACACCATTTACAATGTCTTTTCTGTGCTAATATCAGTCTCAAATGAAAGATAAGTTCCAATACTACGCCTCTAACCTAAAATATTACAAAAATTATTCTAATAATAACACGGGAAAACACCTCCAACATGCTTACCAAGCCATTTCAACTTCTTATTCTTGGACAAAAACTAGCGTTGCAACCATTTTCAGTGCACTTTTTATACAGTGTGCAATGACTCGTACATGTCAATATCAGTCTCAAATTGAAGATAAGTTCCAATACTATGTATCTAAGCTTAAAATTTACTAAAATTATTGGGCTAATGGCACGATAAAATGCCTCGAACATGCCTATACACCCTTCTATTTCAACATGGATTACGAATACCTCGCTATGTGCGAAGCGCGAGGTCCATACAGTAATTACCGCGATATAAATGTGGCTTTTCTAAATCTCGGGGACTTCGCGTTTTGGGTAATGCAAAGTCTTATACGGTAATTTTAAATTACAGAATTTGAAAAGGTGGCCCACGTCGGAATGACCTCGCTCTTTGTAGAACGTGGGATTCAATGTCGCGTTGTCCAAAACGCGAGGTCGCCTTACGTGGACGATTTGGGGATCATTTTTCTAAATAACTTGGGAAGGGGGTCATTTTTTTAATTAACTTTTAAAATAAGGGTTTTCATATAATAAAGCTCCAAATTAAGCCCTTGAACCAAGAAATTTAATCAATTAAGCTCTTTGACCAAATTTAACTATTAAATCTGAACAATTTTTTTAAATCCACTGTTGCAGTGCGCTGTGTCACAATGTTTCCACTTGACATTTTTCAAAATTTATTATTTTATTTAAAAAATTCTTTAAATGTTTTAGAAATTCTAAAAAGCTTATAAATTTTATAAAATATACTTTTTGAATTTTTTGTAAATGCAATATGATAGAACTGTAGTGTATCATGTGCCGGTAATATATGAAGAAAAAAACTGTGAATATTTAATGGTCAAAATAGGTCAAAGGGCTTAATTGATTTAATTTATTGGTTCAATGGCTTAATTGATTAAAATTTTTGGTTCAAGGGCTTAATTGGGTGCAAAAAATTGAAAGGCTTAATTGATTTTTTTCAAAAGTTCAAAGGCTTCTTACACCCTTAAACCAAAAATATATAAAGAGAATTAAATTTTAGTCGTCCAAAATTTTAACGGATTATGATTTTTGTGAATTTAGATATCCCTCGTATGATTTAAGATTTTGAACGCATTTTTGTGAAATCAAATATTCATTTAGATCCCTTAAGCAAAGTTAGGATTCGAATCTTAATATTGTGAATGAAAAAAACTGAGTTGGAGGGTCACCCTATAATGAATATCTACAAAATCCGTTAATAATATTCAAATAATTTTTGGATAAAAATAAATTCAAACTTTTAAAATGCATTAAGGATTTTAATAATTTAAATAACATAGATATCTAACCCGCTAGCATTCCATGTAGATATTGGATTTGAACTATTAAAATCACAGTTTTTTCTAGCAAACTAAGAATAAATCGATGTTGTTTGTCTATACACAGCTTATCTCAATTATCTTTTCACTCTTATTTTGCCCACTTAATTTTTAAAATTTTCAATTTAATAACTAAACTTTTGAATTTATCATGTTTTAGTCATTTTAAATTATTTTATTAATATTTTTTATGCTATGGCATTTATTATTATTATTTAATATAAAAATTAAAATTAAAATATAATATTAAACCCAAACATTATACGCCGTCCATTGTTCATCGTCGTCAGACGCCATCGTCAATGATTGTAGATGGTGGTCATTTAGTCCAAAATTTTACCAATTGCTTCGTCTCGACCTTTTGAGTCCAAATCTGACCTTTATTTTATCGAAAATACTCCGAAATGCACAAATCAAACAAAAACCTTTTGGTTTCTCTCTCGCTGATCTCCCTTATATACGTGAGATGGAGCTCGTTTTTCAGTATGTTGCTTCTCTCGTACCAATGAAGCTTTCCATTGTTCGGATATTGGAGAAGTTTTTTCGTTCACCGTCAAATGGGGTTGTAATTTAAGGTTTGGGTGGGTTGTCGAAAATTTTAATATTTTTTATTTTAATTATTTTAAATTAATAATAATAAAATTATTTTATTCTTATTTTAAATTATTTTTATAATAAATAATAATAATAATAATAAATGACATGATAATACAAAAAATAATAATTTGTAGTGGTCAAAACAGGAGCAATTTGAAATTTTAATTATTAAATAATAATTTTTAAAAGTTGAGTAATCAAAATAGGAGTGAAAAAATAGTTGAGTGTTGAACGAAATAATTTATCCTGTTTATTAACTAAGATTACATTCAAAACAATTTAAATTTGAATAAAATGTTTTCCAATAAAAACAAAATATTTGAATGCAAGTTCATTTTGAACATTTTTATTTTATCGAGGTGACTTTGAAAGTAAGAGCTCGTTCAACACACCATAATAACAATTAATTATATAGTTGAATATGGTTATTGGTCAAACTTTTCTAGAAAATTAGGATAGATATATTTTTTTAATATGCTGATGTGATTATAAGATAATATCTGTTTAATTTTTTTAATTTTTTAATAACACATACACACTGTACACACATAATGCTCGAATTCGGGTCACCTGAATGGAATACATCATCTTTTACTGCTCAACTCCACGAGTTTTTTTTTTTTTTTGAATATTGCCTTTGGTTAAAGTTAGAGGCAGAAGCTTCAAGAGACCGGTGGGGGCAACGGCCCCTCGAAAATTTTAGAAAACTAGAATTTGCCTCTAAAAATTTTAGTTTTACCCCTTAAAATTTTTAAAAATTCATATTAAGCTTCAAAATTTTAAATATTTTTTAATTAAATTTTCTCTCAAATTTTTAAATTTTTTGTCAAATCTCTTAAAATTATTTAAAAATTTAGTTAAACCCTCAAATTTTTTGAAAATTTTTCATTCCTTTAATTTTTAAAAAAAAAATTCAAGTTGGTCCCCTCAAACTTTTACTTCAAGTTCCACCACTGGTTAAAGTTTTAATAATTATGTTTATTAATTTATTATCTACATGGATAGTACCAATGGCGAATCTAGGGTGGGTCGTACCAACCTTAAACTTTTCAAAGTTCACATATTTGTCTTTAATTTTCTTAATTTTTATGAAATAATTCTTAATTTTTTATAATATTTATGATTTGTGTCCACCTTGAATATATTTCTGGATCCGCCGCGAAGAGTTTAAGAATTTTAAAGTTTTATATGAACGTTGTATTATTATAATAATTAATATTTATAATTATTACATTAATTAATTGAAATATATTTCAGTTACATTAATTAAAAATACAATTAACAAGACCTTAATATAATGTAAGCGAGAAGAGTTTAAGAATTTTAAAGTTTCATATTAATAGAATAGTGGTCCCGGTAGAAAAGGGATATTATTCATTCTAAGTGATCAGGTTTAATCCGCTTTGTCTGCAAGGTGTGTGACACATCAAAAGATTAAAAAAAGTATGAACATATATATCTTGTAATCACCTTATAACTATTGAAAAAGTTTTATATTAATATTGTATTATTATAATAATTAATATTTGTAATTATTATATTAATTAATTAATTGAAGTATGAAACTGAACAATACAGTAAATTACGTAAAATATAAAATTATTTAAAAATGATATAAACTATAAAAAATAATTTATATATTTGGCATAATTACGAAACGTGAAATGTTATTGTATTTTCAACAATTATTTATTTTTAATTCTTAATTTTTGTGAATTTAACCAGTAATTTCAGTAAAAAAAATAGCGTTCATTTTAAGAAAATTAAATTCGAATATTTATGTGTATACTTAAAATATTAAAATAATATAAACAAATATTATTATATAATTTTACCGATATAATATATAAGTTCTTAATTTCTGTACTTTTTGTTTCTCCCAGAAACCGTTGTGTCTAGGTAACCGCATTGTAACAGGGTTAGAAACCGAGCACTGTACAATTTAGTCAACACGGAAAATCAAAGTCTCACACGCAACATTGTGACGTGGCAACAGTTTATCGGGCCATGTATGACGTCCATATCCACAAGAGCTGTAGACTATTCTACCAAGAAAAGTTAAAGAAGGTCAAAAACAAGCCAAAGATATGCTAAAACACATTAAGTTTGAGTCAAATCACATCAACTAAGTTAATAGAAATATATGTTTTTCTAAAGAAAGTAAAATTGTTAACTAAGTTTGTATTGAATAGAAAATGCATAATAATGTTAAAAAATATCTTTAATGTTTGATTAAATAGTTATTTTAATTTTATTTTTTTGAATTAATTTTATCAAACGTTTTATTTTGAGTCAAAATAATCTATAAATGAAAATTATTAGTCAACTAACGATAAACAGCTTAAAACGTGACAAACTTATATGACAGTGCACGCCGCGATAGCAGCGTCATATAAGCAAATATACTGGTTTTACATAATGACACATCAGTCAAAAAATATTTTATATTTATAAAATATTTTTTGACTGATGTGTCATTATGTAAAGTCAACATATTTTATCGTCATTCTATCAAGTCATTTTAAGTTATTTATCGCTAGTTGACTAATAGTTTTTATCCGCAGAAGGGTCATTTTGATCCAAAATAAAACGTTAAAGATTAAATTGGTTCAAAAAAATAAGGGTCAAAATGACTATCCAGTCAAACGCTATGGGCATTTTTTGGCTTTAGGCTAATAGAAAACCCCAACCATCATTTTCTTCTGTAGAATTAGAACCGGTTTTGATGTTGGTTGCCGATGTCTTTTTTAAAATTTTAATAAGAATAAAGATGTCTTTTGGCACGTCTTCATATGCTTTTACGACACATTTATCTCTGTCTTTTGACACGTTTTTTATTTTTTTCTCAATCGTTTGGCCATTATTTATATTTTATATTTTCTCAATGGTAGATTAGACGACGTCACAACTGATCAATGTGACACTAATTTGTAATCATGTTGATCTTCCCTACTTTGGACCCTCGGATTAAATTTGGATACGCGACTTACATTCGTTGATAGTTTTTCACGACGTTCAGCTCTGATTTGCGGTTCTCGGTGATCTTTCAATAGCTTAATTTTCTTTTGTAGTTCGTTTGTCGATGCAGCCAGATTTGTTTGTATCTATTTTTTGTACGAATCTTTTGGTTGAGTTTTTAAACCTTTTCTATGTATGGTCTTTGTATGATCTAAAGTTGCTAGTTTCACGTGCCAATATTATAGAAAAATGTTTAAATCATATATTTAGTGTATAATGTTAGTTGTAAAACTTTTATTATAATTTTAGATTTTTTTTCTTTTTAATTAGACATGCTTCTATTTAAAAAAATTGAGTTTGTGTTGTAATGGTGAAAGACCTCGAATAACTTCTCCTACTCCTTCCTATAAAAGATAAATAAATTTTTTTCAATAAAACTGTTCATCTAGGGTAAATTGCAACATAGTTCCCTCTATTACCAGCAAATTTACAATTGGTTCATTGTGTTTTAAAAATTTACTATCGAGTCAAATAATTAATTGAAGTAACAATCAGGCTACTATGTAATTAAATCTCAAAACAACGCTAAAATGTGACATTAAAAAACATTTTTAATTATTTTTTTGTTACACATGGCGGTGGTTGAAGTTACTTGTGTTTCTCGAAAATGGAGGGTTCAATTCAACTAGACCTGGCAAACTTGACCCGAGACCCGAAAACTGAACCGATTTACTCAAACCGAAACCCGAAATCGACCCGAACACGATGACCCAAATTTGATTCGAAACCCGAAATAAACCGAACCGAACCGAATTTCAGTTGAACCGAAAATAGACCCGAACTGATTTTCAACCGAACCGAATGGAACCAAACCGATTTCACCCGAACCGAAAGCAACCCAAACCGAAGCCCGAAATAAAATATATATTAAAATAAATAAATATGAGATTTGAATTGTCGCACAACACGCCAAAAAGCCAAATATACAGGCTATATAAAGTTATATATAGGGTGGAAAAATCTAACATGGGCTGAAAACCCGATTAAAACGATCGATCTCCTATTAACCCGATATTGACCCGACCCGAAATCAACCGAACCAAAAGTTAACCGAACCGAAAATCAACCGAACTAAAGTCTTGACACGAAACCCGAACCAAAATCACCATAGACCCAGACTAAAACCGAACCCGAACCGAACCAAATTTAAACCGAATGTAGTCAGACCCGAAATAAACCGAACCGAAATGACCCGAACTGAAACCGAACCGAATGGCCCATTTGTCACCTCTAAATTCAACAATCCGAATGGGGGAGAGTTGTTGGTGAATGAAAACATATATCTTGAGACAGAGGTTATCTGACAATGAACGACGTAGATCGAGATTCAATAAGTTCAAAAGTTTTGGGATAATTTTGTGGTTTTTAGAGAGATTATCGAGAACCTAATCCGATGATTGAACGAGATGAATCTTATAATAAAGTTTAGGGTTTATTAACTCGTAAATTACGACTAACAGTGGCACTAACAGCTTAATTGTAACATTTTAAAATACGATGTGTCGTGGATTTTATATAAATAAATAATATTATACATCGGACAACTACTTGATATTTAATGACATAGTGATATGAGTTATACACTTATTATCAATAGAGTAATTTTGTGGTGTAATTCGTCCTTCATCTTAAGAAGTTTTGTACGATACACTTTTGAGTACATCCGACTGATCTAGGCAGCTTTAATATTAGTTGAAAAAATGTTGGATCTAAAAAAAAAAACCTTGCCTACCTCTAATTGTACTATAGGGGAAAAGATGTAAATAAACCCTTGGTGATGAAATTGAAATAGTGTAAAGTTGATGACAAATGAAGTTAGGTGCAAAAGATGTGCAATAATAAGCTAACCAAGACTTTGTGAAAACAAAAGAGAAGCCATGTTATATGCTAGAGAGCAAAGGTACATTCAAATATGGACTTTCTTCACTTTCTAATTGCATCAAAGTGCCTCCCACCGACTCATTCATTTGCTTCAAGCCTGCCCTTTTCTAGCTTTACTATAGATTTAGATGGGCTGAATTATATCGCATTTCAGATAAAAAATTAAAATTTATATTATTTTTTAGACGACAAAGTTAAATAAGACGATTGATGAGACTCGAATTTTGGTGTATACCAGTTAAATCTACCGTTAAATACTGTTATTTAATTAATAAAAAAACCATGTAAATTTATTTATAACAAGAAACGGATCGAGTGATGCATGTTAGACCCCGGCTCCCTTGTTGTTCCTTCACACTCTCTACCTTTCTTTTAACTTAAATATATTAATTATAATTTACTAAACCATTAGTAACATTGCAGTTTAATCCCTCTATTTAACGGTAAATTTACAAATATTAATGAGAAAAGTCATTTTCCATTACCAAATGCATCACTTCCCCCCTCATTTATTGTTTATTTTGCTTTTTGAACTTTTTAATCAATGTAAAGTGATTTCACAATTTATTACAATTACAGGCGTCTATATGAATACTTGCATATTAGGTTTTGAATAAATTAACTATTACGAGTATTGATAATCAAGGCTTCTATAATTGTATATTCTTCAATTAAGAATGAAAATAATATGATTGATTTTCAAGTGATAAGTAACTTAATATTATTTTAAAACATTGTATATGCAAACAACACAATTAAAAAATTATCTATTAAAATTAAGCGTACGACACATATTAGTATAAATTAAACAAAGTTAAACCTTAAAGAATCAGGAGAGCAACAAAAAACAAATTTCTTATTACTTATGACTCATGATGATCAATTATCAATAATCTACACTTATACTATATTGTACTATTTAAGGTTTAGAGTATAATCGATATCTGAATGTCAAAACCGGTCCTATTTTTTTAATGCGACAGAACCAGGCTTAATCATGAGTTATGGCACATGAAACGAGTGTCTTTTCCTTTGATGACGGCTTTTTTTATTAAAAAAATCACATTATAATTACATTGTAATTTGTATATATGATTTCGGCTGGAACAGTGGCCCATTATTTTATTTTTACAGCTATTTCTTCCCTTTAGCCTGGGCCTTGCTTTATTATTACTATTAATTATCACTATTTCCATTAACGCTTTTACTTCCGGCCCATGTCAACCAAATCACGTGTTAATTCCGACTTATTCAATTGTTAGTTTCTTTTTATTCCACTCTCACGTTAATTAATTTTTTATAACTATCTGTATTCGATCCATTAGATGATTAATCTGAATAAGATATTACAGAAATTTATTACGAGACAATCTTCCTAATACAATTTAGTTCATTAATAAAATTAATATTTAAATTTTTAACTTTACTTAAGAGACCTAGCATCTCATTTCGTCAAACTAACCAATAGTTGGTAATTAAATTTAATAATTCATCCAACAATATAATGAAACATATTGGATATAAAAAATCCCCTTTTATAGTAAAATATTGTAGATTTTGGTCACATATATATAAACATTTTTACTTTGAATGTTTTATGTTATATAAATATTGATTTTTAATTCATTAATTGATTAATTTGAATCATGTATTGAAAAAATTTATTAGGGAGATTATTTTTTAACCTGCTCTATTCACTTATTTACTTTATTTAGCTCCATTATTTTTTTATGGGGTGTATTATTTGATACGATTAATATTGTATTTAACGACAATTTTAATTCAAGTGGTCCAATGTAATATAATATCTCTTTCGATTTGAATTTGAATTATTTCAAACACTTTAAAACGTTATATATGTGTGTATTTTTTTAAGAATAGATTGAGTATGGCATTTCTATTAATGTATGGTAGATACTAAGACCATATTTTCAAGGAAAAGAATAATTGTACTAGTATTTGAGAATTTCGTTTCCAAATTATGGATTTGGATTTAAAAATATAGTGCAAATTTGTGTGTTATATATTTATTGTAGTGCAAATTATGAATATATTTTCTTAACGCTGTCTCATACTAATATATGTTTAATTTTTTTTAACCATCGGTATTCGATTCATTGACCGATTAATTTAGATCAGATTTTACATAGACCCGGTATAAGAGTGACCATCCTAATTCAGTTTTCTTCATTTACAATGTCAAAATTTAAACCCTTAATCATACTTAAGAGATTTAACATTTCGTTCAACTAAAAATTATCAGTATATATATATATATTTAATTTTTAACCATTAATAAAACTCACCAGCCTACTGACATTGTTTATACAATGAATCTCATCACAATTATTGGTTCCAAATTTAAAAGATGCATTGTTTTTGGTGAGGAATTTGACCCATGGTCATTACTTATCATTAAGATTTGAGGCAGGAATTATTGGGTAGTTCCCTTTGAAGCATGTGATGACATCCTGTCTCCTCCCCTTACATGTATCTTTCAGCTTCCCCGTTTTCGGCCCTATTTGAATTATTATTAAATTTTACTCTCAAATTAATTTAACTATTAAAGTTTTAAAACGTTCAACTCACTTATTAAAATTTAAACATTGAACGTTTTTTGTCACTTTTTTTATTAATATTTTGACATATATTTACCGACAAATGAAAGAATTTCTCTAAGATTTGAACAATGAAAAGTTTTGTCAACACGAGAGAAATAGTATACTGAGAAACGGGTGGAGGAGCGAGATCAATGAGAGAGAAACTGAATTTTTTTTGCCCAATTTATGAACTTCGAGGCATTTTCCGGTAAAATAGAGGTCAGATTCGGGTTTAGGGGATGAGACGAAAGCACTGATGAAATTTGGTACCAAACGACGATAACAGTGAACGATAGAGTGACAAAAAATGTTTAATGTCTAAACTTCAGTGAGTAAATTGAATATTTTAAAACTTTAATGACCAAAACAAGTTTGAGAGTAAAGTTCAGTGATGGTTTACGTAATTTATCCAGATATCTATACATTCTCATTAATAATGTTTCCTTATACCAATTATTATATTTACCAAAGTCGGTGTATATAATATTTCATCATGGTTATTTTTAATAAATTATTTATGTAAAATTTTAAAATATATGAATTTCCTGAAAAAAAATATTGTCGTTATTCTTAAGAGACAAATTCGAACAATATATATGGAAGATGTATCTTCTTAAATGGCTAAGATCAAATAATGTATACTATAACAATCTCATTATATATCATGCAGATTGTTGTTTCGTACAACTAGGACTCCTAAGAAGCAACTTCATCTACTCTCCTGTCTCCTGACATCTT
Source organism: Hibiscus mutabilis (assembly GCA_019671005.1). Lineage (NCBI taxonomy): Eukaryota > Viridiplantae > Streptophyta > Magnoliopsida > Malvales > Malvaceae > Hibiscus > Hibiscus mutabilis. The sequence goes on from CM033715.1 coordinate 17,042,484, forward strand.
ATCTTTTTCGAAGTATTTATACCCCACATTTTTAAACATATTCAAATATCGATATAAAAAATGTCTTTAATGTTTTCTTTTAATAATCTAAAAGTGATTACAAATAATATCTTTCATACATATTTATGTAATTTCTTCAAGTTTCAGGAATTTTTTTACCACCGTTAATTTATACTTCAAAAAGTCAATAAAGATGTCAATTGTAGATCAGGGATTTCACCAACAAGAATGCAATACAACATTATTTACCAGAAAACTTGCTATCTTCACAGTTCATTTTAAGAGCTAATACATGAAATTACCGTCTGTTAAACTTGTTCCATGCGATGGAACAATGAAAACATCAAGACTCATTACATGTCTACGTTGCTGAATCTCATTCCTTGTATCAGCTTTAACTTCTTTTCGCATTCATTCGTGGTTTCACCAATTTCCGTTGTCTGCATCGCGAGATGGGTAGAAATTGTTCGGTTTTACTATGTTGACATCTTCGAACTCATTGTCATCTGCATGCAGAAAATACGAAAGCTTATCAAAAACGCTGGTTGGGTTAGGGTGGGATGACACAAAGCACATGGTAAAGACTGGATGGTACAGTATAGGATATACTTCTTATTCCTTATTCTCTTAGCATGATTAACAATGCCAGAGAGGTGCAACTTTCTATTTTTGACTTATCAATATTGAAAAAGAAACACAAACAACGGCCGGGGCTGGTCATATACTCTCATTTCAAGTCAAGACTACAAATAATAGAATCCATCTTCGAGGTGAGAGATTCAGTTTGCCATATTTAGACACTTGATAATTTGCAATACATTGCAACATGGGTAGTTAAGACCAACGAAGACCGAGTAAGCACCAGTAGATATCATAATGCATAAACCTAATTCTCAGTTTCAGGAAAACAAACACACACAGAGACGAGGATGCAGACTTTTGACATCTTTTAACAAGATACTGGCTCAAGCATTCCCATGCATGCATAAATGTCCATGCCTAGACAATGCATGCATTTAAAGGGATAAAAAAAGGTACTCAACCAAGTTTCTTAAAGTTTATACAACTTCTAAGGCTAGATAAAATAAATTCCACTTTATTCATGCATTTGATAATTTAAATGGAGAAAAAGACGTAACGACCTAAGGTTTGTCCCATACAATAGATGCAATAGTTTAAAGTTGGCTAAAGTAATACCAAAATGGCTGAACTTTATCACTTTATTCAGATAAGCAACTATATTTTTATTACACCCAAATAAGCACTTAATCTTCACTTAGTACCCAAACAAGCCTTTAACCGATAACCTTTAATTTATATCTAAAATGAACTCTTAAATCAACGTCTCATTTGAAACAAAGGCTTATTTAGGTACAAATTAAAAGAAAGTTTGTTTGGGGTACAACAAGTGTAGAGAGGCTTATGTAAGAACAGAAAAATAGTTCAGGGTTTCTTTTTAGTATTTTAACCTTTAAACTTCCTTTAAACTTTCAGCACGCAATACATGTTAAGCTAAGGCCGAAAACCTCCATGGCTTATAGCCAATAAGAGGACTGTTGTATGCAAGTTATTGTACGTTTGCAAGAGTTTCACTGATAGTAAAAGCACAAGTTAACCTATCATCTAAGACATGAATTGATATTATGGCTTATCCTGTGCCAGCAAAAATTCCTCTACTTTGAAGCAAATCACTTAAGCAATTATAAAAAATGGATGATGTGTAATAAGAAACTTCTAAAAGAAATGAAAGCTGAAAAAGAGGAAAACTACTAATAAGAAACAACCTTTTCTCAAGGTCAATGCCACAACAGCATCATTTTCAACCTGAAATAACAGAACACATTATATCAAAAATAATTCAAAGAATCGTACAAAAAAATCAAGAGTAAGATATCAATCAAACAGATACCAAATAGATTTTCCAGCATAAAGTAAGGAGGAAAGAGAGAATGGAATTTATACCTTCTGATCTGCCAAAGATTTTGAATCCTCTAATATTTCCCCAGAATTCATTAGGATCAAACGCTGATCATTAACAGGTTGATCAATGAGGGTATGCAACTTTTGCTTAATGTCTAGGGTAGTCTCAGTAGGATCACATTGGATAAAGTATGTTGTCTTGCTACGCTTCACACGGATGTATATAGCCTATAAAAGTTGCAGAATCAATCCAAAGTTCACAGGCTATACATGAATATGCCAGAAACATGCTTCAAGTTGCTTATTAAATAGAAAAAGAAGCTAAATAGAAATAACTATCGACGATATATTCATCGTACTCCTCACATAAAACTTTGGCCCGAGAAAACAAATTATAGTCGATTATTTTGCTTTTGCATCTCATTTGATTGTATTACGTTTGCTCCAATGCTTACATGGAAGAACTGTGAGAGTTCCTCACTCCTGATTCTTTAATTATGAATGATGGAATTGGTTGTCACTTGTCGATATATGAAAATGCAGGTATGAAAATTTTTAAACAAAGCTATTTTGCTTCAAAGCTGAACTGTAGATGAGAGTTATATTTTCAACAACATAATAGAATTCATTATCCAATAATGTAATCATTATGTTTGCAAGGTGATCAAGCTCACAGCACTTGTCTGTAGTCACCGCCAACCATAAGAAATTTGCTGTTGGACATATTCGCCGTTTGACAAAATGAAGTTTTTAAACATATCCCAGACTCCAGTTAGACAAAGAACTTTAACATACGAAACCAGCCAGCTTGGAAATAGGTATTTCTTTAAAATGAACACCCAAACAATAACGGAACATTGGGATGGACTTTACAAGGCGTCCTTGTCCCAACAAGGAGCAATAAAACCAGTTTTATTTTTTACTATATTAGTTCTGACTCTTCATTGTTCTTTTAAATACTCATGTCTAACACTCGTGAATATAAGGATTTGACCCTCCAAATACATTGGAAAAACTTTTAAAAGTTGAACATACCCATGTTAGACACATTCCCGTATCTGAGACCCATGTCTTGACATAGATATGGAGATACAACCCTCTAAGAATCCAATTTAGTAAATCCCAGACTCTAATTACACAAAAAAACTTTCACATAACATAACCAGCCAGCTTGGAACTTGCAGTTTCTTTATAATGAACACCTGAACAAGTGACAGAACATTGGGATGGGCTCTACATAGTTTAGTAACTGCCCTTGTCCAAACAAGGAGTAACAAAAACAGTTTTTACCATGTTGTTCCGACTCTTTATTTTTCTTTTATATAGTCATGTCTAACACCTGTGAATATAAATGGAAGTATATCCCTCTTAAAATCCTCCAAAAACATGGGAAAACTTAGAAAAGATAGAACACACTCCTGCTGGATAATCCAACACTTCACCTGTATCATCCCCCGCTTCCAGTCACCACTGCCAAATCGCCCACCCATTGAACCTTTCCCCTATTTCAATATCCTCCACTAGACCTTCAAGTCATCATTATTCAAATGCTAAACCAAACGCTACTTTAGATCTACAAATTATTTTCATTTTCTCATAGCAATTTCATCCTTTTACTAATAATTTATGGTGCCTATACGCTATCACATCCTCCACAGTTCAACTGCAACATATATTTCAGTTTCCTTATGTTCAATCATATTAAAATACTAAGGCAGTACAGATATAGCTACAATTTCTTTTTCTTGCTAGGGAGTAATAGTAAATTAAACATGTATAAATGCATTTTAAAAAACCAAATTTATATTAACAAATGCATTAAGACATGAAGTAATTAAACAAAAGGAGATCATCGGCGTACCATTTTTAATTATTTTGAAGTCAATTCCCTGCTTCCGATTTTTTTAACAGTAAGCTGCAAAAATGGAAATTTTCAAATGTAAACTAACAAGAACAAATAGTAACAAAATCCAGGAACTTCATTTTTAGCATTCTAAGAAGAAGATGACAAGAAAATCTGGAGAAAATTGCAGATCGAAGCGACCAAAATCAAATCCAAGTGATGAATAGCGTTTTAAATAAATTTCAAGAACAAATTTAAAGGGAGAACGAATCAAATTAGGGCAAATTATTAAATAGAAGAGTGCTAAGAAAAAGTAATCAAACCTGCAACAATTACAAGCCCCTCTGCTGAGGAAATTCGATTCGAGCTCACTTTACTTATTTTTCTCTTCTTTTCTTTGCTCTTTATAAATTTGAGGTTTAAAGTGGGCTTAATTACAAAATAAGTGCCCAAATTATGACTATTTTTTATAATAGGTGCCTAAAATATTTTTTTATTAAAATGAATGCTTAAAGTTTTATTTTTGGCTGAAATAGGTAGCTAAAGTATTTTTTTTTTCTGAAATAGGTGCCTAAGTAGGTGCCAAAATTAATTTAAAATAAGCCCAAAATGAAAGTTTAGGCACCTATTTCAGCCAAAAAAGAAACTTTAGGCATCTTTTTCAGCCAAAAATGGTTGAAACAGGTGCCTAAACTTTCATTTTTTGGCTTGTTTTAAAGTCAATTTTGGCACTTACTTGGGCACCTATTTCAACCAAAAATGAAAGTTTAGGCACTTATTTCAGCCAAGAATACTTTAGGCACTCTAGGGGTACTCCTAATTGGGTTGAGAAATCAAACCGGATCAATTGTTTTCTAGATCGTTTTGCAAAGCCTTTATTTTTAACTATTTATTCTTCATTTCAAAATTCTTGGATTCTAGTGGAGTAATGTATTCTATGAATAATATAGATCAATAATATAGACGAATAACACACTTTCAATCAAAATCAAACAAACATTTCAATAATTCACATGCTCGTATTTCAAAAGTAAAAGGGATCCGGATGATAGGCAATTTATTCAAAAAAGGATTCTTCCTAAATTTTCTATTTTGATGAACCAGCTCTTGATCAAATCACACATCGCACTATACTAAACACTCTAATTCTTTAAGAGGTTTATCTAAAAGATTTGCGATATAACTAGGAAGACGTTTCAAATACCATACATGAGTTACTGGACATGCTAACTTTATGTATCCCATTTGATATCTTCGTATCCGAGAATCAACAAATTTAACTCCGCATTGTTCACAAAATTTATGCCCTCCTTTTCATTTCCAATTACTCGACAGTTTCCATAAGCACAAATTTCACTTTTTATAGGTCCAAAAATTCTTTCACAAAATAATCCATCCCTTTCCGGTTTATTAGTTTTGTAATGAAAAGTATAGGGTTTTGTCACCTCTCCAGCGGTTTCGCCATTAGGTAGGATTTTCTTGGCCTAAGCGCTTATTTGTTGGGGAGAAACTGATCCAATTCGGAGTTGTTGATGTTTATATTGGTCGATCATAGAAGAAAATTTTTGATTCATTCCGATTAAGCTTCCTTCCTATTACGTAAATCATCATTCAACTTTACTCTCAAACTTATTTTGGTCACTAACGTTTCAAAAAGTTCAATTTACTCATTGAACATTTTTGTGACTCTTTCATTAATTTTTTGACGACGTCCATTTACCAGCGAATGAAGTAACTTTTCCAAGATTCGAACGATGAATAGCTCTATCGGCGCGAAAGAAACAATATACTGAGAAATAAGCTCTCACTCGACGAAAGAGGAGTGAGATCGGCGAGAAAAAAAATATAAAAGATTTTTGGCCGATTTATGCACTTTGAGGTACTTTCCAACGAAATGAAGGTCGAATTCAGACTTCGGGGGCCAAGACAAAACGACTGGTAAAATTTGAAATCGAACTACCACCATCTACATTCATAAAAGGTGGCATTTGACGATTGTGAATGGTGGACGGCATCCACATCATTACATTGTCCAAAAGCTAACAAAGGAGTGACCAATAATGTTCATTGTACATGTTAATTTTTTTTATTTAATCCAAAATTTTATAATAATTATTTAGAAATATTTAAAGTTTATATTATATATATATAAATTACTAATGGATTATCATAGTTTTATATTTTTATTACAATTTAAGTTGATTTATTTCATATATAATAATATTAATAAATTTTATGATCATGAATTTAAAAATTATTTATTTTTACTTTACAACATCATGTATAAATGAACATTTTATTTTTTTCAATTTTTTACAACAATGTCAAATACTAAAATCTTATAACGAATTTTTTTTAATTACTTTCTGGCAGCACATTTCAAAAACAATGTCAAACTGTATCAAAATTAAGCTTCTCCTGCGGAAGTGACGAGGAAACTTAGCATTTGGTCATTGAAATTTATGATTTCTCTAAGAGTAAAGAATAAGAAAGAGGCCCAACTTGTAGCGGGCTCGAAGCTCTCAGGAAAAATCCCCCAAATCCTAGGGTTACCGTATACTTTCTTTCTAGATTTATCCTTGGTGGTTTGTCAATTGTTTTCTGTTTGAAGAGCCGGTGCTTTCTCAGTTTCGAAGCTGCGCTTTCCCGAGGCCATGGACAGTTGAAGGTTTCTGGTTTATCAACGGTGGATATGTGATCTTTTCCTTTCTTTTGGGTTCCGTTTGTGGTTCCTTGATCTTTTACCAGTGTGGTTCTTGGTTTTGGGTGTTTAAGGTCTTCGGTTTGACAAAGAGGAGCCTTAGTTGTCCACTGATTTCCCCAGGTCTATTTCCGTGCTTTGTTGAGTGTAGTCGCCAGCGGTTTTGATTTTTGGCCTTTGTCGGCGTTGAGTTTTGGTCGCGTCCGGCCCCTCTACTGGCTCTTTGATCTTGTTTCCTTTTTTCCTTGGGTCTTGGCGGTGTTTCTCTTTGTTGAAGTTTTTCGGTTCTGATGGCCCTGGTTTCGCCGAAAACCAAGTCTCGCTTGGATTGAAATGGTTGTTGTCGCGTCCAAGATCACTTTGCTGGTTTTGATTGCTCTAACCTTTTCTCTTCTATGTTTAGGGTGAGAAGTGCTCGTTAAATGATGGCTTCTCCCTTGATATTTCCCTTGCTTCCACTCTGACTCATATAACATCTAAAGACAAGACCTTTATCTTTTTCGAAATGAAAAGTCTACCTCCAAATGAAGCTATCGCAAGGTGTCGCCTATTTGAGTTATAGATCAGTTTTTTACTTCAAAAATTCTGTTATATTTCATTTCTATTTTTAGGATTGTTTCATGGGGCTCTATTATTTTGTTTGTTATGTTTTTTCATTTTGAATATTCTCTCACCTCCTATATGGATGGTGAATTATGTCTTGCCGGTTGTAGCAGCTTGAGGAACATATTCTTGTTTGTTTTTATTTGTTTCTCTTGTTGAATATATCTTAACTTTGTAAAAAAGAGAAAGAAGATTTTATGGCTATTAAAGGATCTAAGCTGCCATAAAGACACAAAAAGTAAGCCAAGTTTACTTTGTAGGCACTCAATGTATTGTAAGTAAGTTTTAGAGCATTTAATTATGCGTAAACTATATTTACAGTTGTTGAACTTTTAGAGCACCAAACTTTAAAATCTTGCATTGCAATCACTAAGTTTTTAATCTATTTTTATTATGGTCATTGTCGTTAAAGTCTTTTTCTCAAAAAGACCCCAATTCTAAGAATTGACAACCGCTACAAAAGATCGATTTTTCGATTAACAAAGCTTTCACCAGTCAATCTCAATAGTGGAAAGCTTTATTTGACCATAAGACTAACATAGTTTGGTTTCAAGTTGATTCAATGGTCAACAATGGCAAATTAGAAAATTTTAGCTTTTAATTTCTATTGGACCGTGGTCTCCTTTTTTTCGTTTTTGGTGGTTTCTTCTGTTGAAAAGATCACAAAACTACTCACATTTTTATTCTATTCCACATCGGTTTAAGCTTGTCGAAACCCCCCTAAACTCCTCAAATATCAATCAAAACTTTCCTAACCAAATTACATTAATCTTCTAGTCAAACAAATCCTTCTTACCGTTGAGATAGCCTGATGATTGCTTCATTCATAAAAAAATTGACCTCTGTGGTGGCAATTTTGAAAAAGGGATTTATTTGTGGGAAAGAATACTTAACGTGTCGCACTATCATTTTTAACATCAGCTAACAGTTGTGACCACAATGTCATTTTTAACATTAGCTAACAATAGTGACTATAATGAAAATGAATTAAAAGTATATCAGTTATAACACAAGTTTTAAAAGTTTAGTGACCAAAATAAAATTACCTTAAAAGTTTAGTGACTATCAACATAGTTTACCCTTTAATTAAATGAAAATAAAATCACATAAAGGATAATGTACAAGGGAAAAGCTTGCTTACATTGAAGGCCCTCTTTGTTTTGTTGTTGTGGCAGCTTAAATCCTTTAATAATAATGAAATATTATTTTTAACAAAAAATATTTTTTATTTTCTTTAATTTTTATAGCAATCATGAAATTTGATGACAAAAAAAGTGGAGCTATCTCATTGCTCCTGGAAGAGGAGCCATTTTTTTACGAAATTCAAAATTAGTCTTGAAATTTATATACTAGTATATTTTTGACAAAAATGTAGTATGCTTAAATTAATTCTTACACATATTGAATCATTATGTAAAGGCTTAAAGGTATCGTAAGCTTTTTAAATTTTGAAAAAAAATAAATTAAGCCCTTAAATATTGTTATACCTAATTAAGTCATTAAACTATAAAATTTTATCAATTCACCCCTTTGACCAATGTTGACTGTTAAATCTAATAGTTTTTTAGATTAGTTGATGTGTGTGTCGTGTTACAATGTTGTCACTTGACATTTTTAGAATTTTTACTTTTATTTAAAAATTCTTTGAAAGTTCTAAAAAAGCTTATAAAATATAATTTTAGAAAAAAATTGTAAATGCCATATGATAGAATTGTAGTTTGTCACGTGATAGTAATATCTCAATTAAAAAACCGTCAAAAATTGATGATCAAAATTGGTCAGAGGCTTAATTGATTTTTCCCTCAAAAGTTCAAGGGCCTAAGCACGTTAAGCCTTATTTAAAAGTATTTTAAAATAATATTTAAATAAAAAGGCAATTGCTCCGCTATCTCTCAATCTAGCAACAACAGTGGTTTAGGTATTCCCCACTGCAATGAAGCAATATTGTAACGACCTGAACTCCGAGTTAGCGAACCGGGTCTCAGGCTTTTATCTTGGGAAAATAAGTTAAGGGCTTTTATGTTGGGCCCATTATTTGGAGAAGAGGAGTTTTGAATTTTAAAAGGGGTTGGGATGGTTGAAAAGTGGAAGAGGATAAGATTTATGAGAGAGAGAAAAAGGATAAAGTGGGGTTATGTTGGAGAGAGAAAAATAGGAAAAAGTGAAGGAGATGAAGGTTTGGACCCCGATCTACCGTTGTCCGAGCTGTCTTTTTCAACACTGCCACCATCATCATAGAGAGCTCGCTGAGATGCGTCTGCCTATGGTCGCCATGTCGCCATAATGGAATCAGTCACAACAATGCCTCTCATCCGGTACTAGTTCGGGAGCATATTGGCTCAACCGAATAAACTGAACTTCATACTCGACCATAGACATATTGCCCTAAACCATGCCATGAACTCACGTTTCTTCTTATCCAAGTACCTAACTCCCAGATACTTCATTGGAGAAGTAGTTCAAAAGAACTCCCAAGTCACATCACTAGGTTCCACGCCCACGATCACGGTAGTCCACTAGCTATAAGCATCATCTTGCAATAGGGATACAATACATCCCAACTTACGGGCATCATTACACCCTATTTGTTCCAAAATTCGAACAGAACTGGCCATTCACCCCTCGGATGCCTCAGGTGCCAACCCTCAAAACTCAACTCCTCTCAGAATATACAAATATTCCAATGACAACCTCGTTTGCCCAACAACTGGTGTAGGCACTTGCTCTCCAGCAACAACAGCTTAAAAAACTCCAGTTATTGCTTGTATCAAAGGCGTCATATCACCCAAAACTGGCCCAGCTGGTACTTGCTCCACTCCTACAGGTGGATTAGGCGGAGAAGGTGGAAAACCTCTAGGAGGTATAACATCCTCTTGATTTCCTTGCCCAACGGCAGCTTCAAGCAAGGTTCCAATTCTCTCATCGGTTCCATTGTGCTAAAATATCTAAGTCATGATAATTACACCAAAACAAAAACAATCAGGCCAACTTCAAGCAAGGTCCAAGACTTCTATTTCAAATCAAAATCATTTCAGACTGTAGTAATAAGGTAATGTATCCCACAACTATCCCCCAACATGGCATGTAACAACCAACAGACAATACAACAATCTCCGTGCATAGCACACAACAGTAATCAATCAAATAAAATATTCCAACAATCATAACCTCATCCCACTTATCGCAAAACTACCTCTGATACCACCAAATGTAACCCCATTGACCCGAACTAGTCGCTAGACCGAACTGAGTGAGCTGCATTGGTTTTGCCGAAACAAACCCATAAAGATTTAACTCGAATCACAAATATTTTTTCCTGTTATCTTATCTAGATGAAACATCATACCCTATGGTGTGCATACTAGAAGTGGGTGAAATATCAACTCAATCAGGCATCGAATCGACATCCGATTGTATGCAATTGCAATTTAGAGACCAAATTGTAATTCTAAAAAATTATAGGGACTTAACCCGTTTTAAAGTTACCAAACCTTAATTCGTCATGTTTCATGCCCACATATCAAAATCTAGCTTCAATGACCATCCAAACTCATTCGATTGCGTACATAACATTCAGAGACCAAAGCGGAAGAATATAAAACTAAGACTACATTTTAACTAACAAAAACAAACACCCATATCAGTACACAAGCAGGTGTATCGGTACACTTGCACCATTATAAAATTCCAAATTCTAGTAGCTCAAAACCGTACCGAAACACCTCTTCGAGTATCGAAATGACCAGCCAAAATACACATACATGTACGGTATGATTACTCGAGTACCAAAACCCCTATTCAAATTATGCATACCCGTACCGGTATGCTAGTCCCCGTATCAAAACGTCCGGACCTGAAATGTCCCAAATTGATGGATTTTCATGCTTTCTTGGATTCGAACATAAACCATCATGCCTCAAACACATCCACAACATTACTAAGGATTGATCCTTATCATAACATCATAGAAACATCATCAAAGCATGGCATCATACTCCAATCCAGAGTCTATAGGCATGCTTCCTAAGAAACCAAATCATCCAAAGCATGAAATGTAAATTCAAAAGAAACCACCATCATATAAGCCAATTACAAACCCAAAACAACAATATAAACTTGCTCAAACAAGGAGTTTAACAAAAACCCTCCCAAATCAACAATGAACCCCACTACCTTTATTACTACTAGTCTAGATTGAAACCATACTTTCAATTGTCGAAGTCCTTGGATTTTCTTTGCTTACTCGCTGCCTCCAACCTTTAATTCTCTGCATTGATAGACAAAAAGAGCGTAAGCACACTAAGCTTAGTGATGAGTGCTCAAACAACACATCATCAATGCATTTAAAACCAGTTTTCCAAAACACATTGAAATCATCATTTCAATCATTTTACAAAACATCATGCCTTGAAAACCATGTACTTAAAACTTTCAAAAACCAACATATTAAACTATATGCAACATGCCCATGCATAACAACCCATATGTAAAGCTTAAAGAGTAAACATGTATAAACCAACATCCGTCAACATGATACATTAACGATTATATTGGCTTTCAAGTGATCATAAACCAAGTTCCACTTTCCAAAATATTACATCAGATACACGGATTCAACAAGTGTCCTCTCAACACTTTATGACATCTCAATCGGAATTAAGGTACACTTACAACCGGGTATCATCATAACCCATCTCATTAGTCAGATGCATAATCCACTAACGAGAGTTTTCAGTACCATATAACCCCTCGATCGTTAGGGTACTCGTGGTGGAGTATTCGGTACACATAAACCCCTCAACACCTGAGACAACTTATTTATAGTGCACTATCAATCCTATGGCTGGGCAACTATATTCGATAACATCTTAAACCATATCACTTGCCAATATAATTCATTATTAACCATGTACCTCACTGTTTTTGTATACATCAATTCAAAGCCATTTTTCCAAAGCATTAAACCATACTTTCACAAGTATTCCACATACTTACATGGATCATTTTCCAAATGCATCCGTCATCATTATATGATCAAAAACAGTATAAAACATACTTCAAATCATGCTTAAACAATAGGTGCCATGTCATTCAAAACAAGTGCATAAAACCAATTCCATTAAAGCATGACCGAGAGAGAATTATCGCCGTACTTATTTCTAAGTTTAAACCAGCGTTTCAAGCTAAGTTTAAACCTCTAATCATAACCTTTAAACCATTTCAAAGCTGAAATCCATGTTCTCACTCACCGACAATGGAAAGCCTCATTTGCCGATACGAATCACTCCTCCAAAGCTTCTGAAGTGACGCTACGAACTTGAGGATCGACCTCCCTTGATTTTACCACAAAAAAAAAACAGAGGATTTAATGTATTAAAATGCACTCATAGACCTAGCAACATCAATTCATAATGATCCTCTTCAAACTTGTTGCGTATTTTGAGTGCTACGCAAATGGTGCAAGTGAACACGTCGCAAGTAATAAATGATAAGTATTGAGTATCATCTCTTCAGGGATTGGTTTGGGCCACTTTGTTTAAGTTACTGCATTGTAAAAGAAATAGATTGATGATGATGAATAATAAGTAAAATAAACTAAGTAAATAGGAAGAAAGGATAAAAAATCGATTAAAGAGAGTAGGCTGGGTTATTGTGAGTAGTGGTATGATGTCCGAATGGATTGTATGGGAAATTGATTGCTGAGGCAACTTGATTGTCGTGGCAATTGTTCAATTACCGTAGCAACTGGGTTCTTTCCTTTAAAGCTCATTAAAGCGTTCTTCAATGTCTTCTTGTTATCCCTAACAGAAGAACTAGTTGTTTGAGCATGCCTTGGTGATAAATCCCCGCGTGAACCATGGGTGATCAACATCTGATCTTTGTTTCTCTTAGTTGTTGAAATCCAATCCTTATTCCTAAGGTGGATTAATCTTCGCCAACGATCGTTCGAATGAAGATCATGCTCATTCGTTTCTTGAATCTAACTCTCATTAGTCTAGATAAATGGATAACACTCAAGATCCTCTCCCGATTCTCTCAAGATAGAAAATTAAAGAACCAAGAATGAACAAACTTTGAATTTATTGAAATCAAAAGCCTAAAACATCCTAATCGTTTATCAAAACCACAAACCCAAAATAACCCCAGCCAATTTACATCAATTCATGGCTGGGTTCGAAAGATATACAAAGGAAAAATTTATAGCCATAGATCGCATAAGAATAAAGAAGAAGAAGAAGGTGCGTACGTGCGATCTACTCTCCCCTATCCCAATCGACTCTCCCCCTCTTTATTGATGTTGATTTGACCCCTTTAAATAGATGAAAAGTAGGGTTTGAATGTAGTTGAAATTCGTCCAGGTTTTATCCTTATCTGATCGGCGACTGGAGATTTAATTTGGGATTTATTTGCTGTATTTTGGATAAATTTGCAGATAAATCATGTTTATCCAGAAATTGCTGCGGCAATCAGCTCGGAAAGTCCTTCAGAAATCTCCTTAATTGCCACGACAATTTGTCCTGCACAAAAATAGGCAAACCAACAACGAATTCTCCATAAAAACCAACAAAATGCAACACCAAGCTCTTGAATTAAGGAAACTAGGAAATTATGCATGAATGCCTATGAACGCAACTAAATTGAGCCTAAGTCTAAAAATAATATGAGTAAAAAGGGCAAGAAAAATAGTACTTTTACACACTCATCACACCCCCAAACTTGAACTATTGCTTATCCTCAAGTAATGCAAAATACTAACAATTATCTGCCAAGGCCTTTACCGCCAAAAATATACTTCTTACCTGACTTCAATCCTTAGAACCATAGCACAAAAAGTTGATTCCTTCAGACAGCATGAAGAGTTACTCATAAATCAAGCTGCAATGCTCGTGAATGTGTGTGTAGTTGTGTACAAGGTAAATAATAGGATTCTATACGAACAATAGGTGTAATTAATTCATTACTGAGGTGATTAAGTCCGCTAGAGCTAGTTTTAGGCACATCTAGCAAAGTAGTTTCTTTTTAAATTTAATCAACTAGAGCCGGATAGACACCTCTAGTGATTCTTGATGCGTGACATCTAGAGCCATTTTTGGGCACATCTAGAAAGAAATTATCATAATTCAATTTTATTTTAGGCTAGAGTCAGTTTTGGACACCTCTAGCACAATTTATCCATTTTAAATAACCTAAAGTTCACTAGGTCTCCCTTAGTCAACAAGTTACATCAATGTCAAAATATGCATCATCATAGCAAAATTCCAAGTTTTCTCCATGCTAATCTTAAAATCTAAGGTTTTATTATGAAAGTACAGTGGCGAGAATTCATCATAGGATATCACAGTAGGTTTAGGCAGTTTAATCAGGTAAAATACATGGCAAGTAACATATACAAACTAACATGAGACAAATAAAATGAATGGAAATGACCATGAGACACACAAAAAATAAAACCAAGAACCCACCCTCCCCAAACTTGAGTGAAGTATTGTTCTTAGTGCATGCAAAAATAATCAAGCAAAAAAGAGAAAAAATGGAATGCAAATGAGTTAATTGGAGAGGTCATCACCTGGAATGAATAGTTTTCTTCGAGCCATTTGCTTGGTCCTTTTTCCAGCTCGTGGTGGAGGTTGTTGCAAAGCTGGTGGTGCATCCAAAACTATAGTTTTTGTGGCATGTTCCTTTGCCATGACAAGTCTGATTGGTTTGGCTTTTTTCAACACCCTTGTCTTATTAGAATGGAAAACAGAACAAAAAAAAAACTAAAATCAAATAAACATAAAAGAAAAGTTGAAGGGAATAGGGTTGCCCTAAAGAAAGCTTGATGAGGTTCATTTTTGATACTTCTTGTAGTCCATCCGTACCCTCAATCGGGTGACAATATTGCCCCCAAAGAGTTGAGCCAATGTGCTTGCAACTACTCCCATTTGCGTGACCATGGTGGATGTGTCTTTCTTTCGTATTCTCTTGTAGTCCATGTACACACTCCACATTGCTACTGTTCGTAAAGGCATAAATATATTAATAGGAAAAGTTATATCAACACCTAACCATTTAATTATCTCATTCTTGTCAACCTCCATCATGGTTGGATGTAGCCTTCGTTGTCGTGGCAATTGCTGCTCAAGCCAATTGCCATGGTAATCATCTGCCAAAATTCTATGAATGTTAAGGGAAGAACCAAGTTTCTGAAAAACTTCATGAATCCAAAGACCATTTTCTTTAGGCTCCTCAAACATCTTCATTATTAGAGATTTCGATGGCTTCAAACCTACCAGCGTCGATTTCTGAAGAAATACCTGCAATGGATGAGGTGAGTTTTTAAAGAATTCAAAAGGTTCAACCATCACCTGCTTATATTCCATTAACATAGTATTGCCATCGTGTTGGTCATGCATATGATCGTGCAATTACCGTGGCAATGGTAGACAAGAGCAATCCATAGATTTCTTCTTTAGCATCAGCGTTGTAACATTTTGGGCATCCGATTCCTCAAAATTTGTTATAGCATTACCCTTTTCAGCCTCCCTGAATGTTGTCACGTTATTACTTTCCTTAGGCTCCTCAATTGTCGTGGCAATTCTTTGTTTAGGCTCATCCAGTGTTGGGCAGTCTTTCTCATCAACATGCTCTTAACCTGGAGGTTCTAGTTGATCCTCACACATCAGGGATCTCTCTTTGCATTGCCCCTTCTCATCTTGCCTTAGGATTTTAGTATCCCTAAGAATTGATTGTTAGGGCATGTTATCCATGGCATATGTGGATCTCCTCAATTAATCTTCTGAATCCCTCAAGGGTGTATCCAACTTAGCTATCCTCGCGCCCATGGGCTTTGATAGCTCTCAAATCTCTTTAATTGCTCTGCCAGCTCTAGCCAAGAAAGCTGGAAGCATTTCATCCAAGGAATTTGAATGCTCTTGAAAAGGACTATATTGCCAAGGTATGTCTGTTGCCGCGGCAAAACTGTTATGATAAAAAAAATTGAGTTTTTTGTTCATACCATAGAGGATTTTGCTGATGGTTCCATCTATGATCCTCCATGTAGCCATATGCACCAGGATTTGAGGGCAATCTTCAAACACATGATGTTCTCCACAACAAGCGCAAGAGTTTTCCATGGTATATGCTCTTTGGGCTTTTCTCAGTTGGTATAGGTAATCATCGGTGAATGTAAGAAATTCTTGGTTGGACTGATTCCTATCTTCCACATCAACTCTCGAATAGATCGACTTTTATTTCCCCACATGTTGATGTCCCTTAAATTGTAGTGCACCTAATTTTTTTTAATAAAACAAGCAAAAAGAAAAGTTAGTAAAAATAATAAGAAAAATACAATAACAAAAACAACTAACACCAATTGCTAATCCCCAACCATGGCGCCAAAAACTTGTTGCGTGTTTTAAGTGCTACGCAAATGGTGCTAGTGAACACGTCACAAGTAATAAATAATAAGTATCGAGTATCGTCTCCTCAGGGATTGGTTTGGGCCACTTTGTTTAAGTTACTGCATTGTAAAAGAAATAGATTGATGATGATGAATAATAAGTAAAATAAACTAAGTAAATAGGAAGAAAGGAAAAAGTAATCGATTAAAGAGAGTAGGCCGGGTTATCGTAAATAGTGGTATGATGTCCTAATGGATTTTCTGGGCAATTGATTGCTGAGGCAACTTGATTGTCGTGGCAATTGTTCAATTGCCGTAGCAACTGAGTTCCTTCCTTCAAAGCTCGGTGAAGCGTTCTTCAATGTCTTCTAGTTATCCCTACCAAAAGAACTGGTTGTTTGAGCACGCCTTGGTGATACATTCTTGTGTGAACCTTGGGTGATCAACAACCGATCTACGCTCCTCTTAGCCATTGAAATCAAATCCTTATTCCTAAGGTGGATTAATCTTCACCAATGATCATTTGAATGAAGATCATGTTCATTCGTTTCTTGAATCTAACTCTCATGAGCCTAGATAAATGGATAACACTCAAGATCCTCTCCCGATTCTATCAAGATAGAAAATTAAAGAACCAAGAATGAACAAACTTTGAATTTATTGAAATCAAAAGCCTAAAACATCGTAATCGTTTATCAAAACCATAAACCCAAAATAACCCCAGCTAATTTACATCAATTCATGGTTGGGTTTGAAAGATATACAAAGGAAAAATTCCCAACCATGGATCGCATAAGAATAAAAAAGAAGAAGAAGGTGCATGCGTGCGATCTTCTCTCCCCTATCCCAGTCGAATCTCTTCCTCTTTATTGATGTTGATTTGATCCCTTTAAATAGATGAGAAGTAGGGTTTGAATGCAGTTGAAATTCATCCAAGTTTTATCCTTATCTGATCGGCGGCTGGGGATTTAATTTGGGATTTATTTGCTATGTTTTGGATAAATCTACAGATAAATCATGTTTATCCAGAAATTGCTGCGGCAATCAGCTCGACAAGTCCTTCAAAAATCTCCTTAATTGCCACGACAGTTCGTCCTGCACAAAAATAAGCAAACCAATAGCAAATTCTCCACAAAACCAACAAAATGCAACACCAAGCTCTTGAATCAAGGAAACTAGGAAATTATGCATGAATGCCTATGAATGCAACTAAAATGAACCTAAGTCTAACAATAATATGAGTAAAAAGGGCAATAAAATATTACTTTTACACACTCATCAAAACTCTAGTCGAAACCTTCCAAAAACTATCGAAATCCACATCAAATATCTTCCAAACTCAACCAAGCCAAGACCTAATGGTTTAATCCATTAATTACCTTCAAATAACATCCAAAAACAACCTAGCAATAACCTTATGCCTCCGGCACTCAATAAACAACCACAACAACCCAAAAACACTTAACTAACAACTTAGAAAATTAGAGATTCAACTAGCTTCGAGATTACAATGTTAAATCCAGCATATTAACATTATAAAACATCAAAATAATGATTAAAATCAATGAAGGACTCAGCAAAACAGATCTAATTCGAAAATCATATAATCTCATCAATTAAACACAAATTTAACCAACATCAATAATTAAATCATCAAAACTCATTAGAAAACATATATAAAGGATCAATAACTTGGGAATTTTAGTAAAGAACCATACATTAGAAGAGATGAACGAAGCTCACCTCTAATGTTGACTTCCCCCTTAATTGGATTGATTACATGAGAAAACAAGATTAAAACAATAATGTTTTGATAGGAAACAATTAAGAACTCATTTGAAACCAAAAGATTGATGAAATCAAGAAGTTACCCAAAGATTTTGAAGAAGAGAATAGTGTTTGGCTGAAGAGAATTTGATAAAAAATCTTTTAGAGAAAAGGTAGTTACGTAAAGTTTGCTTAGGAATTAATTATAAAATTAATTCCCTAAATCTATTTATATTTTCTCAAACCTTTTTAAAATAGCCAATTAAGGAGGACATTAGACTTTGGGCAAATAGCTCCTTAAAGATTCAATGTTTTAACCCTTTTTTACAAAACAATCACTAAAAACAGTTTTCATTCTAAACCCTAAATCCATTTTCCAAAATTCAATTTTAATCCGTAATCCAACTCAAATCTCTAATCCCAGCCCACCGAACCGTCTAATCAGCCTAAAAATCACTAGGCCCAAAACTGGGGCGTTACAAACTAGTGGTAGCGCCACATGTTTATTTATCTATCATTATTGCTCATATTAGCTTGCATGCTTATGTTTATGATTAGCATGAAGTATAGTAGAGTAGACGTGTACCACTAAGCTTTGTAAGCTCACACTCGAAATCATTTCTGCACGTAGTTTGATCATCGAATTATGGGATTAAGAAGCACTATTTGTATGGGATTCAAGCATGTAGAGGCTTTTAGAGTATGATACTTGTGTTTAGTGAGCTATGTATTCATAGGGCTTTACGTGGTTGAGTCTGTAAATCTTTCTTTTGAATTTTTATTAATCTAGTCAATTGTTTAAATTTTTTATATTAAAATGGAGCTCATTTGTAATGATTTAAACTATTTATCTATATTTTCAACTATTGGATTCTAAATGTTTTGGAAATACCTTGTTTGGGCTAAACCCAATTGCAAAATTTTATGGTTTGGGCTTGAGGCCTAAATTGTGACATCTAGGTCAGGGGTGTTACAACAGTGATATTAGAGCTTAGGTTTAGCCGGTTCTAAGAAACCTCAGGGTGGTATATGTGTTTTAATAAGGTGTCTAGTGAATACAAGCCCTTAAATTAAGTTTGTACTCCTGAAGACTGGAATCCTAGTGGTGCGTCCAAAGTTACGACGTCAAGATGGTTACGATCATGACCAAGAAGACCGAGATAAGTGTTGAGTCGCTCATGGGAGCGATTTCGAGAGCCATGTTGCCTCCCGATTATTAAGATACGAGTTGGTTGAATGATGCCATAGTAGAGGATATGTCATACTCTCGCCACCTAAATGGTGTCTTCATTACGTGTTGAAGACGTTTCAAAGCCTTCGGATATGTTAAGAGAGTTTGCGGTAAGGAATCCTCATCATTATGCGTGGATAACGATTGTGTTGCGGGTATGGATAATCCACTCTCGAAATTGATTAGTGGATGCATGTTGGTTGGAGAACCCTTTTTTCTGATTAAAAGGAATCTTATTGATACTTGGAGAGTATTATCGCCATTCTTAGAGGCTTTTTTAGAGATAGTGTATTCAAGATCCACTAGTTCATTAAAGTGTGATCAAAGTTATCATTCTACAGGTTTGATAGAGCTATCTTCTCGAGAGTTGTTGCACCAGGGAAGTTACTTTGGTTAGTCAAGCGCGATGCTAGCCAATAATGTCGAAAGTTGAGCTCGAGGCTTTTGAGACCTTGAGGGAACCCAACCTTTGGTAATTGGAATATTTGGACCGTTGCCCTTCTAACATGATTTTATGGTGGTTGTTTGGAGAATGATGACGGGGTTGTGAGAAATGTTTGACTGTGTGATAGATGTTATGTGTGCAGTTTGATGCTTGGGAGATTTTGGATTGTCAGAATGTATGTCATGCTTTTTGGAGGAAGAGTTAGGACTTTCTCCCTATTAAGAACATGAGTGGATGTTGAGGTAAGACCAAGTTGGATGTTGGTGCCCATTGCCGTTGTCAGAAGACACCAACCCAGTTGAAAAAGGTCAGAGATTCAGTTGCGAAGGTGCAACTTGAACGAGATTTCTTTTGTCTAAATATTGTATCAAAGGGCGAACCGGGCTAATTCGTTAGTGAGAAGTTAGTTCATTGAGGTGGTTCTTAAACAATTAATAGCTTGCTAAATGATTGTGAAAAACCGTTACTTGTCTCTTAAGTTGGATGACTCATTTAACCAATTGCGAAGTACCCGTGTGTTTTTCCGGATTGGTTCAAGAATAAGATGTTTAAGTTTAAAGTATTGAAGGCTAATAGTTTCGAAATAGATTTTGGAATGAGGATTTCTCTTTTTAAAGTGTGTCGTGGTAACGGTTGATGTCTGCAGAGATGTTGAGGTGTTTCAGCTATGATAAGGTGGGGGCCACCATGTTGTCTCTCGAATATAAGTTGATGCTTTGCGTGACACGTGTGAATGTATAAGGAAATATGGGAACATAAGCATTGACAAGATAATTACCTTAATGACCTTGTGTGTGAGATAGAGGTTGGTTACTGTGTAATCTGTTAAGGAAGAAAAAGTTTGAGACTTTGTAAGTGCTTTTATTTTGTATGATTGTATCATTGTTTCCTTGAGGCAAGCCGAGGAACATTTGTGGAAATTCGAGTTGCGTGAGACCGTTCTATTATGACAGTGGTGCTGACTCAATTAAAGTCGAGTAAGGTTTCGAGATCTTCGAGGGTGTTTTGTTGTTTTGTTGGTATTTGTGTGTAAGAAAAGGGATGAGCGTACCTACCCAATAGTGTGAAATTTGAGGTACTTGGTCTTTAAAGATTTGAGAGTTGAACAACGACGTGGGTCGAGGTAATTAAGGGTTGTTGATCGTGTGGTCAATCACCACCTAAGTATAGTGAGCTTGATAAGTGATGGGTTGTGGAAAGTGTAGCGACCTTTTATATCTTTCAAAACCATATGGGTTTCACAAGTTCCGTGCCACGGGTTGTCCTCAAAATCATTCTTTGAAAATTGGTCTTAAAATGGATCACTTTTGAAAATCTCAATTCTTTTGAAAACGATAAAAACTTGGAGTCACCACCGGCCACTTGGGTAAGGTAGGCCGGACACCATAAGGAAACCAGAGGTTCATTATGGAAGGGTCCGGGAGTTGGTTACAAGTGGGGAAGGACTAGCGCCCCCATCGCGCCTGGGAATCGGTACTTGAATACTTGTTGCCTTTAAATTGATGGAATTTGTTGGGATTTGAATTGAATTTAACTCGGCGTACTTAATTGAAAATTTGACCTTAATTACATGGGCTTTATCAAGTTGGTGAGTTCGAATTAATTGGACATTTAATTAATAAGGTTGACAATACATCTAACCTTAGATTAAGCTGACATCGAATAAGCCCGACTACCGTGTTAATTTATGGTTCAATTTTCGTACATCACCTTTATGCATGATGCAAGCAATTAAGATGTGATGTAATAGTTTTGTCAAGTTTTAGTTTTAGCTTGAGTCGGTAAGAATTAATTCAAATATCTGGTCAACATCCTTTCAGCTTGGACTGGTCAACATCCATATGAATGACAAATAAAATGGATGGCAAGTAAAGGCTTAAAGATAAACACACAAAAGGTCCACCCAAGGCCCTAATCTAAAGGGCCCAAGTTATGGATCATCCAATTAGTGATCTAGTGGTTAATTGGGTGATTCTAGTATTAACCCTAAGTTGATTAACTCTAGAAGGCTAGAAAACCCTAACAAATTATGAGTCATCTTGTGATGTGATAATTAATTCGATTGATTTTAAACTAGTATTCCAATAAGCCTAGAATACTATTTAAAATAATCAAGTTAATTAATCATAGCTTGTAATTAAAATGTTAGTCTAATTTCCATGTCAACTTTATCTTAAAAGATAATTAAGTGGTGTTTAATCAATTTAATGAATTTAACATTTACCCCGATAAGACAAGGGTAGATTTAAATTCAATAAACTGATTCGAACCTTAAAACTAACTACGAATCTAAAGCTAATCCTAAATTAATCTAACTAATTTTAAACCGCGCCTCTATGAGACGAGCACACAGCTTAAATTAATTCCTAAACTAATCCAAAGGCCCTAACTAACACAAAGCCCATCTAAACTAGGCCCAAGGCCCATTAAGCTAAAGCTAATCCTAAGCCAAAAACACAAAAGGCCTAAACATCTAAACTAAACCTACACATTAAAAACACATGTGTATTTTAAAAAAAATGTTCTAATTACACATTATATACTATATAAAAATATATCATATGTTCAAAACTATTATATATATATATATTATAACATCTATGTATCATACATATTATAAGAAAGCTTGTGTTATATATTTTAAAAAAATCCAAAATTTATATTATATATATAAAAACCTTATGAAAATCCTACCATAGATATTACAAAATAACCTTATATTACATATATTATTATATAAAGAAAAAAACTATATATTATATATTTTTGAAAAAAAAACTCCATATATTATATAAAACATATATCATATATATTATATAGAAACTATATACTAAATATATATTATAAAAACTATATGTTATATATCTATTATATAAAATATATATTATATGTATAGTAAAAAACTATATATTATGTATATTATATGAAAAATTATATACTATATAGTACACATATGTTAAACACCAAGTCAAGCATAAAATCACAAATCCATATTATAACCAAATAACATGATATAACATTAAGAAAATAAAGCTAAAAATTAATGGAAATAACAACACAAGATTTAAATTGAACACTGGAAAAGGACTAAATTAACAGAAAACGAAAATGAGGGCCAAATAGAAAGGGGGAAAAGGGACGAAATTGAAAGGCCTTTGAAAGTTTCAGGGACCCAGGGTATAATTTAGGAAGGAGGATTGGCATGTGGGTGCAATTTGACCATGCAGAGGGACTAAGGCTGCTATTCTAAAAGGCGGAGACCGTTGCGGAGTAAAATAACCAAGGCAAAGGTCCTTAAAATGAAATTATACCATTTTTAAAATAAGGGACGGTTGTATAACACATTTTCCAGGAAAAATTCGACTCTTTTTCCCTTTATTTAGAAACATCATCTGAAATGGCTAACCCGTTTCACTATAAACAAACCCAGACCCCCATTGTTTTCCAAAATTTGTTGGGTAACCACCGTAAACCACTGCACATGCTGCCGCTCATCGATGTCGGTGACCCAAAACCCCTTTTAAAAATAGCTTTTTTCTTCTCTAGAACCCAAATCCAGAAATCAAACACTTAGGACACAAAGAAAAACCTCCATTTTCCTTAAAAGCCAAGACCCTTTCTTTATGAAAGATGAGAACCCCTTTCGATCACCATCCATCCGTTTCACCATGCGCGACCTTGAGAGGCCGGATGGTTTGTCAACGGCGAGGGGAGGTGGACCGACATGAAAGAAAACAAAACGCCTAAGCTAAAGTCCTAAACCCCTAGACTTTTCTTTTTTAATTTATTACTTCGAAATAAAAAAAAGAGATACCTTTGAAGGCTTTTCCTTTTGTGTTGATATTGCTCATGGAAATTCCCAATTGATGCTTAGGGATTTACAAATAGTTTGGGTTCGGTTTTTATAACCCAAATTATATGGATTAAGAAAAAGAAAAAAAACTATCTAAAAACGCTATTGGTTACATCTTTTCTTTTGTTTGTATTCATGCCATTCTCTGGTTTGGTCGTTTTGCTCCCTGAAATCTGATATTGCTGTTGAAATATACCATTGCTCCTGACTTCCTTGTTTGTTTTGTTTTGCATGATGTAGCTGCTTGGTGGAGGATGGGACCATTGGAGCTGTCAAGGACGAGGAGCTGGAAACTGGGCGTGTGGTACACGCGCGAGTGAGGAATGTGAAAAGCTGGCACGTGGCGCGTAATGGAGTCGAAGGAACGCTGTCATGAATCTTATGCGCAAGCCGAGTGAGCTGAATAGTTTCCTTCAAATCCGATATAGACCGTCAGATCTATCCTAGATCTGACGGATGAGGACTGACTGCGCATGAAGACAACAAAGGATTAGGGTTTTCTGTTTAATTAATACTGGGCCCAAAATAGGTCATGTACTATATTATATTTTGGGCTTAGAAAATAATATAAATGGACTGATAATTAAAAAACTTTGGGCTTTTAACTACATACATTAGGTTTTATTTAATTTATATACATACATATTCTGGTTTCTATAGTAATAGTAGAACATCCAATATGGTAGCAATTTTTAATAATTAGATGACAATATGGCAAATTATGATAATAAACAGCAATATATCACATATAAGACTAGTATAATATGAGATTGACAACACTTTACTAGCAACATTTTTTTAGTGTTTTCAGGTTTTAAAAACATAACATACAATAAAGGCTATTAATGAATAAAATGGTAAATTTTTTTGTATTTTTTTTGGTTTTAATGGTAATCACATTCATATATACATATATTTAAAATTAAGCTAAGCTCAAAGTGCAACATTTAGAGTAATAACACACACACACACATAAGCTCATTATTGTAAAAACAAAGATAAAAAGAGCTCATCGGACAAAATTAGTGATTAAAGCTGCCCCTCTTTGCTTATTCTTGTATAACGAGAATAAAGCAAAAACCATAAGCACTAATTTTATCTAACTTGCCTGTTGGACGATCTGCTCCGCCGAAGCGACAACGAACAAATCCAAATAACTTACTTTCTCGAAACGGTGAAAATAAATTGAGCAACGCTAGCATGTCCTTCCGAAACAGCAATAAACGAACCAAATAGCAAGCGATTTATTCCTCCGAAGCGGCAACGAACGAATCCAAATAACTTGTTTTCCTGAAACGGTAAAAACAACCTGAGCAACACTCGCATGTCCTTCCAAAATGGCAATGGGCGAACCAGATAGCAAACGATTCATTCCTCCGAAGTGGCAATGAATGAATCCAAATATCATTTTTCCCAAAACGGCAAAAACAAACTGAGCAACGCTGTCATGTCCTTCTGAAACGACAATGGACGAACCAGATAGAATATGATTTATTCCTCCGAAGCGTTAGCGAACGATTCCAAATAACTCATTTTCTTGAAATGACAGAAAACAAAACCAACGAAGACAACATGCCTGTCTAGCAAATTAGATTTCCTCAAATGATAGGTGAACTTATTTCCTAGAGTAAAAAAGACAAATACGTCGTTGTGTTCCTTTGAGATGGTAGGAAACAAACGGCCACTCTCCCCATGAAGATTCCATTCTTCTTGGACCTATTGGGGCGAGCTTTTTACTGTCCGAAAGTTCTTGAGCTAGGGGTATTTGCCTCTTTTTCTCCAAAATCTTGATGTGGTGAACTTTGAAGTCCTTCACCTAAAACCCTATTCGGATCTTACTTTATCGCCGACTCCTATTCTCAAAGGGTTCCCGATCTTCCTTTGGATATCTGTGAGAAGACATGAAAAACTATGATGATATGAGTTAGCATGCTCTATCCTAGAGATGTCTATCCAGACATGATGCATGAATGATAACAATTTTAAACTTTCTCGGGCAATCTTTCTTCTTGCCCCCTTTCACTCGCGCCCTCTATTTTTTCTTCTTCATGATGGCGGTGTTTCTTCCATCACTCGGGTTCACCCCTCATGCCCCCTTTTTGAATTCTTGAACCTTTTTGTTCTAAAGTGCCCTTTCAGGTTTTCACTTTAGAGCATTTTTATTTTTTTCTTCTTAATTTGTTCTTTTTTCTTTTTTTTCTCTTTTTTCTTCTTTCTTGGGCGCCCATGCGGGTTTTCGCCTCCAGTCCATCGGACTTCAACATGAACAATGTTTAATGCCTTTCCGCGATAGATTTTATCAACTTTGCCTCTGATATCCTCTTGTCGCAATTTTGGCGAACTCCTTTCCTATCTAGGAATAAACATGCACTTCATAGGTTAGATCATAGCAATGCCAAGAAATCCTTTGCCCCTTTTTATGCTATGTCAATCTATCTGTGAAACAGATAATAGGGACTAAAATATTACTTTATTGAAACTTGAAGGAATATTATGATAAATTTGAAAGTCTTGGAAAACACGAGAAAATAAAAAAAGGAAAAGATGTAGATAATATCGACTGTATGAATAATCAGAACCCATCAACCTCAGTAGATTTCTCGTTGGCCACCCTTGGCCCTTTCCCACTAATGATATAAAAACTGAAGCATATAACTTCAACCGAAACAAGGCACGTCAGTTGGATGCTGAATTTAAGTCTATTTGAACTGTCCTTTTCAGATTTTCAATTCAGACCCTCATTTGGTTTTAAGGCGCCCATCTTCAGGTTTTCACCTTAAACCCTCTTTTTTCTTTTCTTTTTATTTTTTCTCGTTTTTCTCGTTTTTCTTTTTTCTTCTTTCTTTTTTTCTTTTTCTTCTTACGCATGATACTTCTTGACGGAGTCCGAGTTTATTGGGTTGCTCAATTCTTTCCCATCCATCTATTTTAGAATTAATGCTCCCCCAGAGAAGGCCTTTTTCACGACATAAGGCCCCTCTCGATTTGGCATCCATTTTCCCCAAAAGTTTCTTTGATTCAACCAGATCTTTTTGAGCACCAGAACTCTCTCCTAAAACCCCCTCGGGCAAACTTTCTTGTTATAAGCTCGCATCATTCACTTCTGATACATCTGATTATGGGAAATAGCTTTCAACCTTTTCTCGTCGATGAGGTTCAACTGATCAAACCTGGCTTGCATCTATTCAGCTTTATCCAACCTTACTTTGTTCATAATTTGAAGTGACGGGATTTTCACTTCGATGGGTAGTACTGCTTCGGTGCCGTATACTAAAGAGTACGGCGTTGCCTCGGTGGAAGTTCTCACAGATGTCCGGTAGGAAAATAAAGTAAAACAGAGCCTCTCATGCCAGTCCTTAAATGTCTCCGTAGTTTTTGCTATGATCTTCTTAATATTCTTATT
Source organism: Hibiscus mutabilis (assembly GCA_019671005.1). NCBI lineage: Eukaryota > Viridiplantae > Streptophyta > Magnoliopsida > Malvales > Malvaceae > Hibiscus > Hibiscus mutabilis. The sequence continues at coordinate 17,069,632 of CM033715.1, forward strand.
TGCCGCTTCTACCAGTCCGTTCATCTTGGGGCAATAAAAGGTAGAATTATGGTGTATAATCTTGAATTGTTCATACACATCGGTCATTATCTTGTTGTTCAAATTGAAAGCATTATTGGTGATAATTCTTTCGGGCAGACCATAGCAACACATAATCTCCTTATTAAGAAACTTGCAGACCGTCGCTCTTGTGATATTAGCGTATGAGGCGACTTTCACCCACTTGGTGAAGTAATCGATAGCCACTAGGATGAAGCGGTGCCCATTAGAAGCCTTTGAGTGTATCTGTCTGATGACGTCCATTCCCCAAGTAGCAAAAGGCCACGAAGAATTCATGGTGTAGAGAGGCACCGACGGGGAGTGTATCTTATCGGCATAGAGAAACCGCTGGCATGGGTTCCGTATAAGCCCCTGTAGACCTCTACTAAGATGGTTCTAGCTTCCCTAGCACTGGCACATCTCAATAGTATCTGATCTTTACTTCTTTTGTACAAGGTTTCCCCGTCAAAGACGTATCCTGAAGCTAACCTTTTGATAGTCCTTTTGTCATTATCATCAGCCCCCTTTGGATAAGTCTGGAACTTGATGTATTAAAGGATGTCAAAATACCATGGGTTACTGTCCTCCTATTCTTCCACCTATAGCAATGGTCTAGTACCTCAAAGGTTTATATTTTGATTGGCCTCATCTCAACTGCCCGGCTTGCTTTGAATACGGCGGCCAAAGTTGCTAGGGCGTTGGCCATCTAATTATTCTCTCTTGGCAAGTAGGTGAAACTGACTTCTTCAAAATCCTTGACCAAATCTTGGATCAAGTTGTAGTATTTGACCAAATTTGGATCTCTAGTCTCTTATTCTTTCTAAAGCTGATAAATCACTAAAGAAGAGTCTATGAAAACCAAAGCACCTTGACCTTTCTCTCTATGGCTACTCATATTCCCATAACACATGCCTCATACTCGGCTATATTTTTGGTGCAAAAGAATTATAACCTACTTGTGGAAGGGTAGTAGACATTGTCTGGGGAGACCAAAATTGCCCCTATTCCGTGGCCTAGGGCATTCGATGCCCCATCAAAATAAAGCCTTCATCCTTTATTCTCGATTGTAGACGTCCCTTCGGATAGATCACAAATCGAATCTTCATTCGGGAAACTAAAATCCAACGGCTCATAGTCGTTTGACGCGCAGCTTGCTAAAAGATCTGCCACCACACTTTCTTTTACCGCTTTCTGACTCACATAAACGATGTCGAATTCTGACAAAAGTATTTGCCAACGGGCCATTTTCCTAGTCAATGCTGGTGCATCCATCAAAAATTTTAACGGGTCTATTCGGGAAATCAAATAAGTGGTGTGATGCAACATGTATTTCCAGAGCCGCTTAGTAGCCCATACCAAGGCACAACATAACCTTTGGATCAATGGGTATCATGTCTTACACTCAGTGAATTTCTTGCTCAAGTAATAGATTGCCCTTTCTTTTTTTCCTGTGTCATCGCACTGCCCCAACACACAGCCCATAGAGTTTTCAAAAATTGCCCAAGTACAAAATCAACGGTCTATCTGGTACTGGTGCTACTAAGATTGGAGGATTGGCTAGATACTTCTTGATCTTTTCTAACGCTTTTTGACATTCTTCATTCCAAATTCCTGGGTTATTCTTCCGGAGTAGTCTAAAGATGGGGTCATATTTATCGGTCAACTGGGATATGAACCGGGAGATGTAATTCAATCTTCCCAAAAATTCTCGAACCTCCTTTTGAGTTTGAGGTGGCAGAAAATCTTGGATTGCTTTCACCTTGTTAGGATTAATTTCGATGCCTTTCTAACTTACCATGAAACCCAAGAGCTATCCAGATGTTACCGCAAAGGTACATTTAGTGGGATTGAGATTCAACTGATACTTCCTTATCTTCTGGAAGCATTTTCGCAAATTTTAGAGGTGCTCATCCTTGGTCTGAGATTTAGCTATCATGTTATCCACGTACACCTCAATTTCCTTATGCATCATATCATGGAACAAGGTTACCATGGCTCTTTAATACGTCACCCCGGTATTCTTCAACCCAAAAGGCATCACCGTGTAGCAAAACGTGCCCTACATGGTCACAAAAGTGGTCTTCTCCATATCCTCAGGATGCATTTTGATCTGATTGTATCCCAAGAAGCCGTCCATAAAGGAAAACCAAGCATGCCGCGCGGTATTGTCAACCAGAGTATCAATATGAGACAAGGGGAAATTGTCTTTGGGGCTCGCCTTATTAAGGTCCCTATAATCTACACACATACGCACCCTCACATCCTTTTTTGGTACTGGCACTATGTTGGCCACCCATTCTGGGTATTTAGAAACCTCTAAAAATCCAGCCTCAAACTGTTTCTTCACCTCTTCTCTTATTTTCAATAACATGTCTATCCTCATTCTTTGAAGCTTTTGCTGGACAAGCTTGCATTCCGTCCTAATGGGGAGCTTGTGTGTTACAAAATTTGAGTTTAGGCCTGGCATATCCTGGTATGACCATCCGAACACATCCTTAAATAGCATGTCTGTCTTCAAACTATTTCTTCACCTCTTGTCTTATTTTCAATAACATGTCTGTCCTCATTCTTTGAAGCTTTTGCTAGACAAGCTTGCATTCCGGCCCAATGGGGAGCTTGTGTGTTACAATATTTGTGTTTAGGCCTGGCATATCCTGGTATGACCATGCGAACACATCCTTAAATTCTACAAGCAATCCTACCAACTCTTTCTTGACTTTTGGTGATAGGGTACCTTCGATTTTTACTTCTTTCCTCTCTTCGTTATTCCCCAAATATAAAATCTCCATTCTCTCTTGGTGTGGGAGGATTTACCTTTCCTCACTAGACATCATTCTTAGCAGCTCATCGGGAATTCCATCATCCCCCTCTTCTACCTCCGCCAAGTACGTGGATTGTTCAAAATCTACTTTAGGATTAGGTTCCACATCATTTATACAGTCTATATTAAGAGGCTTGCACGATTTTGAACGTGCGAATGAGGAAAGGAAAGGTATAGCTTATGATGTGAACAAATAAATATACAAAAATAAACAAATAAATAAATAAATACATGAATAAATGATAAATGAAATGGAATGAATGCTATGTTTGCCATTTGCGAAGGTAAATGTAGACATAGTCTATTTCACTTAAAATGGATAGATATGACATAGCTACCCTTTTTACAAAGGTTATCCGTTACTTTCAGGCAAAAGTAACGGAACTGTTATGAGCATTACTTTGATTGGTTCCTAAAAAAGGCTGGTATATCCCCGAAGGTCCAATTGTTAAGCTCTTCTCCTGGGAGGCAAGGGCGAATCTTGGCCAGAAATTGATTAGTATTGCTCTCGTCACCAATCATATCCAAGTTCATCTCTTCGAAAGACTTACTGATCAACTCTTCTTGGAGGCACCTCTCGCCTTCTCAGTTCGCCTCTTGGACATCCACCTCCGAGTTTTGAATTTTGCCAGATATAAAAGCACTCTTAAAGTCTCCGTAGATGATAGGGGCTCATGGAATGTCCTCCCCTCTAAGCCTAGCCTTTCTTTGCTCTTGCTTCCTCTTCCATTCTTGTTTTTTCTGTAAGAAATTTGGCTTGTAACTGAGTCTGAAGTGGTTAACTTTGTGGATCACCTTGATAGGACGAAGGCGTCCTTGCAGATTCTTTCCCAAGCCTTTATTTTTCTTTGCTCCTTTGCCTAGGGTTTTGTATACCACCATCTTAGTAAACTCTACAAATTAGGGCATGGAATCTTGTTTCCTTCGACAACAAAGATAACATTGACAAGTTCCAAGGCTCTAAAGGTACACTCCATTTCTTATTCATCAGTGTGGATGTACGGTGTATCCGAAGTCACTTAAGTGACGATGTCCTCATTTGCATTCACTGTTACTAATTTCCTTTCGGTGACAAACTTCAACTTTTGATGGAGTGAAGAAGGAAGCTGACTAAGTGTATCCATGGCCTCCTAAACAAGCAGTTATAAGATGGTCATTTATGCATAACCACAAAATCGACCCTATATTCAGTGGGACCAATAAGCAGAATTACTTTTATTTTCCCCACCACATCTCTCTAGGTCCCATTGAAAGCTCGCACCGTATTACGATATGGCTTCATATGTGAACTATCAATTGGTAGTCGATGCAGTGTTGCTAACGTCATAACATTCAACACGGAGCCATTATCAATTAGCACGCCCGGTAACACATAACCTTTTCAGTAAGTGGTGATGTTTAGAGCCTTGGTAGACCCCATACCTTCTCCCATAATTTCGTCATCACCAAAGGTAATGTGATTAACGTCGGTGATATGGCTGACAATCTGATCCAACCTCCTAATAGAGATATCCTTTGTAGCATAGGTCTCATTCAAGACTTTTAATAAAGCATCACGATGTTTCTTTAAATTTAGCAGACGGTCAAGCACAAAAATTTTAGCTGGCTGTCTCCGAAGATGGTCGACAACGTTATACTCACTGTGCTTCAAGAACCTCAAAAACTCTTGTGCTTGAGTTTATGTGACCGGATCTTTGATTCTCAGTGGCGGGTCATCTCCAAAAGCTTTCTCGGGTTGAACTTTGACTTCCTTGCCTTTCTCTTTTAGTTCCTCTGTTGCCTTTTGGTTCTCTAAAGCATAGCATCGGCTACTCCTCGTGAGATGCCCCACATCCTTCACCTCTCCGGCCTTTGGCTCTGAAGGTTCTTCTTGATTGGATTTTATCCCTATTTCCACGTCTTCTTCTCCGTATAATCTAGAGGAACCCAACATTGTGATGCTTACAGTGTAGTTCCATGGAACCATCTCCGTATCCTTGAAAGAAAACGACCTTGGAGAAGCAATTACCATCTTGGGGGCTGCCTTCAGTGCGCTTGTCTTATTTAGCCTGAGACTGAGGACGAGTGGTCTCTTGGCACTATACTTGGTCTCCTGGCTCTTCGATGCATAGACTTCCATTTCTTTTCTTTCTCTCTCTTCTTTAAAAAACTCAATCTCCTTTTTATCCATCATAGCTTGTATCGGCTGACGAAACTTCTCACAATCTTGAATCTCATAATCTCCCTATTGATGGTATTCACAATATGTGCCACAACCTTCTTCCACAATCACCATTCCCTGGTCAATGAGGCGTGCCATACACAAAAGTTGGGAAACCCACCTTAACAGCGATCGAACCTCAGACACGCTCTCCCTAGTTTTTTAGCATTCTCGTCTTTGATAGCATTCACGCCTTGGCCTCCGTGATTTGGTAGAGGGCTTTTGGTCATGCTCGATTCTCCCAATTGTAACACTCTGGTCTGGATTAAGTTCTGAATAAACTTCTTTAATGCCACACAATTTTCAATTGAATGCCCCGGAACATCGACATGGTATTCGCAATGAACCTTGGGGTCATACCATGCTGGGTAAGGTAGGTTGTAAGGAGTAACATGATAAGGACAAACTAAATTGGCCTTGTACAATTGTGAGTATAGCTCCTTGTAAGAGATTGGAAAATGAGTGAAGGATCTCTCCTCTCTTTCCTTCCTGGGTCCCATGTCTTATCTCTTCTTGAAGTTTCTGGAATTCCCCGATGGGGCCTGGGGCTGAGAGATATTGAAGTTCTTAGTTGCCTCAAAGGTTTTTGTATTGTTCACCTCATGGTACTTTTCTTGTATTGTTTGCGTGAATGACCCACTCCATCGATTCTTCTGCTCTTGATGGCTGCTTTAATGCGCTCACCAATCATGACAATCTCTGCAAAATTGCTAATAGGGTTGCTGATCAATCGATCATAAAGTGTCCCTTTTAGCGTGTTGACAAACATTGAGGAGATCTCGTGCTCGTGAAGAGGTGGTTGAACATGCATCGCCACATCACGCCATCTTTGAGCATATTCACGAAGGGTCTCATTGCGCTTTTGTTCCATACCTTACAACAGTAGTCAGTTTAGAACCATGTCAGTTACATTCTTATACTGATCAATAAAAGCTTTTTCCAGATCCTTCTACAAATTAATTTGAGCCCTGGTTAGCTAATTATACCATCTCGAAGCAGATCCCACTAAGCTGTCCTAAAATAGTGAAATAAGAGCTTCTCGTTGTTGGTAAATCCAGCCATCTTCCAGAAAAACATCACTATATGAGCAGTAGGGCAGGTGGATCCATCGAACTTTTCAAATTCGAGGGTCTTGAACTTATATGGGATTTTCACATCGGGAACCAAACTGAGTTCCCTGACACTTAACCCATAGGAGCCATCCTCGTCTTCCTTCACTAAAACTTTTCATCTAGGTCTTTCTGAGTATCCTCCAATTGCTTAGTGAATTTTTCTTTCATTTGGTTCAATTTCTCCAACTCGTCGAAGTCTAGGATGCTATCCCCAATAACCTTGGGATTCTTGAAGGTCACCCCCAGTTGAGTTTGAGGAGTTATACCGATATGAGAGGAAGATGCCCCTTGTGGAGGATTTAGGGAGGGGTCAACAAGTAGAGGGTTCTGTACGATTTGGGCATAAGGGCGATCCCCCAAGTTTTGGGAAGGATTTTCAATGGTACTTTTGCCCCTCAGATCCGGTCCTAGTCGAGCTTGCAGCAGTTGGGATATTTCTTTCATCATGTCCTGCTGAGACTTGATGATGGTGTCCCTTAATTCTTGTTGGGATCGTTCCATCTGGCCATGTAGGCTGGCCTTCAACTTGACAAAGCTCTCCTCCATTTGCTTTAATCATGAGTGAGTGCAATAAGGGTGTGGAATGGTGATAATTTTTAAGAAGCAAAATGCAATCTTTCTGAAATAGAAAGCCTTTTAATTAATAAATGCCAATTAATAAAAAAATGTAAGAAATTGTACTAATTAGATGATTATTAGCTTTTAGCAAAGAATACAAATGAAAGAATCATGCATGAATGCAAAGAGCAACACCAGGTTCGGCAAATATCATCGTTAAACGACTTTCATTAATGGAAACATTGACTTGTTACAATAACTTAAAGAAAACCAACTATACATATGTCTTCAAGGTGGTGTCGAGGTCAATGATTTCCCCTCAGAGTCCAAACAATCCTCTTTCCTTCCTCAGAATCATCATCCACACAGCCATGGAGTTCGATAGCGTCTTCCGTCAGAATCTATACTTTCCGGGCAACCTCTTGCATCTGAGTCATCCAATGTGCCAGTTCTTGTTCTTGCCTCCAAATTGTGTAGGCGGTGAAGTGTAGTTGTTCCAAACTCGGTGTCAGGCGTACTTGAATCACTCCCCTAAGGCTTGCCACATGATCCTTGAGCTATTGAACCTCGATTTCCAGCTCATTGATGCAAGTCATCAAGACTTGATTCTCCAAGTTGTTGGCTTTTAGCTTGCTAGTTGAACCCTTATGCTTGAAAAGAGATTTTTCCATACACTTCACTTGATCTTTCAAGGCTTCATTTTGGTGTTGTTCCTTCTTGATTTGTCTCGAGTGGGAGATTCATAGATTCATCACTTCTTCGGTTAAAGCGAGTGCTTGATCTTTGTGCTCATAAAATATTCTTTCGTAGTTCTCGGCTCTTGCTTTCTCTTCCTTCAATCGGAGCTCTAACCCTTCACTTGGTCCACCTTTCGTGACTCTTTTGCTCTTATTTAACCTCTTAAGCTTCTGAATCTCTTCTTTCTCCATCTTGAGTTTGAGTTCCAACTCATCTTTTTTCCTTTGTAGATATTTAACCACTCCTTCAAACTGTGTCTTCTCTAATCCGAAGTTGAAATTTTCTTGATGGGCTTTCTCCTCGAGCTTGAGGTACCTCTTTGTTTCCTCATTAAATCAGCCTCAGTAGGAAATGTGGCTAATCTCTCCTCCATAGATCTTTTTCCACCAGGATTCAAGTGGGGAATATTGTCATTGACACGATTAAATCGCCATGCTTTGTACTTGAGAGTGACCATGTACGGAGCATTTACGATCCGAACCTGTCTTGCATTGTTCCAAGTTGAAGAAGCATTGTATAACATCGTCTTGTAGCCCTTCTCTTTTGCATAATCCATATTGAACTCATTTAGACCTTTGGTGGCTGGCACAAACTGTTTTGACCCGTACTGTCTCAAAACTAAAAGAGGTGCATATGTGGTATGCCCCCAAAGGCCAAGTAATGGAACCCATGAGTGCTCTCCACATCTATAGAGAATGTCTTTGCCAACAAACAAGGTGCTCTCCAAACTATATTTTCCTCTATATTTCAGAGGATGTCTTTCCATACTTTCTCAGATCTTCGGGTTGGCCAATCATTCTTTTGTAGGAACTCTTCTAAGGGCGAGAACTTGTCGTCGTAGAGGGGCCTTTTAAAGCTGGAATTGGTCCAAAGGTGGTTGTAGAACCAAACAGTCAAAAGCTGCGGGCATCCTTGAAAGTGACCTCCACCATGCTCTCAACAAAACCTCAAAGATCGAAAAGTTTTAGCCAAAATCACATCCCGCTATCCAAAACGATCAAATAGATCAAAAACTGATGGATCAATGAGTCCCAATGCTCGAGGAAAGAGTACCAATCTATAGATCAACAAGGCAAAGAGATTTCGCTGGACTCGGCCCACATGATGTATAGAAGCTAAGGCCAAGATCCCCTCCCACTTAAGATACACTTTAATGTTCCAAGTAGTGACTTGATGCTCGACCCAAGATGACAGCATATCCAAGAACTTCTTTAACTTTCCTCGAAAAGCCTTGTTCTTACTTGGCTTAGAATATACCTGATCCAAGTCAATCTTCTTGCAATTTATAAGGTCATGGTATTCTTCGGTTGTCGGAGTTAAGTCAAAGTTACCAATCGTAAAGCAGCTGTAGGCAGAGTTCCAAAAACCCACCAAGGCTTGTAGTAGTGCTTGATCAAATGGGACCTCTAGCAAGTACGCGATGTCACCTTACTCTCCTCTAAAAGTACTCTTTGTTTCAAAGTCCCAACTGTTCCAAACCGGCTTCAATTCGAACACATCATTGAACTTTGTATTCATGAATGTTGTGGCTGACATGGCTAATCTGAACCCAGTGGCAATACTGTCTCCATCATGTAGTTGTTCCCCTTCTAACCATGTCTAGACATCAAAATTCTTTTCATCACTACTACGGACTATGTCTCCCTTTGATCTAGTTTAACTTCAAACTATTTCCAACTCAATGTGCTCTTCATGATATGATAAGATATGCAAAAAAAGGTAAAAGAGGAAAGGGAAGAAAACAAAAATAAGAGTTAGTTATAAGATAAACAATAAAACATAAATGAGAAGAGAAACACAAAACGAAATAAGCACAAGACAAGAAAATAAGGAAGTAAACCTAACCACATGAATTCTAGTTCCCTAGGGTTATCTGCATGGCTCTAACGGGGTAGGTTTCCTAGATTCTCATACATGGTTTGGTTCTAGTACTTGAACCAATCTTATTATCTACTATGGCAACAAGAACTCCAATTCTGACCCATTACAAGCTTGCGAATTGGTTTCGATTCGAGGAAAGCATGACCTAATGACGTAGAAGGCTGCTCACGTGTCAAGAGGTGTGGATTCCTGATGTGAATTACCAACCCGTGAAGGGCTACTCACGTGGGTATGTGGCATTTCACTCCCACTTAAAGGACGGAGCTCGGTTATAGAGCTTGATGAACATGATGCAACAAATATCGGTGATTCCTTAGAAATTAAATGAAAAATTAATTCAGAACCCACCAATTATCAAAGCACGTGCAATCTTAGCCACATTTTCGAGAAATGATCAACCTCGTTAAACTTAATTGAAATTCCAACATTTTCCATCATTTCAAAGCAACAAATATTCTTTTGTCCTAACTCTCTTTTGTTTTGTAAAAACAAATTGAGGTCCCCAGTGGAGTCACCAAGCTGTAGAGACCTTTTATATCTTTCAAAACCATAAGGGTTTCACAAGTTCGGTGCCACGAGTTGTCCCCAAAATCATTCTTTGAAAATTGGATTTAAAGGGGGATCACTTTTGAAAATCTTTATTCTTTTGAAAACGATAAATACTTGGAGTCGCCACCGGCTACTTGGGTAAGGTAGGCCGAACACCATAAAGAAACCAGAGATTCATTATTAAAGGGTTCGGGAGTTAGTTACGTGTGAGGAAGGACTAACGCCCCTATCGCGCTCGAGAATCGGTACCTGAATACTTGTTGCCTTCAAATTGATGGAATTTGAATTGAATTTAACTCGGCATACTTAATTGAAAATTTGACCTTAATTACATGGGCTTTATCAAGTTGGTAGGTTCGAATTAATTGAACATTTAATTAATAAGGTTGACGATACATCAGACCATAGATTAAATCGACATCGAATAAGCCCGACTGTTGTGTTAATTAATGGTTCAATTTTCGTACATCACCTTTATGCATGATGCAAGCAATTAAGATGTGATGTAATGGTTTTGTCAAGTTTTAGTTTTACCTTGAGTTGGTAAGAATTAATTCAAATATCTGGTCAACATCATTTGAGCTCGGACTGTTACGACACAAATATCGGAACTAATAGATACCTTATTTTTCATGATTTAAATTCATTAGCATGAGAATTAAATGGGCCATATGAATGAAAAATAAAATGGATGGCAAGTAAAGGCTTAAAGATAAAGACAAAAAAGGTCCACCCAAGGCCCTAATATAAAGGGCCCAAGTTATGGATCATCCAATTAGTGATCTAGTGGTTAATTAGGTGATTCTGGTATTAACCTTAGGTTGATTAACCCTAGAAGGCTAGAAAACCCTAACAAATTATGAGTCATCTTGTGATATGATAATTAATTCGATTGATTTTAAACTAGTATTCCAATAAGCCCAAAATACTATTTAAAATAATCAAGTTAATTAATCATAGCTTTTAATAAAAATGTTAGTATAATTCTCATGTCAATTTTATCTTAAAAGATAATTAAGTGGTGTTCAATAAATTTAATGAATTTAACATTTACACCGATAAGCCAAGGGTAGATTTAAATTCACTAAACTGATTTGAACCTTAAGGCTAACTACGGATCTAAAGCTAATCTTAAATTAATCTAACTAATTTAAAACCGTGCCCCTATGAGACGAGCACACGGCTTAAATTAATTAAATTAATTCCTAAACTAATCCAAAGGCCCTAACTAACACCAAGTCCATCTAAACTAGGCCCAAGGCCTACTAAGCTAAAGCTAATCCTACGCCCAAATCACAAAAGTCCCAAACATCTAAACTAAACATACACATTAAAAACACATTTGCATATTAAAAAAGGTTCTAATTACACATTATATACTATATATAGATATATCATATGTTCAAAACTATATTATATATATATATATTATAACATCTATGTATCATACATATTATAAGAAAGCTTGTATTATATATTTAAAAAAAGCCAAATTTCATATTATATATATGTAAACCTTATGAAAATCCTATCATAGATATTACAAAATAACCTTATATGACATATATTATTATATAAAGAAAAAACTATATATTATATATTTTTGAAAAAAAAAGTCCATATATTATATAAAACATATATGATTTATATTATATAGAAACTATATACTAAATATATATTATAAAAATTATATGTTATATATCTATTATAGAAACTATACATTATATGTATAGTAAAAAACTATATACTAAGTATATTATATGAAAAATTATATACTATATAATAAACATATGTTAAACACCAAGTCAAGCATAAAATCACAAATCCATATTATAACCAAATAACATGATATAACATTAAGAAAATAAAGCTAAAAATTAATTGAAATAACAACACAAGATTTAAATTGAACACTGGAAAAATGACTAAATTAAAAGAAAACGAAAAACGAAGGCCAAATCGAAATGGGGAAAAGGGACGAAGTTGAAAAGCCTTTGAAAGTTCCAAGGACCTGGGGTATAATTTAGGAAGGCAGAATGGCATGCGGGTGCAATTTGACCATGCGGAGGGACTAAGGCTGCTATTCTAAAAGATGGAGACCCTCGTTGAGTAAAATAACCAGGGCAGAGGTCCTTAAAATGAAATTATGCCATTTTTAAAAAAAAGGCCGACTATATAACATATTTTTCGGGAAAAAAATTGACTCTTTTTCCCTTTCTTTAGAAACACAATCTAAAATGGCTCACCCGTTTCTTTGTAAACAAATCCATACCCCCTTGTTTTCCAGAATTCGATGGTTAACCACCGCACTGTCCACCGCTCATCGGTGCCGGTGACCCAAAGCCCCTTTTAAAAACAACATTTTTCTTCTCTGGAACCCAAATCTAGAAATAAAACCCTCAGGACACAAAGAAAAACCTCTATTTTCCTTAAAAGCCGAGACCTTTCTTTATGAAAGATGAGAACCCCTTTCGGTCACCATCCCTTCGTTTCAGCATGCGCGACCTTAAGAGGCCAGAAGGTTTGTCAACAGTGAGGGGAGGCAGAACGACACGAAAGAAAACAAAACGCCTTAGGTAAAGTCCTAAACCCCTAGACTTTTCTTTTTAATTTATTGCTTCGAAATAAAAAAAGAGATACCTTTGAAGTCTTTTCCTTTGTATTGATATTGCTCCTAGAAATTCCTCGTTGATGCTTAGGGATTTACAAATATTTTGGGTTCAATTTTTATAACCGAAATTACATAGATTAGGAAAAAGGAAAAAAAACTATCTAAAACGCTATTGGTTGCCTCTTTTCTTTTGTTTTTATTCATGCCATTCTCTGATTTGGTCGTTTTGCTCCCTAAAATCTGATATTGCTGTTGAAATATACCGTTGCTCTTGACATTCTTGTTTGTTTTGTTTTGCACGACGTGGCTGCTTGGTGGAAGAGGGGACCATTGGAGCTGTCAACGATGAGGAGCTGGAAGCTGGGCGTGTGGTACATGCGCCAGTGAGGAATGTGAAAAGCTGGAGCGTGATGGAGTCAAATGAACGTTGTTGCGAATCTCATGCGCGAGCCGAGTGGGCTGAATGGTTTCCTTCAAATTCGATATGGACCGTCAGATCTATCCTAAATCAGACGGTTGAAGACTGACTGCGCATGGAGACAACAAGGGCATTAGGGTTTTCTGTTTAATTAATACTGGGCCCAAAATGAGTCATGTACTAGATTATAATTTGGGCTTAGAAAATAATGTAAATGGACTAATAACTAATAAACTTTGGGCTTTTAGCTACATACATTGGGTTTTATTTAATTTATATACATACATATTCTGGTTTCTATAGTAATAGTAGAACTTCCAATATGGCAGCAATTTTTAATAATTAGATGACAATATGGCAAATTATGATAATAAACAACAACATATCACATATAAGACTAGTATAATATGAGATTTCCATCACTTTACTAGCAACATTTTTAGTGTTTTTGGGTTTTAAAAACATAACATACAATATAAGACTATTAATGAATAAAAGGGTAACTTTTTTTGGATTTTTTTGGTTTTAATGGTAATCACATTCATATATACAGATATTTAAAATTAAGCAAAGACCAAAGTGCAATATTTATAGTAATAACATATATATATAAGCCTATTATTGTAAAAACAAAAATAAAGATAAAAAGAGTTTCCCGAACAAAATTAGTGATTACACGAAGTTAGTTCGGGTTATAGTATCATGTTGTGCATGTGGGGTGACCAAGGATCGCAAGTAATGGTCGTGTAAAGGAGTACTGATGCTAGCTCAATGCGGTATTGGTACTCAATTCATCCGGTGTCGATACTGATCGGTCATTACCGGTACCCGTGTATTTATTAGTTAAGCTTCAAGTTAAAGATTGATTTGCTTTGGAAGCTGCGAGAAATATCATTTAATTCTAACTAAAAGGACACAATGTTATGGTTGGATTTAGGTCCTATGGTTTCTGATGGACCTTGAGATCTGGTTGTGGGTGTTTTAGAGAAAGACATGTCAAGGCAATGGATTCTTCCTATATGGTATTGCGGTCAAAATATGGTGAAGTTAAGAACGTCAGTTTGTACCAAGCTTTCGCCATGTGTTTTGGGAGACCATATGGAGCTGTGTGTTTAAGATTGTGACAAGTATTTTACTTGCCATTAGTTAGAGTCGAAGATTGAGTTCTTCAGAGTTGTTGTGAAGCTTTGATATTCCTTTGTGGGAATTGAATCGGTGACCGTGATTCTTGTAAAGGATTTGTGAGTGCACAGTTTCATTGGGGTTACGTTGAGTAATGATATAGCCCTTGGTGGGTATTATTTGATATTTTCGACAAAGGTGAGATCTAGATAGAAAATCTACTTGGTTTGTTTGTGGGTTTGGGTGTACGACACCGTAGTGTGTACATGTTACCCCTTGACACGAGATTTTAGGTCTGTGATGGGACCTTGTCCTTTGGTGAGATTTCATAAGATGAAAAATCTGAATGCTGGTACAGATGATGTGTTCTCCAGACATTCGATAGTTTGAAGTTTAAGACTTGCGTGGACCAAGTTTTGGGGAGCTGTTTTAGTTGTCGAAATGAGTTGTCATGATGAGTTTAAGTTAAGTTCTTGAGGCGAGTTGAGACGCTGTCTGTTTTCAAAAGTCTTGCACCGGGCAAGCGATGTTATAGATATGAGATGCAATCAGAGTTAGAGTCTCCTTCAAGGAGTCACCATGAGAAGAATTGTTCTATTTTGAATGCAACAGCTATTTAATATATTGTTCTTTCTAGATCTTACGTTGTTGTGGAAGGATTTTTATGTGCAACAACCTTTTGGGTTCTACAACATAAGTTAAGTTTCTTTGATGACGTATTTGTGTAACAGCTTTGTCAAGGTACTGTTGGGTTATGCTTGTCGTTTGTAATGTACAGAGCGAAGATGGATTCCTTTTATGAGAAAGAATCAGTTGAGATTATGTTTGTATCGTTAGAAGAAAAGGGTTATAATTGACAAGTGTTGCAAGAGATCAGATTAGCGCATCGAAGTATGTTTGAGAACGTTGGAGAGTTATAAAAGTTTTAGCGTCTTCTCTGGTTTACCGGTATAAATTTTGAGGATGAAATTTCTTTTAAGGTATGGAGAGTTGTAACGACCCGAACTTTGGGTTAGCGAACCAGGTCTTGGGCCTTTATCTTGGGAAAATAAGTTAAGGGTTTTTATGTTGGGCCCATTATTTGGAGAAGAAGAGTTTTGAATTTTAAAAGGATCTGGGGTGGTTGAAAAGTGGAAGAGGATAGGATTGAGGAGAGAGATAAAAAGATAAAGGTGGGGTTATGTTGGAGAGAGAAAAATGAAGGAGAGAGGGGTTTGGACCTCGATCTACCACCGTCTGAGCAGCCTTTATCGACACTGTCACTGTCATCGAAGAGAGCTCACCGAGATAAGTTTGTTAGTGGTCACCATGTCACTGTCATCGCTGTGACTTGTCGGAATGGAAAGGATAAATAATTAGAAATAAACGCCATCTTCTGTCATTCGTCATCGTGAGATGTTACCATTGTTGGACTCACCGGTCGAAGACAAAATGGTCTAGAGCTCACCGGTCGCATACAACCACTAAAGGCCATCCCACGTGCCACCACCTGTGCGTAGGCATGCCCCATCAGCTGAGGGGAAATAATCAGCCGGTCGGGCCGAGCTGACCCAAGCTGATTGGACCGAGCTGGTCTGCCAAGCAGAGCCACCAACCGAGCCGAGCTATCGTTGACCGAGCCGTATTAACCGTTGATCTAGCCGTTGACCGTTGAATAAGATGTTGAATTTTTCTAAGAGACTCTACCCAAGGGTTTCTCGACGTTCTAAGTCCGTTGTCGTAGTCCATTTCACAAAATTTGAACCTGATAAGCTATTTTTATGCTTTTAACCTTTCAAATTCATTAAAGTAAGTAGTTAAGAGATACTTATGGTATTAATTGATATACGAGGATTATTCGGGTTTGGATATCGAATCAAGTGGAATATTTTGTAAGCTTATATGAGGATTTTAGCGATAACGACTTAAGGTTAATACACCTGGAACTCCTGTTGCTTCATGAGCATCATAAATGTGGTTTCTTTGTGTGTTAGTATCCGCAAAATAGGTAGAAGATGAATAAGCATGAGTAGAGACTGGTATTATGAGACTCGATATTTATGAGATGCATGATGATGCTATGAGTATGTTGAGACTTGTGGAGGCCTTAGAGACTGTGTAGGGTCATTCGAGATGGTCGTATAATTACTTGATGATTGCTTGATTGATAATCGTGATGCCTTGTATGCTTGTTCGAATAGATTATTGTATTCGATGGAAATTGTGCAAAGGATGAATAATGGCAATATTCGAATAAATGATTATGAAGCCGGTAATTAATATTAATTGGATGAATGCGTTAGTAAATAGACCCTAATGACTTTCATAAGCTTTAGGGATCGAATAAGCTTGGTAATATCATAATTTGAGGAAATTATGTGAACATATGAATAGGGTATCGGTACGAGCTTTGGTCGTACCGGTATGCGTTTAGGGGTTGTATCAATACGGGTCGACTCGTACCAGTACTTGTGGAAATTAAAGACTTCTAGTAAGGAGTTTCAGTATCGGTACACGTATAAGTACCGATATCCGAGGGTACTCTATCGATACTCGTGTACGAGTACTGCTACCTGGTACGATAAATAATCTATAAGTGCAAGTTAAAGACAGAAATCAATGTGAATATTAATAATTGAATTATGACTTGAATAAATATGATAACATGGATTAATGGAGCTAATGAATAAGATTAATTATATACGAGCCTAATGAGTAATAAATCGGTAAATGTTGAGTGACTTGTCTGTAATAACAACCATAGGGGTCCTTGGTGGATCGTGTGTTGTTACGTGCCAAGTATGGGCACTTGTGTGGTTGAGTCACCTTTGATTGATGGGATATGGATACCCAATGGAAGAGTGTTGCAACATCATGGTTAGATATGCCGGATGTACATTCCCAATGATGTTTGATGCCGGGCCTCATCCAATGATACTCAAGGAGAGATACCGAGTATAAGTGTACGTTCTCGAGGCTGTGTGACATGGGCCTCACTCAGAGTGTATATTCTTGAAGTTGTGTGACACCATGCCTCACTCTAGGTTTGTGGTATAACTTTTTGTGCTTTTGCTTAGTTGATCTGGTGAGATCCTGAGTATGGTTGGGCCTTGCGTTCCATGTTTGATGTGTTGCTGGTGAGAGCATGTGTTTAGGCAACTAGTGGTAGCACCACATGTTTATTTATCTATCCTTATTTCTCGTACTAGCTTGCATGCTTATGTTTATGATTAGCATGAAGTATAGTAGAGTAGAAGTGTACCACTGAGCTTTGTAAGCTCAATGCTCAAAATCGTTATTTCTGTGCATAGGTTGATCGTCAGATCATGGGATCAAGGAGAACTATATGTACGAGATTCCAGCATATGGAGGCTTTTAGAGTACGGTACTTGTGTTTAGTTGGCTATGTATTCATAGGGCCTTATGTGGTCGAGTCTATAATTTTTTCTTTCAAAATTTAATTAATCTAGTCAATTGTTTAAATGTTTTAAAATAAAATGGAGCTCATTTATAAATATTTAAACTATTTATCTATGCTTTCAACTATTGGATTCTAAATATTTTAGAAATAACTTGTTTGGGTTAAACCCATTTGCAAAATTTTATGGTTTGGTTTGGGCTTGAGGTTCAAATTGTGACATCTGGGTCGGGGTGTTACAAATATAACTTTCATGAAAAAATTGACTTTTAATATTGTGAGTGCACCATATACTATGTGGTTACGGTGCTTCGTCAAAAATATCAAATGATAATTACCCACCATTTCTCTATTTCTAACCTAAACTACTCTCCTTTATGGCGAGCATTGTTGAATGTGTGGGAAATTATTCACAAAAATATCTTTGTACTTGTAGGTGATGGTAATGATGTTTATCTGTTGAATGACACTTGGGTGCCGACTTTAGGACCGCTTCGACCTTGGGCTAATATGGCTCAAACTCATATTGATCATTTGTACTTTATGGACCTTCTCCACAGTGATGACCAATGAATTGTTTCACACTTATTGTACCTTTTATATCCATCTGTCGTTCCTCATGTTGTTGGTGTTTTGCTGCCAACCTTTAAGGTCACTCGGGACATGGTGGCTTGGAAACGCACGCCAACTAGATCCTTCACCATTACTTCGGCGTATGAAGGTATGGTGGAAGCATCTTGGGAGGCCCTTGATCCCAAATGGTCCCGTATTTGGTCCCTTCCTATCGCTCAACGCATCAGGATGTTCTTTTAGCTTGTTCTCCGCCAGCGTCTCATGACCAATGTTGAGCGGGTGCGACACGGCTTATCTTCTAACTCTTCATGTTCGAGTTGTGGTTTTTGCAATAAAATAATTCTTCATATCCTCCGTGATTGCCCCTCATGTGATGCTTATGGAAGTCTATTGTTCGTCAGGCTAGCCATACGATTTTTTTTGTCGCTGCTTTAGAGCATTGAGTTCTTGATAACATCGGCACATCGAGGGCCATCAAGCATGATTCTCCCCTTTGGTCTTGCTTCTTTAATTCCTTTATTTGGTAGGTTTGGAAGCGAAAGGATGATTTCATTTTTAATGGTGAATGTCTTCCTTTATCTAATATATATAGGATTGAACTTGCGTGTGCTTCATATTTTGCAGCTAATATCCAGGCAAAGGCTCCTTACGCACAACTAATTGTTGATTTGCTCCAATAGATTACACTGCCCCTTGATTAGTTATGTCTAAATATTGATGTTGCGTTTTCCCTAAATTATAGCTCAGGATTGATATGGGGTGTGCTTCTCTGGCCCTCAGGTGATTGGATTAAAGGTTACTGCAAGTCAGTGGGTATTGTATCCTCACTTTATGCTGAGCTTTGGAGTATTCTAGTTGGCCTTCATGTGGTTCGGTTTATGGGCACTTTAAAATTCAGCAATAGAGTCCCTGAGATAAACTGACAATTAGATAGTGTCAGATCTATATGATCGATAGACAACTTTTTAAGACATCTTTGTCGTTTAAATCTATTTTGAGTAATGCCAAGAACAAACATTTTGCCTAGGCCCGAAGGCAATAGGGAAACTTTTTTAAGGGCGTGTGTGCGTTTGTTTTTAATGAACGATGCATTTCTACAAATTTTCTTAAAATTTAACTTATTCATATGTCATGATTTTTCCATACATATATGTAAACACATATATAGATACAGGGCCCCCTATTTTTTAAAAATCATATCTTAGAAAAATAATATTCTTTGCTCATTCATATAAGCATCTTGCATTGTTAAGAAACAAAAGATTTCTTGCATTACTCTCTATAGAGATTTAAAGTGCAGGGACCTAAGGCAGGTGTCTACTCAGATCAAAAGTTTGAAGCCTTCAAGGTACCCAATAAAAATGATATTCGAGCCCAAGATTAAGTGGGGCATCAAAACAGACTTGAGAAGATTTGACCAATGATAAATTCAATATCCCTTGAGAACGAGAAAAGAAATGGCGTCAAGATCATTCAGCTTAAAAATTTAAATTCAGAATGAGAACAATGAAATTTTAGGGGCAAACTTTTGTTAGGGCAGATGTGGAACAAGAATGGATCAGAAGATCAAGCTGGGCCAAAAGAAAAGGACTTCTGCAAGTGTTCCATGCATCTTCATTCATCATGAGGGCATACATGAAAGCATATGCATCATAGCTTCACCAAACATGTTCATACACAATGACATCTAGTTTGTCATAAAGTATTCATAACTTGAAGATTTCGACAAAGAATTCCATGCATCTTTGCATCACCGTGAACACATGCACATGCATGCCATTTGCATAAATACATTACAGGAAACTAACTTTACACTTTTTATTCAAAGAAATTTTCTCAAACCAATTCCTTCCATAAGGGCATGTTTCCTCAAAAACAAGAGTTTCTTAATTTCATCATTCCATACGTACATTTTTCTCAAAAATGAGACTTTCTTAATTTTGTCCTTCCATAAGGACATTTTCTCAAAAAACAAGAGTTTCTTAACTACGTCCTTTTATAAAGACATTTTCTCAAAAACAAGAGTTTCTTAACTCCATCCTTCCATAAGGATATTTTCTCAAAAACAGGAATTTTTTAATTCTTTAATTTTATCATTCCATAAGGATATTTTCCTTAAATCATGAATTTCTCAATTCGAGCCTTTCACAAGGATATTGTTTTTTTAAGATAAAATCTCTTAGTCAAATCTTTTTCAAAATATATCTTCTTAAATCAATCATATATTTTCTTAAAGGTATTCAATCCTTTCTTAAATGGCCAAAATTTAGAGCTTTGATATTCTCAAACAAGAAGGAGTATATAGTTGTTAACAAATTCCAGTATCCTTGACACGAAGGAGTGGGGCAAATATTTGTCTAGTGCCTTCAAACAAGAATGAACAGACAATCGTTAACAAGATCCAACATCCTCGACACAAAGAATCAATCAGATCAAACCTTTCAATTTTATTATAGAGCAGTCAGTTTATCACTCACTTTGACCAAGCACTTTTTTAACGTTGGCATGTCTTATCTTCCCGAAAGAATCGTGAAGTAGATCAATAGACCAAATTCTATTTCCTTAAAATAGATGAGCTAATTGATCAATATTAAAGAAGAGAAGACAATAAGATCAACCAAATAGAGAACAAGCTGCCAAAGAAAGAAGAGTCAGAAAAAGAGATGAATTCAAGATCCTCGGGATGTGACCTTCAGGAGTAATGCTAGGACCTTCGGGACATCACCCTCGAGAGTGATGTTGAAACCTTCGGCAGATCAACCAACTTGTTCTGATCCTTTCTCACACATAACAAGGGTCGTATCTTGATTAAAATTAAATCCCAAAATCTTGCCTCCGTCAGTGGTGTAGCAGATCAAAATCTTTTTTCAAATCTTGCCTCTCCAGAAGTGCGTAGCGGACTAACCTATCATGCATCCTTGTCAGTCTCGTAACTTGATCAAACTTTTCCCAGATATCGCCTCTACATTTGTGGTATAGTAGATCAAACTTCTTCCAGATTTTGTCTCTCCGCCATCGGTGTAGCATATCAAACTTCTTCTCGGTCTAGTCTCCCCGTCAATGGTGCAATGGATCAAACCCTTTTTAGGTCTTGCCTCTTCGTCAGTATTGTAGCTAGACCAAACTCTTCTCGGATATCACCTCAGAATCATAGCTAGTTTCCAAATAGAAAATCAACAAATCAAACAAAAAAATAAAAGCAAAAAGCAAAAAATAAACAAAAAAGCAAAATAAAAAATCAAACGAAAAATAAAAACTCCAATCCTGGTCTTATCCCTCCGTTAGTTTTGTAGATGGACCAAATGTGCAAAAATTATGATCATGCCTCTTCGTCAGAGTTATAGCTTGATCAGAATCGAACTATCAGATCCTGCCTCTTCGTCAATGTTGTAGCAGAGCAAACTCTTAGATCATACTTCTTCGTAAGAGTTGTACCTTGATCAGAATTGAACTCTCAGATCCTGCCTCTTCGTCAGGGTTGTAGCGGATCAAAATCTTAGATCATGCATCTTCATTAGAGTTGTAGCTTGATTAGAATCAAACTCTCAGATCACGCCTCTTCATCAGAGTTGTAGCTTGATCAGAATCAAATTCTCAGATCATGCATCTTTGTTAAACTTGTAGCTTGATTAGAATCGGACTTTCAGATCCTGCCTCTCCGTCAGTGCTGTAGCGGATCAAACTTTCAAATCATGCATCTTCGTTAGAGTTGTAGCTTGATCAGAACTTTCTCCAGATCCTGCCTCTTCTTCAGTGTTGTAGCATATCAGCCTTTTTTAAGATTTTGCCTCCCCGTCAGTGCTAGAACAGATCACCCAAATTTACAGATTCTACCTCTCCAAGATTGGGTGGAGTAGATGAGCCACCTTATCATCAAATCTTTCAATTAAAAGAAGAAGAAGAAGAAAAAAAGAGAAAAAAAAGAAAATAAGAAAAAGAAGAAAAAATAGAAAGAAAAAAGAAGAAAAATCTGTCAGGTTTTGTTTCTTCGTTACTGTTTCAGCTAGATCAAATATCAGAACCTTCATCCTCCGATCCCGTCTCTTCATTAGTGTTGCAGTTAGATCAAATATCAAAACTTTCATCATTCGATCATGCCTCTTCGTCAGTGTTGCAGCTGGATCAAATATCAGAGCCTTCATTATTCGATACCTTACCTCTTCGTTAGTGTTGCAACTAGGTCATATTTTCTCCAGATCCTTCATTTTGAAGATTTTGCCTACAAGAGCGACCGAGTAGATCAATTGAAAGCCCAAGAAGGAGCAGTGGCCAGAGAAATGAGCCCTGACCCAACCAGATAAAAATGGTCATCATTTTGTCTTTGCTTCATTATCGTTGCACAACAATGAGCAAAGAGGGGCAGCTGTAGATGCCCATTTTTGTCTGGGCTTAAACCAATAATATTACAAAACCATTAACCCATTTTAAATATCCACCAAACCCAATGATAATTACACCAGGCCCAATAACCCAATCTAACAAAAAACCATAATAAACCTAAGCTAACCCTAACCCTAACTACACTCAACCACCGCCACTCAACCCTAGCCATCACCGCCGCCTCCATCACTTCAACCACCACCGCCGTTCGACACCAAGTCGTCCGTCATCACCGTCAACAATCTCATCGTCGTTTTTATCTAACCCAAAACTAATTTAAACACTAAGCGATACTCCAAATACACCCAATTAAATCCTAAACAAATAACCCCAATAATCATATCTCTGCCACCACCGCCCAAAACTCATTATCACCTGCTGCTACCGCCCTTAAAAGCCATCGTCCTTGTCATCTTGCTACGTGGAAGGACGACGGCCGCCCACTCTCCTCTATAAATCTGCGACATGCAACAACGTGGAGGAATATAACAGATTCGAACAAAAATGAGAGACCAGATTAGAGAAAAAAGGGCAGGATTATAACCAAAAAAATCGAGAACCAAAGAACAAAAAACAAATAAAATCGAAGGTAAAAAAAACTCTTCGGTTTATCTTAGATCTACTTACATAGAAACGGATTTAGGAAAATCGGACCTCGGATTAGTGATTAGGAACCGAAACCGAAGGAAAACACCCATTTGCATGCTCTCCGGCCGCCGTTCGCGGCAATTTTCCGTCCCCGACGAACGACGGTACACGGTAGTCGACTAGGCGGCGCTGGGTTTGGACAAAGGGAGAGGAAGAGAGAATTTGAGAGAGTCTGAGATTTTTTTGTAATCCAAAGGGGAGAATGATTTTTTTGGGCAAAAATGGGTATTTATCCCCAACGCAAAATGACGTCGTTTTTCCCTGGTGTAACCTGCGCGCAAACCCAACCCGGATAGATGATCCGCGCTTTTTTATGAAATGGGCAAATTGCACTTCCAATCCTCCCGCCTTCGCATCATAACAATTTTGCATTTTAATTTTCGTTTTATTTAATTTCGGCCACTATTTCAATTTCTGTTTATTTATTTATTTATTCATTAATATCATAATTATTATTAATCTTACATTATCACACTAATTATATTAATTAGCTTTATTGTTATATCACTGTATTATTATATTGCTATTTATTTTATTATCACTATTACGATTATGTATTATATATTATATTGTTACTTTTTATTTATTATATTATATTTAATTATTATTGTTATATTATTATTATTGCTAAAGATATTATATATTATCATTATTATATAATTTATTATTACTATTATTACTACTATTATAATTATTTATCCTATGTTTATATTTCAATGTGTATTAGTACATCTACATATGTATATATATTCGTACACGTCATATATACTTTTTAATCAAATTTTAAATTAAAATGACTCTTTTTATCGGAGATTATTGTGAAAAATGTACCTCGTACGTAAGAAGTGACTTTTTTCGTTAGTCCCTATTATAAAATATCATCTTTTGATTATAAATTATAATTTTGAAAATAGATTCCCTTCATTCGGGAATTTAACGGAAATTATGCCCCGGGGTAGGGGTGTAAATTCCTTTCATACAAGAAATATTCTTTTAAATATTTTAAAGGATCACAAATTTTAAATTAAATTTGAATTCTTAATTTCCATCAGACAATGCGTAATCGACTATGTACCAATTTTGGGCGTTGTGGGGTGTTCATCTTTCCCCACACGTAACTGACTCCCGAACTTATTTTTTCTGGTTTTCGCGGACCAAACTGGTCGTTTTAATAAAATAACACAAAAACAAATTTTATTAAAATAGCCGAGTTTTCTGGTGATCCAATCTCACCTAAATTAAAAAGATTGGTGGTGACTCTATCCCAAAGATTTTTTGTAAAAACGCGTCAAGCATACCACCGCAGGCGGGGACCGTCGTTACAACCGTGATGGTCCTCAGTACAGTCGCCATAGTCGGGTCACCCAAGGAATTACTTGACCGTTCTTTGTCTGCCTTGTAGCTGTAGCTTCTTATACGTCGAGTTAATTATGATGTTCATATAATGATACCATATGCACTCTTTTCCCTCCATTTAAATTAGAAAAGTTTTTTAACGAGGCCTATGGTATCGTCTCCCCATATCTAATAAAAAAAGGCAATTACTCAAACCCTAAGTTTGACCGAATAGATCAAACTCTAGAGAGAGACCTTATGACCGATCAAGGAGTAAATAACAAAAATTCTTCTAATTTTGGAATTTTCTATTTTCTTAATATTTTTAATTGTTTTTATTTTGAAGGGAACTTTGATACTCCATAATTGTTGGAATCTGAAACAAATAATCTTTTAAATTTTTAATGAATTTTATTGAAAATATGAAAATATATTAAGTATATAAAATATAGAAAATTAAGGTAAACTATATAAATAATCTCTTTACTGTTAGCCTTTTTCTTTTTTTTGATCATCCAACTTCTAAAATGTATAAAATAGTCACTTGACTTATCAGAGTTTTCATCTTTGTGTCGATTTCCGCTAAGTTAGTAATAGACTAGAGGATGATGTGGGTTTTTTTTCATAAATTGAAAAAATAAAAAAAAACAGTCCTCAAAAATTATATATTGTGCCAAGTTGATACTGATTTTAATAATTTTAACTCTAATAGTTACAAATCATATACATTTCATCCTTCATCAACAAAATTGCATACTTTTTTACAAGCCTTGCAATTTAATAAAAATTAGTAATTCAGTTTATTTATTTTAACATGAAATTTTTATCTTTCAAATTTTATCTCAATCCCCAACACATATTTCTAGCTTTATCCTTGCACGAATGTTTTTAATATTTTTTTGAACAATAACTATCTAGGGGCAGGGAAGAGAAATTTACTCTTGATGAGTATTGAACCCACAACCTAAAAGAGAGAGGATGTCAATTGTGAGCTTTTAACCGCATGCTCTAAAAATTGTTGACTATTTTAAACATGTTTTAGTTTAAATGATATATTTATGGAGGTAGGTTTATATATGTGCATTTGAAAATTAGATGTAGTTTAAAAAAATATTTTGCATATTGACTAGTAAATCAAATTAAAAGATACATTCTTGAACCTAAATATGAATTTATAATTAAAAATATACTATATATTAATGTTAATATAATTAAATTCATAAGAAGAATTAAATAAAAATAATCAAGTTTCATTTCAAAATAATTGTATTATTTATGCTAATAAATAGGGACCAATTAAATTCTAAAAAAAGTTTTAAATTAAATAAAAAATCAGGTTTTTGGGTATCGGTTCTAAGCACAATATTAAGTCATGAGCTCCACCTGTGGACCCGTGATATATAGTGGGTCGGATACCTGACTCGAGGAAAAAAATTAAAGGAAAAATACCCCGGTTTTTCTCCCAGGTCGATGGGTCAACAAATAGGATATTTTTGAACATCCCTAAAATTAAAGGAAAATACTTGGGTTTTTGTTGTTTATTTGAACTCTTCCCTTGTTATTTGCAGCATTGTTGGTGTGTTGCAAAATATCTATTGCAGCAATGAAGGCGTAAAGGGATAATTAGCATCTTAGGATCTTAATATGAACGCACCACCTGAAATCCTAAATTCTTAAAAGTAGGACCCTTACAGTAAATTCGCCGCACTACCACGCGAGTTCTAAAATTATATTCTTTTTTTATTCAAACTCGCCTTAAACGTATGACGAGTTTTATTTTTTAAAATTCCCGGTTTAAACATTAATCACGAGATTAATCCTAAACGAAACTCGCCGTAGGAACACGACGAGTTCCCTCTAGCTTAACGGTCATTTTGGGTCTAAGCATAACGGTGTTTGAAATGATTGAACTCACCGTGAGTTTGGCTTGGTTATTTTGTCCAAAAAATGTTTGATTAAGTTGTAAATTATCTAACATTTTGTAATTCTATTTGAATGCACAAGTAGTATAACTAATAGGTTGTAGAGTGTTTTAAAGATAATGTAGAAGTTGAAATAAATTTTTTAATTTTAAAATTGCAACCCTTTAGGTGAACTATGTAGTGGTGAAAAGTTAGATCAAA
The DNA here is from genome assembly GCA_019671005.1 of Hibiscus mutabilis. Classification (NCBI taxonomy): domain Eukaryota; kingdom Viridiplantae; phylum Streptophyta; class Magnoliopsida; order Malvales; family Malvaceae; genus Hibiscus; species Hibiscus mutabilis. Next base: position 17,096,137 of record CM033715.1, read on the forward strand.
ATGAATTCTATTGAAGTTTCATACTAATATTTATGTTAAAATATGGCTACTTAATAAAAGAACAATAGATTTATTTTCTAGATGGACACTTTGGCATTCTATGACCTGGAAGTCTACAATTCCCGCAGAGTCTAGGTTGTCCGATAGGTTCGTGGTGATGCATGTCGTCCATATCATTCTGAATCATTGTAGATCTAGGACGTCCTACTTTTTCCCTTCGCAGAGTTGGGTCAGGAAAAATTGTGGTCCATGTCTGCACAGAATTCCATTCAATTTCACTACCGATTGGTGGGAATTCCATTTCGTAGACCTTAAATACTAAATGAAGCCAGTATACAGGATCCATGTATTCCTTGAAATCGATCTTGGCAGCGGAGTATGCAACAATGACATGCTCACATGGAGTCTTAAGTGCTTGGAATTTGCCACAGTCGCACTCCCTTTTTTTGAAATCCACCATGTACAATGTTGGGTCAAAACCCTACATTGGTCGTGGTATCTCCAAGACACGAAAAGAGTCGTCGTTACGCGACATCGGCGGCACATGCAACCCATTCGATTTAACAACAATTTTTTGAATTTCGTCTCGTATCTTCAGGTGGAATGTAAGGCGTTTTTGCAGCATACCGGCAGCTTCTTTGCCCAAGGTTGTGAATAGCTTGCCCAAACAAAAGTACGTACCTTTTACGATGGCAGTCACTGGCAAATTTTGAACCCCCCTCAATGAAGAGTTGATTGCCTCGGCCAGGTTGGTTGTCATGTGGCCATATCTGAAACCGCTGTCGTATGTGTTGCTCTATTTTTCTTTGAGAATGTTTGCAACGTACTTGTAGCCCAGGCCATTCTTCTCCCTCAACTCTTCAAGCATTTGTTCAAATTTGTGTTGAACTAGTTCGTACCCTGAGACATGACAGATTGTACAAATGAGATATAGGGAAAGTAATGATAAATAAAAATACAACAAATATTAAAACGTACCCATGCGTATAATGAGCCTTCCTTCATCGTCCTTCTTATACCAGCTATGGTAGTTTGTGGCAATGTGGCGTATGCAGAAATGGTGCTCAATGTTTGGAGATTGAAACTTCCTGCCCAAAGATTAGATCGCTGGCTTGATCCTACCTCCTCGACTTGAGATCAAACAAACTCGATCTTTTTTTATAATGTAACGACGTAGCTTCTTGAGGAAAAATATGCTTAGTATCTTCTCTGGGCATGAGTGCGAATGCTATGGGTATTGTCTTGCGATTGTCGTCTTGAACAACGGCTAATAGCAAAACTTGCTTGTATCTTCTATACAAGAATGTGCCATTGATGTGAACAACGGGCTTGCAATTCTTGCACATATTCATACACTTCGGAAATGTCTAGAAAATTCGTTTGAATTGGCAAACATCAAGAACCACACGATCGTTCTTGTAGTATTGTTCGGTTTCCAAATCTGCGATCATTCTAGGGTTATATTTCTTCATGATGTTTATCCAAGCTAGGAGCTTGCTGTAAGAAGCGTCTCATTCCCCATGCAATCTCATGATTGTCTTGTCTCTTCCCCTCAAAGTCTTTTTATACGATAGCGTGTAATCGTATATTGTATTAACATGCGCCTGTAGCGCATAAACAGTGACTTGGGGCTTGCCTGGACAATTGTTTCGACATTCCTGGTAATAATATTAGAGTCCAGGTCTGGATGATCCTACCTGTAACCGATGACACAACAAGTATGAGGGCCGTTGTAGACTGTGATCTCACAGATGTTGTCTTTTCTTTTCATCCTGTTAACCTGCACCTACTAGTTGCATCCTTGTGTCGATTTTTGTGTACATTGACATACGTATTTCTTTGATGTAGCGTACTGCACATTAGAGTGCACACCGTAACATATGTTGTAGTTTTTAATAGCAGTTTCGTCGCTCTTTTTGAACTATATCTTTTCCCACAAGTCATCTTTTTTTATTGCAAAGTAAGAACTGTCAAAACCCACGTCAGGCACGTTAGGGAACTCATGCACGTCCATTGCTGCCAAGTCGATGTCGTGCATATGCGCCGGAGGCTCATACGGTGTTAGGGCATTGCTTCTTGCAACATGTCCCAATTAATTTTGATTGAAGTTTCCAGGGTCGTTATCATCATTATCAGTGTCACTTTCAAATTCAGAGGTAGAATTAGCAGCAACATCTTCAGGCTCTACGAACAACCCAACCTCAGCACCATCGGGGTTGCGCTCTTGAATTGGTTCTTCTGTCGATGTGTAGCCTTCATCAACGTTCATGGATGCATGTGTAGGTGCATAAGTCGTAGTTGTAGACCTGGGAAAAAAATTAGAAGGAGCGTAGCTTGGCTTATTTAGATCGAATGATGCAGCACAAGAGTGCCAACCCCTTAAAAACTCGATCCACCAAGTATTGATTGATGCCTATCAGCGTATAGATTAAAGGTGGAATGTTGAGTTGATGGTTGTTCGACGTTTAGGTCGAACAATTTAGAGTACGAATGTCCTGCTGTTGAACATACATGTTCACCATGAAACGCAGGGGTATAAGCAGGAACGCCAAAATTGTAATCCACCATCAAAGAGTTGAAATCATATGTTGACGCCTGAGTTGCGACTCAGCTTTCATTATCACCTGCTACTTATTCACTAAAATCTACATACAAGTAGCAAAATTCATCTTCGTACCCCGTATGCGTCTCAACCATTGCTTCAACATCGTTTCTATTTCCAATTCTCATTGTAATGTATGTCACTGGAAACAAAGATGTCTGGAACCTGCAGTAGAGAGCCTTTAGTGGTATGTTACGCCCCACAGGTACTAGGTGTTTGATCTTCTTGACTAGCTTCTGGAAAGGAACGAAGTGAATGAATTTGATCCGAAAAAATTTTAGACTCAAAAGTTTTTGTGGTATCGTCTCCCATATAGTTTCCATCGTAGTATACGATTGCTGAGATTGGTGCTTGAGCCATAGTAAATCGATGTTTGTTTGAGACTAAAAGAATTTAAGGTTAGGGTTTGTTGGTGAAATTTGAGGGTTTGTTTGAAAGTTATAGAAAATGAGAAATAGATTAGCGGGTAAGAACTTAATGAGTTTAGAAACTCTCCATGTATATACGGTAAATTCCCTTTACGTAATCATTGTTAATTACATTCGTATTGGAAATGTAAACTTGTAGCATAATTTCAATTCTGATCAGAAATTGTGACATAATGAGCCAAACTCGTCATGTCTATACGTTGAGTTCACCCTAACTTTCCATGCATGGACGGTGAATTTTGCATGTCATGTCAAACTACCAACTCAACTGGTATTACACGGAGACACGACAGGTGTAACTCGGCTTACATGAAAAGTGATTTTATGTTAGAATGCCCAACTATAAATATTTGGGAACATGATGTTTGATTGTTTAAAACCTCCATTTCAAAATTTAATTTCTTACAACATGATGTCTGAAAATGCATTCAAAATCGGGGTCATTTTTATGTATAAAAGCCGCGTAGTTGCACGAGCAAAGTTTGCCTTACAACATTAACCAAGTAGGGAGAGATCATGGTGTAAATGGCCAACCAGTTTCTTACATGGAGCACATGCAGTAGTTGCCATTGTGCAAAATCCGTGGCAGCGGCATATCTCATGTTGAGAAACTTTGTACAGCACCCATTGTATCTCTTCATTTTCTGTGTTTAGGGGGTAAGTAATGCTCTGCAAAATCTCCCCAATCCTTTCGTAATCACGTCTTATTACTTGTTACTACCATAATCCAGTGAGTAATGATCGTTCTCTTTTCGTAAAATGCATACCTCTTCGTAAATGACTTAAGGTTATTTCTAGGATCATTGTATCTCTCCATTTTGTACGTATTATAATTGTATTAAATTTTTTACTCGTTGCTTACTATGTGAAATGTAGTCCTATAGGGATATTTAGGTGTGCTTTACGCCGTCTCTAGATATTTTTCTACTGAATTTTTACGTTAACATCAAGTACAAGCGTTTATTTGTACAACTACGTGTCCTTCGTTTCAAACAACATTCAAAAACTGCACCGAAATATACGCTGAAAACCCTACCAAAACACCTCTCATAGGGGGTTTAGGCACATTTTACGCCGGCTCCAGAATTTTTTTCAGACAAATTTTTTACGTTAACATGAATTACAAGTGTTTCTCTATACGACTACGTGTACGTCGTTCGATCCAACATTCGAAAACTGCTCTAAAACATGCGATGAAAACACTAGCAAATATAGTCCCATAGGGGTGTTTGGGCACGTTTTACGCCTCCTCCAGATGTTTTTTCGGACAAACTTTTTAAGTTGACATCAAGTACAACTGTTTATCTGTTCAACTACACGTCCGCCGTTCGATCCAACATTCAAAAACCGCTTCGAAACATACAATGAAAACCCTAGAAAATGTAGTCCCATAGGGGTGTTTGGGTGCATTTTAAGCCAGCTCTTAATGTTTTTTCAGACGAATATTTTACGTTGACATCAAGTACAACTGTTTATCTATACGACTACGCGTCCGCCGTTCGGTCCAACATTTAAAAACCGATCCCAAACATGTGATGAAAACCCTAGAAAATGTAGTCCCATGAGGGTGTTTGGGCGCATTTTACGCCGCCTTCGGATGTTTTTCGGATGAATATTTTACGTTGACATCCAGTAAAAGTGTTTATTGATACGATTACGCGTCTGCAGTTCGGTCCAGCATTCAAAAACTGCTCCAAAACATGCAATGAAAACCCTAGAAAGTGTAGTCTACAAATATCCTGATGAGTGGTAGAAATGTGGAAATGATGGGCAAAACTCACCGGACATGCACGACGAGTTAGGGGTAACTCGTCGTGAAGGTTCAACTAGTTTTGCCCGTTATTTCTATTTCCAACATAAATATAGCACTTCTGAATTAACGCATTTGTTTCCATACCAAAAATTTTTTTCATTTTTTATACGAACCAAATTTACAAAGTTCATGCCACTGCATCAATTATGTTGTACATTGTTCAGAACGAGGCTACTAGAAATCATAACGGAAACTCCAATTGCTGACGTATTGTCTCATATTACGAAGTTCTGCTTACAACATTACTTTTTCGAGAAACCGCGTGGTCCTACATTATTTGGGATGCAACCCAAATTTCACCGTCAGGCCTATGGGGCATAATGTTGCACACATTTTTATTCCATACAGGACCCCTATGCGTCTATAATGATATATGCGGGTACTGCATGTCATATTCCATGTTGACTGACCCCATTTTTTGCTCGAACAACCTTGTAGTAGCAAAAAACAATTGGGCAGTCAATCATATCAATGAGTTGTAGTAGTGAGTGAATCTGTTGTATACTATAAAAAGAAAATTACATGTACTCAAGCATATGTATTAAATTTCGAGGAGTAATCCATCAAAGAGTTGTCAATTTCTTTTTTATATTCTAAATATTTCTTATTGTTATAAATGTAGTAATTCGTTATTTTCGATCGATGGCAACACTCTACATACTTCGTTACGTGAAAAAAAAACAAGAATAACAATTATTTGTAAACTAAACTCAAAATTTTATTAATCAAAGAAAACATGCATTGGGTTCAAAATTTATTAAAAGACAAATATCTAAAATTAATAAACATAATAAATTTTGTGAACTCAACTCAAATAAATAATTAAACCTCTCTGAACTCTATCGACCTAACTTCTATGTCAGGTTAGGCTTCGAGTTTCGAATCATGTTCTTGGTGTTGGTCTTCTGGGATTTCAAACAAAGTAACATAAGCTTTTCGTTGGGCTTCGGTCGTCAACTTCGGTTTTTTGTTTTCCACAAACCACTGATGGTACTCAAAATTCAAGAAATTGAAATCATAGGGAATATGATCACGAGTCAGCAACCTGCTTGACCTGTAAAGCTACCATGCTATGTATGACGAATATCTCTTTGGCCAATTCTCTTCGTTCTTACCCCGTAAGTCTACCTTATCATACCCATCCTTATTGATCGGGTCTTCCGGCACAGGCTAGTGGTATCCGAACTGCCTAAGAACCCGATTGTCGTAAAATATCTCGACAATCACAAAATTTAGCAACGACATTATCGAACACCAATTTTCGACATCTTCGTAGGCATTATTCGGAATCACATAGAGAATATCATCATCCTCATCATATGGCATCCATCGGAACTGCAATAATACGTACATAACTAGAAAATTAGATCAAAATAAATTCAAATTTTAAAATTTTGACCTAAAAAGGATTTTGCATTACCTGCTCTTCGCAATGCATGTCAATATTTGTTCTCACTGTGAGAATTAATTTTACCTTCAACGCTTTCTTTTTGAATTTTTTGGCTCATCTACACAATACAAATACATAGATGGATCATGGTTTTCGTAAATAACTTTTAAAATATTTATGAGAATTAACATTATTACCTTGAAGCGAGTGAGAATTCAAACAGAGGATCACAAATAGGAGCCAAGAATGGAAGCCTATACTAGGCCCATGATTGTATCAGCACCACACACCCACCTATATCGGCATACACGAATCTGTTGTTGACATCTGTCGGTGTCGCTGTCTTACACACTCGCGGTACAGGAAACCTAATATTGCATATCTCTAACTGAATCTTCTTGCTACCCACGATGTCTCCAAGAACGGAAGGTATTGCGTGTGCACGTGAGAACTTGGTTTATCCGACTTAGCGTACCACCAATAAGGAGCAATATATAGGCTCGAGCACCAAACTCAATTTTCGCCGTTGTGGAATTTCCATCCACTTGAAAATCACTCTTCAGTCATGTCAGCTTCACACGTTTACCATCAAAAGCATGGGCCGATGGTGTCTTCCCTAAATACTTGTAGTAGTAATCATAAACAAAATAATTATTCTGACCAACGATTGGACTGCCTGAAATTGGGACACCGAGATGCATAGCAACATCTTCGAGGGTGATTGTGCACTCCCTACATGACATATGGAAGGTATGTGTCTCCGGTCTCCGACGCTCTACCAACCCATTAACCAACTGCGGCACGATTTCAAACTCGTGAATCTTTGACGCGTACATAAAATCGAAATTCTCCAAAAATCCCATTATGTATTGGCTTGGAGGATCGCTCAATATCAAGCGAGACCGAAATTTTGAATCTTCTTTCTACAAACACAGTATTTAAATTAAAGTAGTACTTTATCATTTAAAAATAATAAAGTAAAAGTTGCAAAAAAAAAAAACCAAAAATTCTTACCAACATTCTCATGTTTTTCGCGATGTGAGAATCTTGAATTCTTAACAACGCCATATTTTTCCTCAACAATTATACTCAATTAAATGCCTAAAACATCACAAATCAATCAAATTTTAAAATAGTTTTGATTAAAATAATAACAACACAATTTACTATTCGAAATAAAAAAGTAGGCATATATAAAAAAGAATTCGGGTGAACAAAATAAATCATATTAAAAAAATTAAATGTACTCTAAAAATATAAACAAACGTTACCTTAAACCTGTTCAAATTATGTGCAAGCTTGCTTCTTTCAATGTCGTCTGAGAAAATCTCACGGCTCTACAAACTATTTTGTTTTGCTCGAACAAAAGAAGGTGAAAAAAAATTTGTGTGTTCTAAACCCTAACCAAACTATCTATTTATAAGATAAAAAACCTAATATGCAAATCCCTAAAAAAGCCGTATTTTTTCCCGTAATATCCGTAATGGTTGTTAAGCCAGAGGGAATTCACCGTGTTCTTACGACGAGTTCTGTTTAGGATTAGGTTAATCCCGTGATTAATGTTTAAACCAAGAATTAAAAAAATGAAACTCGTCATATGTTCAAGGCGAGTTTGAATAAAAAAGAATATGATTTTGGAACTCGTCGTAGTGGTATGACGAGTTTATTGTAAGGGTCCTACTTTTGGAAATTTAAGATTTCAGGTGGTGCGTTAGACACATTAGGATTCTAAGATCCTAATTATGCCCTTATGCCAGCAATGAAAACAATGATGGACTAAGGGGTGTTGAGGGGCAATCACCCTCAAGGGCAGTTCAAAGGTTTTGGGGCCTTGTTCAATTTATTATAATGGGCTCTTTAATTTATAATAAGTAAGAGATATATTTTTTTAATAAAAAAACACCTTAATAAAAAATATTATTATATTATCCTTTTGAGCAACAAAAAAATGACTTATAAATATTTAAAAATCAAACATTTCCACTTAAAAGATGTCATCTTTTTGCATGGTTTAAGTTTTAGATTATTGTTATATATATTCACACATAATTATATATATAAATTTATAATTTTTTTACAAATATTTAATTTAATTTAGGTTCTCTATATTTTGGGCTCCTCTCTCTTGGAAGCCCTGTGCGGTTGCTCCTAAGGTGCCTGTTCAGAACCCCCACCGATCACCCTACCTAAAAATTTTAAATTTCCCCTAAAATTTTAAAAATCTTTAGTTTGAACCTTTAATTTTCTTTGTATTTTCTATTGACAGTTTGATTTCTCATCCCCTAAAAATTCGTAATTTTGCACTCCTTACATTTCTAATGTAGTTTTCTAATAGTTCGCATCCTCTCACATAAAATTTTACGTCCGTCCCTGAATGTTTGTTATAAGAAATTGATGGGAAATGTAGAACTTTCATCTTCGACTCCATTGATTAACCCAAAAGCACACGAGTTGATTGTCTTTGGAAGAAGTTTTGCATCTGGGTTTGGTTTAGGGATTGGATTATATATATTTTTCTGAATTTGTTAGAATTAAGGATGAATTGACACGATTTGTAAATGATGGTTAAAACACTATTAATTTAAGATCAAATTGAGGCAATATATATTTTTTAAAGATTAAACTTATTATTTTGACCATATAAGAAAATATCACATCATCTTTTATTATTGACGTTACAAAAATAGACTTCAATAAAATTCGACAAAAAGAAAAATGGATAAATCAAATAACTATTTTTGTATTTGTATGAATTATGGACCCAAAGCTATAAAACGACTTATTTTTTAAGCTTTACCAGTGGACGGTTATAAGTTTGAGAGTGCACGATAACATGAGGCCCCGCTCAGCCTCTTAGTCCTCTTGTCATCCCATTTCGACCTCACAATCTCGACAGTATCCATCAGGTCGTCAACCCCTCATGCCAGCACCGTCAGTCATTGTGGGCCGGGATGAACCGAGAAGACGCTAAAGCAATTATATTTTTTTGAAAATTTTAGATTTCGTTTGATTTTAAAAAAAAATATTTTTTATTTTTATTTTTTAAAAAATTAGAAAATATGCCTGGTTAATAGAAATGAAAAATTATTTTCAAAATTAAAAATAGTAAAAAATATGTTTAGTATAAAGTTTTACAAAATAGAAATGAAAAAATAATAACAAATAAAATATAAGTAAATAAACTAAAACTTTAAAAAATGACATTAGAAAAATTCGAATCCGGGTTAAAATGAAGTTAAAATTTTAAAAGCTTTGTTTTCATATTTTTCATTTTCTTAAAATATTTTCATTGAAAATATTTTTTATATTTTTAAATTTTCACTTATTTTTATATTTATTTTTTAAAAATCATTCTCAATTTTTACAACCAAACACGTTATCTTTATCGTTTTTTATTTTCTTTTATTTTCCAAGAAAATGAAAATAAAAATGAACTCATTTTCTAGAACCAAACACACCCTATCGTATATTTTAAAATGATTACATTCTATAATATTGATGTAATCTCGCACCTTCTGAAATTTTAAATTCTTATATAATATTATTAAAAAAGTCTTCCTAACATATAATTCTGAATTCGTCTCTACCTATTAAATCTTAAAGCAATATTTCTTTTCGTATTTATCCCTATAAAATTTTCTTTAAAAATTAATTTATTTATAAGTTTACCGCACTTTCCAACTACATTCTCACTTGCAACAACGTCCACTTCCACATACAAACAAAAAGCATGTTATGTTCTAGCCTAGGATAAAGAATAAATTATTAAAAATTGATATTGTATACCACATTAAAATAAACGAAGCAAATCGTGGCACTTTGTTCATCTTAAAATATTCAAGTCAACTTACGATCGTCAAGCGTTCATGTGAGACTATTTTTGTGACATGCCTAGTCTCTTTCTTTTAGGAATACATAGCTAATTTCTTGGTCGGTCATAAATTTTACGAGTTTTTATAGTGTCGGTCCATCGAATTGACAACATAATTCATAATATATGGTATTTGGAATATGAGTGCAAATTAATTAAACTTGGTCATGCAGTTGTCCAACAACACGAATTAACGTGTGGGACCCGCTTTCTTGTTTTCAAATCATTGGTTTAATAAGAATTTGAAAATTGGGTGATTATGGTAGTTTACTAAAACTTGGTAACTAAGTATAGGATTCTTTATGGACATAAATATTTTCACAATAAATCTTGTTTTGTATTTTTATTGTGTTTGATTATATTTTTCTGGTGAATCTATCTTCAGAATTCTGAGTTGGACTAATCCGCCATGGCTGGAACCTCTGCAACTTTGCCAATACAAGAAACGGATGTTACAGTTCTAAAGGAAACGCTTCGCTCTCAGCAGCAGCTCCTTCAGAAGCTATATTCGGAGCTCGACGTCGAAAGAGAATCCTCCGCCACCGCCGCGAACGAATCTTTGTCGATGATACTGCGGCTGCAAAGCGAGAAGGCGTCAATGAAGATGGAAGCAATTCAATACAAGAGACTGGCCGAAGAAAAGATTGCTCATGCTGAGGAATCACTAGCAATTCTTGAAGAACTTATATATCAGAAAGAAATGGAGATATCTTCCCTCGAGTTCCAAGTTCAGGCTTATATGTATAAGCTTCTAACCTTGGGGTGTGACCATTTGAATGATCTCGAAAAACAGTTTACATCGAATCGACTTGCAGAAAGAAATGATGCATTCAACAGAGAAAAGGGTATTAAGTCTACTATCAGACGACTCAGTTCTTTGCCTGCAAGTTTACCAATAGATTTCTCTTCCAAGAAGAGTTCTAATGATGGAGAAAACAATACAGCACCGGTGCAGGATTCATGTTCGAGCACGGATGCAAGGAATTCTGACACGGTAGTTCGCGGTCAGGGCTTGGTTTCATGTAGAAGTTCTGTAAATTCAGCAGCTGGTGAATTCAATTCCTACTTGGAGCAGATCAGATTGTTGGATGAAAAGGTGAAGCAGATTGCAGATTGTAATGAAGTTGGCCTAAAGAAAACTTCAAAAGATAAGGTTGAATCCGTGTCCCTAAATTCTAGCTCATTGAATGAATGTTATAAGATAAAATCTCATGAAGATTCAACAGAATTTCCCATTTCAAGTTATGCTATTTCCTCTGGTGTTGTTCATGATATATTTGAAGTTCCCGTTATACAAAAGGTTCCTGAAACCAGTGCAAAAGGCAGTACTTGTTTTGATGTGGAAAAGTGTAATGGAAAGTCGGTTTTGGAAAGCGATGATCGGCTTATAAAGCAGGATTTGATACCGGAAGATAAATTGGGATTACCTGTTAAAGATGAAGTTGACCGGATAAAGATGAATAACTTTCTAAGTGCAAAGCCTGAGGGAAAATTGACTTGCCTGCTGAAATATGCAACTGAATGCATAAAGGCAAATAGGTCGATGATTACGGATGCTGGCAGCAAATCGGCTCTTCATGACTTAGCCGCCAACATTACCGACTATCAATCTGAATTGAAACAACTTAGACAGAGTGTTGAGAAGCTTGAGAGTGGAACAAACAATACAAGGCATGAAATTGTAGAAAGAAGGGATGAGGAACTGAATTTGTTGAAGGATCTAAGAGAACAGCTGAATTCAATACAATCCGAGCTGCGAAGATGGAAACTGAAGAAACCGCCGTCCCCTACGAACGAGGTGTCTCTAGTTCCTTTCACAGAGGTATGATCATGATCTGTGATTACATTTTCATTTTTATCACTGTCTACTATACATAAGCAATGCATTCCTTTGATCTGCTTCGAAACATCAATGTGCACAGGCTTTTTCTGCATTCTGGGTTGTTTTGTATTCCTTTTCTTCAAAGCTTGATAATGTGACCATTTTATGTGCACAGGCAATGATGTACTTTTGGTTGTAATTAAGCATTTGATGTTGGAATCAACTCAAACAAGCTGCAGTGATATCAAGGCTTGATGAATGGTGCACACATTATGTATATGGTATCTTTGATTTCATAGTGAGGCTGTGATAAAACAGAGTTTTTTTCTTCAAAAAATGAGAGATTGTTTTGCATATAAAATGAACATGATACAGAAGTTGCATGCAGAATCAGAGGTTTGATTGAGCATTTTTCATGTATGTATTTTCCTCCTAAAATCTAGATGGTTTTGTAAAACCGAATAGTTGTTGATATATGCACATATGTTTTGTATCACTGAGTAGCATGCATTGCCATTAAGCATAACTTGGATCATCAAGCAAAATTCTCGGTGAAAGAGAAACCAAGGAGAAGCTTTATTATTTTTTTTTTTTACATTTCATGTACAACAGATTCGGATATCGGAATCCACTATTTGACTGTTTTACCATTGGGGTTAATGGATTTGGGTATCTCTGTGGATGTGAAGAGAATCATATTATTCCATGTCTCGGAAGGTTTGCCACTTTACAGTTTCAAGTTCCTGTGACTACAGGTCAACCTGCTGCAGGCAGAAGAAAAATGGTGAAACCAGAAATGGATGGCAGAGATTTATCCCAGATGAATACATGAAGAATGGCTATCTCCAATGAAACGTCAATCCCCAGACTTTATACGACTATTTTCTGATTCAATTTCGAAGCCATTTTTTATTTCAGGATATGTAAATTGCCAGTAAACTCAAATGTGTTGGCTATTGGTCTTTCAGTAGCAGCTTACTACATTGCCTAAAATCCCACATCCATGTAAAGGAACTGAGCCAGAAGCAGCTTATAAAAGAAGCGGGATTAAGCCATAAAAAGCATACCATTCTCGGCCTTTTGGCTAAGATCAAGTGTAATATCTGTTATTATCGGTTTAATATCTGATACGTGAGTTATTGGCTCACATGATATTAAATTTATATTTTGAGGGTAGAGTTTATTACAGTAGCTTGCTACTGGTTCTCTCACGCGTTGCCCATGCGTTGCACTATTGCTCGGGCCAGGCGCACCCCACCAAATTCCTGTTCAAAATTTATTTCTATTTTTGATATTAAATTTGGAGGCTTCGATTAATTTTTGGATTAGCTTCTGTACTGAATTTGTTTGTTTGTAGTTTTAGTAGATTAAATTATTAAATTTAATTAATAATTTTAAGGTTTTGAGTTAAGGTATTAAATTTTGACCAATGAATAAAAAAATTAGTGGAACATAATGTTTGAATATAAATATATTTGTATGTATATTTTACATTTATTTCGTGTGGTAAATGATTTTATTATTTTAAACTAATCTTTATTTATTTTTTTTAGTATTTTTAATGTGATCTTGTAAAAAGATTTATTCAGTTTTAATCTTTAACAAAACTAGCACCTTTCGCACAAAATTTTTAACCTTAAACAAAACTAGCACCTTTCACACAAAATGAAAGTTGTTAAAACTCGAATATTTTTACACAAACTTTCATCAAATGTTTAATGTAAATTATACACATGATTTTTTTGAACAATTCGTACATAAGAGAGGGGAAGAGAAAATTTGCTCCTTCTAAGTCTATAACTCACAACTTATAAGATGAGAGATGTCAATTAAAAGCTTTTAACCACTTGCTCTAGAGGTTGTTGATCACGTGGATTTTGATTTTATGTAATTGTACACAATATTAATTTTTGTTCAATTGTATAATGTAATACTCATTTTATGTCCGGGCCCTAGTCTAAACCCGTTTTAACCCACCTAATAACCATATTTAAAATTAAGAATTAAAAAAATTATTATTATTTACAAACCCAATAAACTTGATACCTAAACTAAACTGGCCCAACTACATACTCATTACAATCCAACCCATCACCATTACAAAATTTATAACCTAAATACCCAAAATACCTTTAACCCTAAAAAGAATAACCTAAATGCCTATCCATCTGACGCCCGCCGCCCATGCCTTTTCGTCTCCCTGGCGCATGCATGCCACGCGCCGACTCTTCAACTCTCGTGACTTGAACACGCAATACCGGCCATCTCCACCGCACTGCACCATCACCCGTCTAACTCTACCGTTCGCCGCATTTCAGACCTGCAAAACAAAAAGAGGCATGATTAAATCTGGAAAAAAAAAGTAAAAATGAATGATTTTTATATTTTCATATATGTATCTTTTCGGGTATAAACCCCAACAACATGCAATGTAAAAGGCCCCGAGGGGATTCGATTAGAAAATAAAAATTTCTCAGGTTTCGAATAAAAAAAAGACAAAAAGCTCTCTCATTTTCATATTCGTTCGAGGCAAAAACAAAAATCGGAGATGGTAAAAAAATGTTAAAAAGGAGAAACCCATTCGGTGTTGCCTAGATCTAAAGAAAATAGGAGAAGATTTAAGCAAAACTAAGTTGAAATTCGAGTTTAGGAGGCTTACCCGAACAAAACCGTGTCCTTGCATGTCGCTCTGGTTGCCGAAGGCGGCGGTTCCCATCGCCGATAATGGCGTCGTTAGGCGGCACTTGAGGCGGAGATGGTAGCCGGCATACGGGCTGGGCAGAGAATGAGGAAGAGAAAGTTGAGAGAAGTTTGTAAATTTTTGGGGGTTATCAGATTAAAATAATTTTTTTGGGGCAAAAGAAGGTATTTATAATCTTCTCAAAACGATGATGTTTTACCCCTGGGTAACCCGCGCTCAAACCCGACCCGACCTAGGATCCGCGCATTTTTTAATAAAAATGGGGAAATTGCGTATTCGGTCCCTCCATTTCTATATCCTTCATATTTATGTTCTTTAATTTGCACTTCTTTACTTGTTGGTCATTATTTTCTCTTTTATTTATTCATTTATTTATGTTATTATATTATTATATATTATACTGTTAAACTATTTATTATTATTATTATTATTATGTTTTTATATTACGTGTATAGTTTTTTTTTATTTGAAAATCACTTACGTATTATATATTATATGTTATATATATATAATATATGTATATTAATTATATAGTATAGTATAGTATATTATATTACATATGTATAATGTATATCGTGTTACTATATTTAGTATATTATGAAATATATATTAAGTAAATGTATATTATTATTTTTATTGTATAATATATGTGTATTATGTTATATATGTACATTATATCGTGTTATTATTATATATACTTTCTTTTTAATATCTTTTTGCATGTATTTTTAAATATTAAATTCGGTTTAATATTAATGGAATATTTTCAATTTATTTTCGGGAACTGACTAGGAAGTGGTGTCCTAACTCATTCAGGTGCCATCTTCCTTAGTTATTGTAAAAAAGAAAATATTCTCCTTAAACCGCTTTTTGGATTAAATTTTAAATTAAAATTCAAGTTTTTGTTTTCTTACAACGACACAACACTAAATCAACAAGGTACCAACTTTGGGCGTCGTGGGAGTGCTAATCCTTCCCCACGCGTAACCAACTCCCAAACCCAAACGTTTTAGAATCCCTGGTTGACTTTTTGGTGTCTGACCTACCAAGTGGTCTGTGGCGACTCCATCTCCATTCTCTATCTCCCATTTTCAATATGTTCAAAAACAAGAAACCCTTTATTACAAATAGCGACTCCGCTGGGGATTTTCTTTTAGAAAGTCAGGCCATTGTTGATTTTTGTGTTGTCTTGCAAAAAAATGAAAAATCGATTTAATTTAATTTTTGATCCCTCGGTATTCATGCATGAGCTATTTGGGCTCCGTAACCGCTAAGTGGGAGTGATTACTTTGTCTCGTGGGGTCTTCACCTCCGTATGGCATTGTAATTTACTTTCGGGGCACCAACCTTATATTTCGTGGGGTTTTCATCTCCGTATAGTATAAGGGGATGTATCCTCCCAAATCGATGTCTAAGCGACAGTTCGGGTACCATTTTTCTCTATATCCTAACCGCATATAGTGGCCATAGAGCCTACCTTTTAGAGTCATACCGGTACTTTGCCCATTTAGCAGTAACCCCATTAGGCCTTGCTTGCCTATTTGATGCCTTTATTTGCTATTTATGTACAATTTTTTTACATGTTTTAATTTTTACTTTATTTACCATTATTTTATTAATTCATTTTAATCTGAACTAATCCTTTTTCTTTTTTTTTTTGATCGCATCATATCAAACTTATTCATTTTGCATTAACTGCATGACGCCATTATCACATTCTAATCTTTGCATTTCACAAGCATAAAATACTGATTCACAATTGGTTCTCAATTAAAAAAAGATTTGTCATCGGGAGAAAATCTAGTACCCTAGATGTCAATGCAACATTCAAAGTTGCAAATGAATTTTGTAAGTTTACAAATTATGCCACGAGAACCATTTTTGAATCAGTACCTTCGCATCTAGGATATGCATCTTGCATTTAAATGCATACATTTCAAAATTTCAAAACCAGTCCTCAGGGTGCCCCATGCCAAGAAATACTAGATAAAGCAATGTCGACAGATCTAGCACCATACTGAACCTATGCAAGAGCCCAGTCTATGGGTATTTTTGAGAATAACCTCCGCGTTCATACAGACACCATGCCTCTACAAGGCCCCAATCTAAGGGCATTCACCGATGAGTTAAGGAAGCGAGTTACCGATGACGAGTCAGATTTCTGCACCCTAGATGACAACATCAATTATCATCTGTAACATTTCGCTAGAGGCGAAAGTAATGAGCCGCCATGAATTAACACAACAAACTTATAGACCCGACCCAGGGGCAGCATAACGTAATACATTCATGAGAGCAATGAAAGCCCTTCAAGAAAAGGCGAAAACATACTTCAAGCTTTGAATTCGCTTCAAGAGCAATACTAGACGAAAATGTTGGGGCATTCACCCGAGGAAGTAATCCAAAAGACGATCGAACCCAAGGGAGGTTGGGGCATCCTCACATACAAGACACCGAGCACTGCTAAATCAAAAGCAAAGATCTGACCACCGTAGAGTCAAAGGCATCCCTTTAAGGGGCAAAATAGAATCTTTCATTCACATGTTCATTGTGATCATCTGCATTAACTGCATACATTGTACATGCACTTAAGTCATCATGCATTTAGGCTAGACACATGTATTAAACACAAAGTTAGGTGCATCCATAACACATTTATTTTTTGCTTGAATGTACAAACAGGTCCAAGAAAAAGACCGAAAAACCTCGACTATGGGGACAACAACATGATGACCAACCTTTAACCCCAAAGGAGGCCGAATATACAAAAAGCTCAAACATCTAGATAAAAATAGTAAAATTTTATGAACAAATTACTAACTAATATTTCATTTTGTTTTCAGGTCATGACTCCCCACCATGGAGTAGTGGAATCATATTTTTCCCGATCTCGCCTCCGTTAATAGTGATTAAATTTTCCTCCAGATTTCAGCTCTTCGTCAGGGATGCAGCAGATCTTGTATTTGCCAAATTCTGCATCTCCATCAGTGGTGTGGTTGATCAAATTTTTGAAGATCATATTTCTCCGTCAATAGTATTCTAATCAAATTTTCCTCTGGATCTTATCTCTTCGTCAGTGGTGTAGTGGATCCCACATTCTCCAAATCTTGCCTCTCCGTCGGTGGTGTAGCGAATCAAGCATTTTGCGGGTTATGCCTCCGTCAATGGTGGTTGACCAGATCATGTCTCTCCATCAATGGTGTAGCGGGTCAAACCTGTTACACCCCCTTCCGGGTCCGATAGAGAACTAGGTCGGAAAGTGTTACTTGAAGACGAAACCGGAGATCAGAATCGGAATTAAGGGTTAATTTAAAACTTTTCGACATAAAAGGACTAAATTGTAAACGTTACAAATGAGTGACCCTAATCTACATTCTTTATTACTGACTGGTAATTAGACTCACCAATTATTAACCTGTGAAGTTTCGTGGTTATCGGATATCTTTAACCTATCCATTTGAGCCATATAATTATTTGTGACCAGGTTGTAATCTTTTAAAACTGTTTCTCAAGCCTTTTAATGGAATTAATTGACATCATACCGATAAACCTTAGGTCGTATCGATACGCTATGTTGAATTTCATAATTCCCAGACTCAATGTTAACAGCCCCGTACCGATACGTCTAAGCCCGTATCGATACACTTTGACTTGGGATGACTCGTTTCGGTACGCCTGAGGTCGTACTGATGCAATTATTTCCCAGACCTTACTGCCAAAGTCCGTATCGGTACACTCCCTAGTGTATCGATACTCCCTGCTTCGTCAAGTCTAATTATGTAAGGCCGTATCGATAAGTTAGTCTTGTAATAACATATTTTATCTGGTTTTTACCTAATTTAACCCCTCAAATGTTATCCAATCATTACCAAATTTTACCAGCAAGCCTAAAATCCATTACTCTACCGTCATCCCACATTTTATAGTATTTTGAATCCGTTTACCTAGTTTTCACTTTAGGCTCATTTTAGGTTCATTTTAACAAACTAAACATTCCCAAAACATACAATTTCATGCATTCAACACTAAGTCATTATAGGACTTTTACACAACCATCAAAATACTTATACAAAACATATTTAGACCATATGCCACTCTACTAGGAGTTTAAAGCAAGGATATGCATACATATAGCTTACGAAGAGGTGACTTGCAACAAAAGCACACGATCGAAAGCCGAAATTCTTGCAGGTTCCTGAAAATGCATGAGACACACATGTTAGGCTTATATAGCCTAGTCAGGTAGTTATAACAAGAGTAAATAATAACTAGTGTCATGAATGGCTTAGGGATCAATTGGGTAACATATGCATGATTTGAAACATATAATCTCATACTAATCCACAAATCATACAAGTTTATAATCACCAAATTATACTTCATATACATACATTATTTCTTGAATTGGTACCATTGGATACACGGATTACCCTTTACACCAATCATATAGGAAAATAGGCCGTAACCTTGAGCCGTAGCTCTGGAGAGAAATCCCTTACACAAACCATCCTTGTTTCTCCCACATATAGGCCATAGCCCCGGACCATAGTCCACCCTTACTTATACGAGCTCAGTAATCCTATGTCATGCCAATTGTATCCAATGTCCACATTTACAGAAAATCACATATTCCATGTTTATCGGATTATAACATATCAAATATCAAAATTGAGCCTTAGCTCTACATATCACATGTCTAACATATCAAGCGTGTCATATCCAAACTTACACATATCAAAGCAATACAAGACACTTACCAAAATTGCCAATCGAATCCAACATAGTTGCTCTACATGAGCTCTTAATCAAATGTAAACATATACACCAAATAATGCAACGAGATGGCACCGAGCCTATCCCTTTACACAACTACACTCACCTTGATTACGAGGCTCTCGAATCACAATCCCGTTGTGCTTAGCTTTCTTTGGAGATGATGAGGAATCCTTCTCCACTTCTTGAACTAGCACAAAATTAGGGGTTTGAATTAGAATTTAATTTAAAGTTTGAAAACTTGTTTCTAGATCACCAAAGCTTTAAAGTCAACATCAAATTGATAAAATCAACATCCTAACTCATGGGCCTTCCCTTGAATATAGAAGACCTAATTTCGAAATTAAACTTCAATAGAAGGTAAAATCATAGAATCAATAGAGGGGTTTTACTCACCGTAGCGTGGGCTTTCAAACAGTATATTGAACTTGAACAAGAATCAAAGATTTCACCGAGGTGCTAGCTTAGCTCAAATAGAAGCTCAAGGTAGAAGATGGAAATGGTGGTGTGAGCTTGGTGGAAGACAAAGATTTTTAGTATTGCTTTCTATAGTGCAAAGATGTGAGCCTCCCTTGTCTTCTTTTCCTTTTTAACTTATTTAATTCCCCCTAATCATAGCTTACCTAATCTTTAGCCAACAGGAACCTTTCCTCCAACAAAGGGTTTCCTAAGCCCAAGGATTAACAACTCTCTAAGTTGGCTCATGCCCTCATTTGGTCATGAGTTTTGATGAGGGGCAAAGACAAAAAAGGAGGTGACTCATCACCTTTCACCACTTCCCTTCAAAACGACATTATTTTGGTTCAAAATAGGGGACCCGTATCGATATGCTTATGGTCGTATCAGTGTGCCCACGCCAAAATAAGAAAGTTAGTTATTGACGATTAGACTGTATCGATACTCGCATGGCCGTATCGATACGACAAGCTCAAATTTGCACTTTGGGCTTCGAATTTCATATAAGGGGTCTATTTACCCACTTAGGGCCAAAATGTAGTTTCATTTATCATGAAGGGTACAAAAGTCAATCATTACAAACATTATTACATCAGTTTCAAAATTTCTGATCACCGGAACCTAATTTCAACTAGGCTGGTTCTTAGGATGTGACAACTCTCCCCCTTAAGAAAATTCATCCTCGAATTTTCACTTTAACTGAACAAATAGGGATATTGCTTTTGAATAGTTTCTTCGAGTTCCTATGTTGCCTCTTCAACGGAATGGCTTCTCCATAGAACCTTCGCCAAGGGAACAAACTTGTTACGAAGTCGTTTAACTTTCCGTGCGAGGATCTACACAAGTTCTTCTTTGTACGTTAGATTGGATTGAATCTATACAGATTTCGATTCAATTATGTGGGACAGATCTGACCGGTACTTACGTAGCACAGACACATGGAAGACGTTGTGGATCTGACTTAACTCCTCAAGAAGAGCTAATCGGTAGGCAACAGGTCTAATTTTTTCGATCACTTCGAACGAACCGATGAAGCGGGGACTTAATTTCCCCTTTTTGCTGAAGCGAATGATCTTCTTCCACGGAGATACCTTAAGAAATGCTCTTTCACCAACCTCGTACTGGATATCTATTCTTTTCAGATCAGCATAAGACTTATGACAGTCAGAGGTAGCTTTTAGTCGATCACGGATAATGGTTGTCTTTTCTTCGGTTTCTCGAAACAAATTAGGGCCTAACATCTTGCCTTCACCGAGTTCGGTCCAACAAAGAGGAGTTTTACATCTCCTTCCATAGAGGGCTTTGTACGGGGCCATTTGAATTAAAGCCCGGTAACTATTGTTGTAAGCGAATTCAACTAAGGGTAGGGATTTCTTCCACGTGTTCCTGAAGTTAATAACACAAGCTTGGAGCATATCTTCCATAATCTGGATAATCTTTTAGATTAGCCGTCGGTTTGAGGGTGGAAAGTAGTGCTAAGGTGCACTTTAGTTCCCAAAGCCTCGTGTAAGGTCCTCCAAAACTGAGATGTGAACCGAGGATCACGATCAGAGATGATAGATACAGGAATTTCGTGTAACTGAATAACTTTTTGGATATATAATTACGTGAGTTTAGGTAAACTGAAATCCATTCTCATCGGAAAAAAGTGAGCAGATTTGGTGAATCAGTCTACAATGACCCAAATAGCATTATTATTCTTCGGCATCAGTGGCAGACCACCTATTAAATCCATCGTAATGCAATCCTATTTCAATTCTGGAAGCTCGATAGGCTGCAGTAGGCTAGTTGGTACTTTATGCTCGGATTTGACTCGTTGACAAGTCAAACACCTAGCCACGAAGCCCGTGACTTCACTTTTCATACAGATCGTAAATATAACTCCTTTAAATCTTTGTACATCTTTATAACTCTTGGATGAATAGAGAAAAGGGCTAGAGTGTGCTTCGCTTAGAATATGATTATGAAGATCATAATCGTCGGGAACACAGATGCGGTTGCGGAAACACAATAAGCCCTTAGAGTTTATGGCAAAGTCAGGATCTAGGCTATCCTTAACCTTGGCAATAAGATGTTGTAGCTCCTCATTGGATTCTTGGAATACTTTGATTCAAGACACAATGGTTGATTGTACCCTCATCTCATCTAACAACTTGTCACACTTCTTGAGTCAAAATGGGCATTTAATTATCTCGAAGACGAAATAGGTTTTCGGCTAAGAGCATCAGCCACCATATTGGCTTTACCAGGATGGTAGTCAATGACTAGATCGTAATCTTTCAACAACTCCATCCACTAGCGCTAACGAAGGTTTAACTCTTCCTGAGTTAAAAGGTACTTCAAGCTATTGTGATCAGTGTATAGGTAACACTTCTCACCATATAGGTAGTGTCGCCAGATTTTCAAAGCAAACACAACTGCGGCTAACTCTAGATCATGGGTTGGATAGCTCAGCTCATGTGGCTTGAGTTAGCATAAAGCATAAGCTATAACTTTTCCTTCTTACGTCAGAACACAGCCTAATCCACTGTAGACGGTGAAGCCTTGCCTGACTCGGGTTGTATTAAAACAGGTGCATGAGTAAGAACTTGCTTGAGCAGATCGAAACTTCTTTGTTGATCCACAGTCCACACAAAATGAGCATCTTTACGGAGGAGCTTTGTTAAGGGTGCGGCAATCAAATAGAACCCCTTAACGAATCTACAATAATAACCAGTAAGCCCGAGAAAATTGTGAACTTCTCTAATATTCTTGGGAGGAATCCAGTCAAAGATGGCTTGGATCTTCTTCAGGTCAACTTGGATTCTTGCAGAGGAGATCACATGGCCCAGAAAAGATACTTCGGATAACCAAAATTCATATTTACTGAATTTGGAGTAGAGTCGCTTCTCTCGAAGGGTTTAGAGCACAATCCGAAGGTGTTCTTCATGAGCAGCAGAGTCTTTAGAATAGATTAGGATGTCATCTATAAAGACAACCACAAACTTATCGAGATAGGCTCGAAATACACGGTTCATTAGGTCCATCAAAGCTGCAGGTGCATTTGTGAGCCCAAAAGGCATCACTAAGAATTCATAGTGGCCATATCTAGTTTGAAAAGTTATATTTGGGACATCAGACTCTTTTACCAACATTTGATAGTATCCGCAGTGGAGATCTATCTTGGAGAAGAAGGAAGCATCCCTCAACTAATCAAAGAGGTCATCAATCCTCAGATGTAGATACTTATTTTTTATTGTGACTTTATTTAACTAGCGATAGTCAATGCACAGACGCATCGATCCATCTTTCTTCTTAACGAACAAAATCAGTGCTCCCCAGGGCAAGGAACTCGGTCGGATGAATCCCTTATCTGAAAGGTCTTAGATTTAGGCTTTTAGCTCTCTCAGTTCTACCGGAGCCATTCTATACGGAGTAATAGAGACTATAGTAGTCCCAGGTTGCACTTCTATCCCGAATTCCACTTCTCAGGTAGAAGGGAGTCTCGGAAGCTCATCAAGAAATACGTTAGAGAAATCTTTCACAATTGGTACATCTTCAAGCTTTAAGCCTTTCTTAGACTCCATAGCACACATAAGGGTCTTTTTAGGCTCAAGTTTGGACTTCATCAAGGTTATACTATCCTTACCGAGCCCACAGAGATATAATTTCTTCTTCGAGCAATCTACCCAAGCTTGATGCTCGGCTAGCCAATCGAGGCCTAGAATAAGATCGAAATCACGGAAGGGTAAGGCCATTAGGTTGGTTGGAAATGAGATCCCTTAGATCCTTAGGGAACAAGCTTTACAGATCCATCGGATAATCACACTATCTCCTAGTGGGTTAGAGATGACAATATCATAAGTAACTGGTTCAAATTCTCGAGCATACTTTTTAATCAACGGTTCACTAATAAAGGAACGCGTCGAGCCTGGATCTACCAAAGCCTAAACAAGGCCAGAGCATAATTTCACCATACCTGCTATTACATCTGGATTATTTTCTTGCTCTCGACCTCGAACATGATACATTTGGGCTGAGGTCTATGGGTCACGTCCAACTGAGGAAGTGTTAGTGTTGTGAGGTCTCTCTGCTGATTCGAACAGTACTGGCTTTGTTCTTCTTCCCTTGTTTGGATTATTCTGAGAAGCCACAGTGGTAGGGGCATTTGGATTATGCAGACATTGCCTGATGAAGTGACCAGGCTCACCATAGAGGTAACAGGATCCGGACTGTCTGCGGCACTGTCCAGGGTGTCTCTTCTAACAAAAATTACACAAAAGAAGCTGCGAACCTCTTCCGGAACCACCTGTACTATCAACCGAAGCCGTATGAAAAATAGATGCCCCTAGAGATTGGGAATTGGGCACATATCCTGACCTTGGTAATTGCTGATAGGTGGTAGACTTCTGATCCCACTGTCTTCCTTTTTTTTGAGGTACATGAGGCTTGGAATCATCTCAAAACCTCTTATCGGACCGGGCTTGGTTCCCATTTCTTCTTTCATAAGCCTTTTGGGAGGCTTTAGTAGCAATGCCCGATTGACCAAGGTCTGGAAATCCTCTATCTCCAAAGTAGTACAAAGATGATGTAATTCATCACAAAGTCTGTCAATGAACATTCTGCATTTCTCTTTTTTCGTGCGTATGATCTCGGTACCATATCTCGCATACTTGCAGAAATCGTGCATGTACTGCTCCACCGGTCTTCCTCCTTATCTCAAGTAGAAGAACTTCTTACGCCTTTCAGTAATATAGTGCTCACTGATGTATTTCTTGTGGAACTCCTGAAAAAAAGAAGTCTCACGTAACTTTATGCTCGGGTACTGTGAGCGTCACATTGTCTCACCAGCTCTAAGCTTCTTCAGAGATTAGCTCTAGAGCCTACTCCATCTTGTGTTCATCAGGGCACCTTATTTGTTTATTCAAAACTTTAAGAGTATTCTCCAGCCAATACTCTGTTATCTCAGGATTATCCAGGTCTTGACTAGTAAAGGTGTAAACTGGATATTGACGGAGCTTGCTAATAGGAGCCTTCAGAACAGAAGAATATGCTTTAGCAGGCTAAGATGGTGGTTCTTGCTTGAGAGACACGACCACATGTTTGATCATTTTAGCCATAGACATCAGATACTCCTGCTGAGCGGGAGGCATCGGAGGAGGATGAGGTGTGTCGTTCTGCCTTACTTGTTCAGGCCTTACTTCTACCCTCAAATTTTTCCCTTCTGTCGAGGAGGAGCCAGGGTGTGATTCATCTACAGCACGCCTATCAGTGGGTACAGACATTTTTAGATCTATTCATACAGAAATGGTTTAATCGTGTAAGTTGCAAGTCACAGATAACATGAACAATTAACTCCTAAGTGGCACATACAAATGCAGACTCATAACGGATGCCTGTTTAGTCCTAGAATCGACTAAACCTAGGCTCTGATACCATAACTATTACACCTCATTCCCGATTCGGTAGAGAATCAGGTCAGAAAGTGTTATCGGAAGACGGAACTAGATATCAGAATCGGAATTAGGGGTTAATTTAAAAGTTTTTAAATAAAAGGACTAAATTGTAAATGTTACAAATTAGTGACCATAATCTGGATTCTTTATTACCGACTGGTAATTAGACTCACCAATTATTAACCTGTGAAGTTTTGTGGTTATCGGATATCTTTAACCTATCCATTTGAGCCATATAATTATTAGTAACCAGGTTGTAATCTTTTAAAACTATTTCTCAAGCCTTTTAATGGAATTAACTGACACCACATCGATACACCTTAGGCCGTATCGGTATGCTATGTTGAATTTCACAATTCCCAGACTTAAGGTCAACAACCCCGTACTGATAAGTCTAAGTCCGTATCGATATACTTTGACTTGGGATGACTCGTTTCAGTACGCCTGAGGTCGTACCAATGCAATTATTTCCCAGACTTTACTGCCAAAGTCCGTATTGGTACACTCCTTAGTGTATCGATACTCACTGCTTCATCAAGTCTAATTATTTAAGGTTGTATCGATACAGCTAGCCTCGTATCGATACGCATATCCTATAATGACAGATTTTATATGGTTTTTACCTAATTTAACCCCTCAAATGTTGTCCAATTATTACCAAATTTTACCGGCAAGCCTAAAATCCATTACTCTACTGTCATACCAAATTTTATAGTATTTCGAATCCATTTACCTAGTTTTCACTTTAGGCTCATTTTAGGTTTATTTTAACAAACTAAACATACCTAAAACATACCATTTCATGCATTCAACACTAAGTCATTATAGGACTTTTACACAACCATCAAAATACTTATACAAAACATGTTTAGACCATATGCCACTCTACTAGGAGTTTAAAGCAAGGATATGCATACATATAGCTTACGAATAGGTGACTTGCAATGAAAGCACACGATCGGAAGCCGAAATTCTTTCAGGATCCTGAAAATGCATGAGACACACATGTTAGGCTTATATAGCCTAGTGAGGTAGTTATAACAGGAGTAAATAATAACTAGTGTCATGAATGGCTTAGGGATCAATTGGGTAACATATGCATGATATGAAACATATAATCTCATGCTAATCCACAAATCATACAAGTTTATAATCACCAAGTTATACTTCATATGCATACATTATTTCTTGAATTGGTACCATTGGATACACAGATTCCCCTTTACACCAATCATATCAAAAAATAGGTCGTAGCCTTGAGCCGTAGCTCCGAAGAGAAATCCCTTACACAAACCATCTTTATTTCCCCCACATATAGGCCATAGCCCCTGACCTTAGTCCACTCTTACTTATACGAGCTCAGTAATCCTATGGCATGCCAATTGTATCCAATGTCCACATTTACACAAAATCACATATTCCATGTTTATCGGATCATAACATATCAAATGTCAAAATTGAGCCTTAGCTCCACATATCACATGTCTAACATATCAAGCGTGCCATATCCAAACTTACACATATCAAAGCAATACAAGACACTTACCGAAATTGCCAATCGAATCTAACATAGTTGCTCTACATAAGCCCTTAATCAAATACAAACATATACACCAAATAATGCAACGGGATGGCACTGAGCCTATCCCTTGACACAATTACGCTCACCTTGATTACGAGGCTCTCGAATCACAACCCGTTGTGCTTAGCTTTCTTCGGAGATGACGGGGAATCCTACTCAATTTCTTGAACTAGCACAAAATTAGGGGTTTGAATTTAGAATTTAATTCAAAGTTCGAAAACGTGTTTCAAGATCACCAAAGCTTTAAATTCAACATCAAATTGATGAAATCAACATCCTAACTCATGGGTCTTCCCTTGAATATAGAAGACCTAATTTTGAAATTAAACTTCAATGGAAGGTAAAATCATAGAATCAATAAAGGAGTTTTACTCACCGTAGCGTGAGCTTTCAAACAGTATGTTAAACTTGAACAAGAATCGAAGATTGCACCAAGGTGCTAGCTTAGCTCAAATAGAAGCTCAAGGTAGAAGATGGAAATGGTGGTGTAAGCTTAGTGGAAGAAAAAGATTTTTAGGATTGCTTTCGGTAGTGCAAAGATGTGAGCCTCCCTTGTCTTCTTTTCCTTTTTAACTTATTTAATTCCCCCTAATCATAGTTCACCTAATCCTTACCCAATAGGAACCTTTCCTCCAACAAAGTGTTTCCTAAGCCCAAGGATTAACAACTCCCTAAGTTGGCTCACGACCTCATTTGGTCATGAGTTTTGATGAGTTTCACATGGGCAAAGACAAACAAGGAGGTGATTCATCACCTTTCACCACTTTCTTTCAAAACGATATCATTTTGGCTCAAAATAGGGGACCCATATCGATACGCTTATGGCCATATCGGTACGCCCACGCCAAAATAAGAAAGTTAGTTATTGATGGTTAGACCGTATCGATACTCAAATGGCCGTATCGATACGACTAGCTCAAATTTGCACTTTGGGCTTCGAATTTCATACAAGGGGTCCATTTACCCACTTCTGGCCAAAATGTAGTTTCATTTATCACGAGGGGTACAAAAGTTAATCATTACAAACATTATTACATCAGTTTTAAAATTTTTAATCACCGGAACCTAATTTCAACTAGGTTGGTTTTCAGGATGTGACAAAACCCTATCCAGGTCTTGCCTCTTCGTCAGTGTTGTATCTAGACCAAACTTCTTCGTCATATCTTATCTCTTTGTTGTAGTTGTAGCTAAAAAATCAGAAAAAATCAAAAATCAAAAAATTCAAAAAAGGAAAAATCAAAATTAAAAGCTCCATCCTCTGATCCTGCCTCTTCGTCGGTGTTGCAGTTAGATCAAGACTTTTTATCTTTAGACTGTGCCTCTTCGTCGGTGTTACAGCTCGGTCAAATCTTGATCTTGCCTCTTCATCGATGATGTAGCTGGACCAAGTCACTAATTTGCGATCTTGCTTCTTCATCGGTGTCGTAACTGGATCTATCCTATTAAATCTAGACCTTACCTATTCGTCGATGTTGTAGCTGGGTCAAACCTTACTAACTCATGGTCTTCCCTCTTCGTCGGTGTTGTAGCTAGACCAAATTCGCTAACTCTCGATCATGCCTCTTTGTCGGTGTCGTAGCTGGATCAACCACATTAACTCTAGACCTTGCCTCTTCGTCGGTGTTGTAGCTGGGTCAATCCTTACTAACTCATAGTCTTGCCTCTTCGTCGATGTTGCAGCTAGACCAACTTCACTAACTCTCGATCCTGCCTCTTCGTTGATGTCGTAGCTGGATCAACCTTACTAACTATAGACCTTGCCTCTTCGTTGGTGTTGTAGCTGGGTCAAAATTTACTAACTTTCTCATTTCCTCGTAAATTTTGTTGCCAAAAAAAAAAGAAAAAACCTTGTTAGATCTGGTCTCTCCGTCAGTGTTGCAGCTGGATCAAACATCATAACTTTCATCATTCGATCCTGCCTTTTGTCAATGTTGCAGCTGGATCAAATATCAAAACCTTCATCCCTCGATCCAGTCTCTTCGTCAGTGTTGCAGCTGGATCAAACATCAAAACCTTTATTCTGTCAAATCTGGTCTCTTCGTCAGTGTCGCAGCTGGATCAACATTAGAACCTTCATCCCTCGATCCGGTCTCTTCGTCAGTGTTGCAGCTGGATCAAGTTTTGCAGACCTTGTCTCTTCGTTAGTGTTGTAGCTAGGTCAAATTTTCTCCTCCAACAAATCACCACAGTTTGAAGATTTTGCTTCCCCAACAGATCCCTCATTATGAAGATTTTGCCTCTAAGGACGGTAAGAAGATCGTGATCAAGTGACGCCCGAGAAAGAGCGGTGGCCAGAGAAAGAACCCAGACATGGCTGGACAAAGAATGGTTATTCTTTTGTCTTTGCTCTATTCCTGTTACACAACAATGAGCAAAGAGGGGCAACTGTAATACCCATTTTATGTCTGGGCCGTAACCCAAACCCGTTTTAACCCAATCCCAATAACCATATTCAAAATTAAAAATTAAAAAAATCATTTTATTATTATTTACAAACCCAACAGATCCAATACCTAAACTAAACCAGCCCAACTACATACTCATTACAATCCAACCCATCACCATTACAAAATTTATAACCTAAATACCTAAAATACTTTTAACCCTAAAAAGTGATAACCTAAATGCCTATCCATCTACCGGTCGTCGGCCATGCCTCTTCGTCTCCTTGGCGCGTGCACGCTACATGCCGACTCTTCGGCTACCGTGGCTAGCACGCGCGCTACCGGCCATCTCCACCGCCCAGCCATACTACACCACCGCCCGTCTGACTCCACCGCCCGCCGCATTTCAGACCTGCAAAACAAAACGGGGCATGATTAAATCTGAAAAAAAATGGATGATTTTTATATTTTTTATATATATATCTTTTCGGGTATAAAACCCTAACAACATGTAATGTAAAAGGCCCCCGGGGGGATTCGATTAGAAAATAAAAATTTTCTCGGATTTCGAATAAAAAAAAGATAGAAAGCTCTCTCATTCTCATATCCATTAGAGGCAAAAACAAAGATCGAAAAAGGTAAAAAAAAAATTAAAAATGAGAAACCCATTCGGTGTTGCCTAGATCTAAAGAAAACATGAGAATATTTAAGCAAAACTAAGTTGAAATTCGAGTTTAGGAGGCTTACCCGAACAAAACCGTCTCCTTGCATGTTGCTCCGGTCGCTGAAGGCGACACTCGGCGGCAGAGATGGTAGCCGACATACGGGCTGGGCAGAGAGTGAGGAAAAGAAAGTTGAGAGAACTTTGTAATTTTTTTGGGTTTATCAGATTAAAATGATTTTTTGGGGCAAAAGAGGGTATTTATAATCTTCTCAAAACGACGTCGTTTTACCCCTGGGTGACCCGCGCTCAAACCCAACTCGGCTAGGATTCGCGCATTTTTTAATAAAAATGGGGAAATTGTATATTCGGTCTCTCCCTTTCTGTATCCTTCATATTTATGTTCTTTAATTTGCACTTCTTTACTTTTTGGTCATTATTTTCTCTTTTATTTATTTATGTTATTATATTATTATATATTATATTGTTAAATTGTTATTTATGTTCTTTAATTTGCACTTCTTTACTTTTTTATTTTGGGAACTGACTAGGAAGTGGTGTCCTGACTCATTCAGGTGTCGTCTTTCTCGATTGTCGTAAATAAAAAATATTATCCTCAAACCGCTTTTTAGATTAAATTTTAAATTCAATTTTTTATTTTCTTGCAACTACAAAACTAAATCAACATGGTACCAATTTTGGGCGTCGTGAAGGTGCTAATTCTTCTCCACGCGTAACCGACTCCCGAACTCAAACGTTTTAGAATCTCTGGCTGACTTTTTGGTGCACGGCCTACCAAGTGATTGGTGGCGACTCCATCTCCATTCTCCATTCTCCATCTCCTATTTTTAATATGTTCAAAAACAAAAAACCCTTTATTACATATACGATTTTGATTTTTTTTATAAAGAGTAGGATACTATCACATACCTCGTTAAAAACTTTTTAAAATTTAAATGAAGAAAAAGAGTACCTCATGATAATATTTTATAGAAACCAAACTGAGATAGACTCGACCAAAATAACAAAAAAGAACAACAAAACAAAGCCTAACAAAAACCAAATAAAGACCCCGAACTAAAGGCTCAAAACCATGCAACAATACTTAGTCTCCAGGATCATCGTGCATGCGATAAATATTGTATACAATTTTGATTTTGATTCAGCTACAAAATTTTAAAAAATAAACACATTCGTTTATTTTTCTATTGAATAAATATAATTATTTATGTATAAATAGAATATTACTACGTTGATAATTGCTTCGTAAAAATTAATGTGATCAAAACATGTATATACGCACATAATTAAAATTCGTATATAACATTACACATTTTTATAAAAAGTTCAAGTATAGTTTGATATTTATTCCTTTATATTTTAACCATTTTCATTTCTTGAGCAATTAAAATATAATCATTTACTTAAGTTATTGAATTTAATTAATAATTTCAAGATTTATATTTTTGTAAATATATTTACATGTATGTAATTGATATATATTTGCATTATATATTATATATGATAAATGTTTTATAAAAATAATGATAAAGTCAAAATGGTACACCAAAACACATTAACACAAGTATGCACTTGTACTGGGGAAAAAGTACGTTCACTGATACAATATTTGACTACTTCAATATTTTTATTACATATAATATAGATAATATTATGAAAATAATGAAAAAATCGAGCGTGAAGACCCAAGGTGACTTTATTTTTACCATACAATTAAAAAGGTTTAAGGGTATTAGAAACTCTTAAATTTTTGAAAAATATCAATCAAGTCTTTAAACTTTCTTTTGCACTCAATTAAGCTCCCAAACTTATACGTTGAATCAATTAAGTCATTTGACTAATCTTGACCATTAATTTTTGATATTTTCTTTTTGAGATATTATTGTTATGTGACACCACAGTTCTATCATGTGATATTTACAAATTATTTTAAAAATATTTTATATTTTTTTACTGGTTTCTAAATTTTTAGAAATTTTAAATTTTTTAAATAAAATAAAAAAATCTAGAAATGTCAAAAGAGAATATTGTAATATGACACTTGCACCAATTGTTCGAAAAATGAGTTAGATTTAACAGTCACAGTTGATCAAAATGGTGAATTAATGAAATTTTGAAATGTACAGAGTCGTCTTAACCACTTAACCAAGTCTAATATTCGGTTAATAGATGACACAATTTGTACATATGTTAAATTGTGGTTAATGTAAGACATTTTAAAAAATAAAATAAATTTAGAAGAAAAAAAGTGAACCTAAAACATGAGAGTAGATAGGGGTGATAATGAGCCGAGCTTAAGCTTAGGCTTAGGCTCGGCTCGGAAACAGTACTATTGGGCTCAGTCGCCGAGCTCGAAATTTTAGGCTCGAGCTCGGTTTGGCTCGAAATGAACAATTTTACTATAATTTTTTTATATAAAAGATGGGGCCTCGTTAAAATTTCCTTTTATAACCAACACTGAAACAAAATTCAATGTCAGGAAAGAGTAAAAGAGTGCCTAAAAATTAGATTAATTCAAATAACCAAGAAATATTCTTATAATACAAACACATAATCAAAGAAAACACAAAATCAAACAACAACCAACTAAAGAAAATGAAACCACAAACATGCATAAGTGGATTTTTCCCTAATTTGTTTTATTGTTTTTCTTTTGCTAAACATATTACTTTTAGTGTATATGTAGATATATATAATATATATAATTATTCCGAGCCTGTTCACGAGCTTTTCGAGCCGAGCTTAGGTCGGCTCGGCTTGTTAAGGTCTCGAGCTGAATCTGAACCCGATCGAATTCACTTAAACTAAGCTTTGACCGAACCGACCCGAGCCCGAGCAGCTTGCGAGCCGGTTAGGCTCATTAAGACCCCTTAGCGTAGACATCATACTTAACCACCAAAACAAATTAAATATTAATTTTATGACCGACAAAATACTATATTTATGTTTTTTTAAGTCTATTTATGTTGAATTGTATTTGATGCAATATATTTATTATATTTTTGAATTAAATTCAATAGTTTTTTTAATTTTTTTGCCTTTTAAATTTACAAATCTATAATTATTAAATTATTTTTTAAAAAATTTAATTGATAATTTTAAAATCTTATATTTATATATAAACATATTTTACGTGATTGAACTGAACACACTCTAAACTCACTTAATAATTAATGAAGAAACAATTCAAATAATTAAGGAAAATGTGATCGTAAAAACATATATGTTCATTGCTTCACTAAAAAAATGTTTAACCCTCATTTAATTTTTCTTTCTCTCCAATGGAAAAAAAGAAGCTCCTAAATTACAAAAAAGGGGAAAAAATAACTGTACATCTTTTCGGGTATAACCATAGTAAGATAAATACCATCTAACAAATTTTTTCAACCCGGTTTGCAAATTGGTTGTCGGCTGATACCCGAATTCTCTCTGGGCTAAACTAATATTCGCATGAGTAAACGGAACGTCACCGTTTCCGGGCATCTCCACAATCTTTCTTTTGGCTTTCACCCTCAGATGTTTCTCCAAAATATTCACCAACGTCGGCACCTTAACCGGCGATGTATTCCCCAAATTAAAGTTTCTGTACGGTGCTGGGCCCCGTTTCTTCCCGCCCGACCCGGTACTTTCCCCGGAGGTATCCAACGATCCCAAACAACCCCTCACAATATCATCAATGTAGGTAAAATCTCGTGCCAAATCGGCCCCGTTCTTACCCCTATATATCGTGATCGTCTTCCCTTGCAAAATATTTCTTGTGAACGAAAAATACGCCATATCGGGTCTTCCCCATGGGCCATAAACGGTAAAAAATCTTAACCCGGTGATGGAAAGACCGTAGATATGGTTATAAGCGTGGGTGATTTCTTCGCCTGCCTTTTTCGTGGCGGCGTATAAGCTAGCCGGTCGGTCGGTCCGGTCCGATTCAGAGAAGGGGGCTTTTTCGTTTAAGCCGTAAACTGAACTCGAAGAGGCCCATACGATAGCCGGCTGCGGATCAGCCGACTTGCAGATTTCGAGAAGCGCAACGAGGCCGGCTATGTTGCTGTGAACGTAGGAGTTGGGGTTTTCCATGGCGTACCTGACTCCGGCTTGAGCCGCCAAATGCAAGACGTGAGTAAAAGCCAGCACGTCGAAAAGCTTAGCCAATAGCCCGGCGTCGTTCAAATCACCTTCCACGACCAAAATGCCATGGCTGTTGAGCAGCGATTGCCTGGCTTTTTTCAACGAGGGATCGTAATAGTTATTGAAGTTGTCGAGCCCTACGACGCCGTCTCCTCGTTTCTTGAGGGCAAGGGAAACATGGGAACCGACGAAACCAGCCGCTCCGGTCACCAGAACGGACATACCACCGGGACGTCTGATCTTAGCGGAGTTACGAATTTGTTTCTCCCATTGGATTCCACCCCAGGAAGCCTTGAAATAGCGGTTACCGGAGTCAACGAAACTCCGAAAGCTCAAATAGGAGGCCGTCAATGCGATCAAGAAAAGAGCCCATAGAATCATGGTGCTGGTTGAAGCGAAAAAGCGGAGGAACTGACGGTTCATATTGTGGATTCTCTCGATCTTGAACTTCCCTGGGGTGGATGGGAACAACGCGTCTTCCAGGGATGGCATTTTGCTATAATTCTCCGATTCCCAGCCTTCCTTTCTTGCTTGGTTTTCACAGAGAATGGGTTTTCTTTTTGGGAATTACGGGATGAGCAGACTGATGGACGAAGATGAGAAGATAATTGGTTAATCATAACAGGAAATTGAGGAAAAATAGATAAGAAATGCAGAAGAAGAATGAGAGGGGCGAGCTTTAATTATTCCTGGACCTGTCAATATAGGGAAGGAAAGGTGAGGAGGGAAGGCTTATATATAGTGGGTTAATGGTTACCCTCAAATCAAAGTAGCCATATGTAGAGGCGACAACGCCAAGGGGCTGTTCCTGGTTTATAAATTATGTTAATCATCATTATGATTTATGATCATTGATTTGTTATAAAAATAAGGGTAAATTACATGAAATGTCATTAAATTTTAATTTTTGTATAAAAAATACTACTGAATTATAAAATGATACTATTATATTATTAAATTTTATTTTTTGTTACTATTATACTACTCGACCGTTAAACTATAACGGAAACGACGTCGTTTGGTATAGTTACTTTGATGTCTAAGATAGGATGAAAGGTTTACACCAAACCACCAAGCCAACTTAAAGACTAAATATAATCCTAATGAACATGGTATATAAATAATACTATAGTTGAACTTAATTTCATTTATCTCATGATATAAATTTACAATATTTATAATATAATTTTAGAAATATATTAACTTTATAAATAAATATTATTTATAATTTATATTACAAAATTAAAATATTATTTAAAATATATACAACTAAACCCCAAACCCTAAACCATACATGTAACTAACTAAACTATAAACCTTAAATCCTAAATATATAAAATTAATTTAAAATCCCAAACCCTAATTATATATAACTAAATCCTAAATTTCAATCCCAAAACCCTAAAATTAATTAAATTGGTAATACAAATTTAATTATATATATTTAGAGTTTAAGGTTTTAATTATATATTTAGGGTTTAGGGTTTGTAATTTAGTTAGTTACATGTAGAATTTGGGTTTCAAATTTAATTATATATAGGGTTTAGGGTTTATAGTTTAGTTAGTTATATGTATGGTTTAGGGTTTAAGGTTTAGTTGTATATATTATAAATAATATTTTAATTTTGTAATATAAATTATAAATAATATTTATTTATAAAGTTAATGTATTTATAAAATTATATTATAAATATTATAAAATTATATCATGAGATAAATGAAATTAAGTTTATTAAGCCTTTAAGTTGGCTTGGTTGTTTGGTGTAAACCTTTAATCCTAGAGGTTTTTGGTTCGAGCATCCATAAATGTAGTGTTTTCTTAATTTTTTCTAACAAAACGACGTCGTTTTGGCCTATTTTAAGCATCAAAACAACTATACCAAAATGACGTTTTTGTGCATTTAACGGGTCTGTTACAGTTTAACGGTCGAGTGGTATAATAGTAGTAAAAAGCAAAGTTCAGTGGTATAACAGTACCATTTTATAGTTCAATCGTATTTTTAATACGAAGGTTAAAGTTTAGTAGCATTCCGTGTAGCTTACCCTAAAAATAATTATTTTATCGTTAAATTGATGGTATATAATTTTAATCAAAAAGTTATGTAGTTGTATTGATACGGACATGGGAAGATACGAAGATGGGATAGGAAATAATAATTTTTAAAATTACATAATACGAGCACGACAAGAACCACACAATGTAAATTAATTTAGAATAAGATTAATATTTAATTTTAATTAACCATGAGATGTGGTGTGGTGGTTGCTTGTCTCATTCATTAACCATGAGGTAAAGAGTTCGATACTTATTAATTGGAGTGAAGTACATTTTATGGTCAAGGTCAACCGTTTACCTCTTAGTGAGAGCACCCGCAGCGAGAAAATTAGTCACTGCTATCGTTAGTAGAATACAATGCAGCCCCAATAAAATATTTAATTTTAATTAGCAAATTAGAAAATAATTTAGTTGTAAAGTTACATAATCACTTTCAATTTTAAAGACAAGTAACCGAAAGTTTGGTTGGAAGAAAAATAAAAGAGAACAGGTTCTAACGATGTCAATAATGTATTTTTAGCAAAACAACATGAAATTTAAATTAGTGATTAAATTAAAAATTCTCATTTCTCAACACGACATTTTTATTCTCTTCCCCAACTAAACAAGTAGAACTCGTGTGTTCTGTTTCAGCTAACGCAAGTCCGTCCTCTCCTTCCTTACATACCTTATTTTTTTCTTACTTAGTGAGATTTCAGCTAACTTATAAGATGAGACTTTTGACTTGTAAAAGCATACGTACCCGTGCATAGGTTGGAAAATTCTACGGTGCCCGACGAGCACTGATGAACACCACTAACGACGAGCACCGATGAGTACCATTAATTCAATTTATAAAGATTAAAAATCTAAAAGGACTCATTGTATAATTATAAATTATTTAAAAATTAAAAGGTAAATTAATTAAAATATATTATTTTATTTTTAATTTTCTTTTAAATATAAATCAAAATACCTATTTACCTTTAAATTAAAAAAATCATAATTTTTGTTTATTTGGAATTCAAGCTGCCACTGCCTCCTACCGTCGTCGTCGTTGCCTCTGCATGGCCGTCGTTCCCAACCGATGAATAGCATTTGAGTAGCGTGAATTAATTCATGAATTTAATCACCATTACAATTCAAATGCTGTTTTTAGAATAGTTTTCAATTCTGCATGGCCGTCGTTGCCTCTTGCATTTACATAGCGTTGTTCATTTGAAACGGCGGCCACGCAGGAGGTGGCAGGGCAACGGAGGTGGCAGGGCAGTGGCGGCGGCTTGAATTTTAAATAAAGAAAAAATAAGGTTTTATAATTTAAGGATAGATAGATATTTTGATCTATGTTTAAAAGAAAATTAAAAATAAAATAATATATTTTAAGTAATTTACATTTTAATTTTTAAATAATTTATAATTATACGAGAGTTCTTTAAATTTTTAATTTTTATAAATTAAATTAATAGTACTCATCGGTGCTCGTCGTTAGTGGTGCTCATCGGTACTCATCGATGCTCGTCAAGCGCAGTAAACTAATCCGCATAGGTTACCTCTAATTTAACTTGTAAAAGCATCCTGTAACAGATTTTTATAACTATAATTCTAAAAAAAAACCAAAAGGCTAAACAGGTTGACAGTAAGACGAATAACACCCAAAAGGCTAAAGAAACTGGGAATACATATATTTTAAAAATTCATTCTTCTAACTCAAAATGTCTTAAAAATCCATCTCCGCCATCGATTTCTTTGTTATTTTCTTATATCTATTTGTTTGTAAACAGAAAGCGAAAATAGGTATGCTCTTCTTTCTTTGTTTTAATGCACATTTTAGTCATCAAATTATATCACCTTTTCATTTTAATACTTCAATTCTTTCGTCTCAATTTAATAATTAAAGTATTATTTGTTATCAATTTTAGCCAACGGTATTAAAAAACTTATCTTTCAAGAAAAAAATATTAAAAAACTTAACACGTGACTACTTTAGAATATGGCACAAGAATTTCTTGATTTTATTAATATAAAATTACAATTTGAATGAGTAAAAAATTAAAATTAAAAAATCCCCAAAAATAGAAATTATTTTTATAATAAAATGTAATAAATTTATAAAATATATAATTTAATAAAATATATCAAAAAATTCAAAACAAATTTTATAAAAGACATAATACTAAAAAATGCTCTAACGTTTAACTGAATAATTATTTTGGCCAATATTCTTTTAATGAACCAATTTAACCTCCAACGTTTCATTTTGTGTAAAATAGCCCATTTCTGGATGAAAAATGTTAGTCACTTAACAATAAATAACTTGACAAAAATGATACGTCAGCAGAAAAATAATTTTATATTTTATATAGTTTTAGAAAATTAATTTTTGACTGATGTGACATTTATTCAATTCAACATCTTTGTCTATATGATATTGTCATGTCAGTGTGCACTGCCATGTATATTTATCGCGTTATTTCAAGCAATTTACCGTTAGTTAACTAACAATTTTCATCCACGAATGAGCCATTTTGACCTAAAGTGAAAAGCCGGGGGATAATTTGGCTCAAGAAAAAAATATAGGCCAAAATGACTATTTAGTCAAACATTAAAGGGCAGTTTTTGACTCTATGCCTTTTAAAAAGATCAACTTTAGAAATTCTTTTAAAATTTTAAAAATAAATTCTAGAAAATTTTAAGATTTCTTTAAACATCCCAAACAATTTGAATGTATATATAATTTCTGTAAGAAATCTTAAAACATTAAGAAAATTCAAAGTCAAATATAGTTAGGACCAATGCTAGTTAACAATGGTAAAAGTCAATAGTATTTTTTAAAATATTAATGAATATTTTCTTATTATTTTCTATAAATAAAAAATCATTATCATATGTCTCACTAAAAATTTAAACTTAATTGGAGAAAAAGAGTATACATGATAATTAAAAGAACATATTATAAGATAAACCACATCAAGGCATTACTTAAATAACTTAACAACAGCCACAAGCATAAAACTTTGTGTTTTTGGTTGCATTTAGCAACTTAAACGAGCGATTACCTATTAATTTTTTGCCAAACAATTTTTATTTTGATTGTAAACTAACGTTTATCTACTATTTTTAACGCTTAAACGAGCATTTACTAGCGGTTATACTTCTTAACTTTGGTCAACTAACGTTGCTGCCTTAACACCCGTTTATCTTAACAATGACAAAGGAAGCCTAGACCTCATATGAGCATTGCGGTCATCATTTATGAAGGAGACAACTTCCAAAGGAGGTGCGGGAAATTTATACACCTCCCACCCATCACAACGCACAAGCTTTTGCCTAGGAATATTTTATTAATTTAAGTGCGTAGGAATATTTTATTAATTTAAGTGCGTTTAGTTCGCGAAAAAAATTATTATCAAAAATAATATTTTTTTTGGAATAACATTTTATTGTTTGGTTTAAGAGCATTCTCTTTGTAGGAAAATAATCTTTTTTTAATAGTGTCACGTTTTACCCTAAATGGTGGGAATGTCATTTTCACCCATTTCTTAGGTATTGTCAATTTACACTCCTTGGACCATAGTGCCCCTAAGTTAATGAATTTCGTTCTATAGATTATTTATTTAAAATTTTAATTAGTTGATTAAATATTTGTGGGGTAAATTAATTGAATATTTTTATTCAATATTAATTTAATATTTAAATGGTGCTATACACATTTAAATATTATTTAATATTTAATATATTTTTATTAATATTATATTTATGATTTTTATAGGTTATATGTTGGATTGCAAATTGTTTGAGAATTAATAAGTACTTGATGTTTTTAATTTTATTCTTTGATTTATTAGATGTTTTCATATTATAAAATATTTTAGTAGGTCAAATTTATGATCTAAAATTTTTATCAATATTTTATAATTTTTAGATTTATTTTATTATTTACTTTAATTTATTTGACAACCTGTCATAAGTAATAAAAAATTTAATAAATTAAACATATTAAACGTTTAGCATTTAAAAATTCACATAATTATTTTAATAGAGAGTAATAAGGATATGCAAATATAAAATATATTTTTAAATTTTTAATATAATAATTATATTAATACGATAAATATATAGTTTTTGTAAATTTTGGATAGCATAACAAAATAGTTATTTAACTTTTTATGTAGATATTTTTAATTTAATATTGAAAATTCAACCTGTTAAAAAGAAAATATAACACACGGACAATTTAGTAAATTTTACTTCTAGGTAATCTTATATCACTCCAACCAAACACATCAATCTTACATTCCTGCCAAATAAACCAAACAAAGTATTATAACATTCCTAAGGTAATGTTGCATTCCGAGAATCTTATTCCCTGAGGTAATCTTACATTTCGTGAACCAAACACACCCTAATAGTTAAAGTCACGTGACAATGTTTTGAGAGATGCCACCTCAATTTAGTGTGTTTGGTAAAATACATTATATAACTTAATTATAGGTTTAGTAACAAACATGCCATTTTTCTTCTGAAAAGTAAAAAATCAATCGCTCAATTATATGTTTAGGAACAAACAAGTCACTCAATTAATATTTTATGGCAAACAAGTCACTCTATCATTAGAATTGAAACAAGAGCTTGGTATAATACAAATTTAGTCCCCGAAACGTATGCATTCTATTAATTTGATCCTAATTCGAACTAAATCAATAAAGTTAATCTTTCATATTAAAATTGAATTACACTCTACATTAATTTTAAATTACATTTTTACTATTCACATATGTATAAGTAATATCTTATCATTTTAAATTATTTTTTACTTACACATAATTTACATATAACTATTATATTAAAACTACATAAAAAATTGAGTAAATAAAGTTTTATAAAATATTGAATTACACTTTATCTCCATTTTACATTTAACTTCGTTATAGTTCAATAAACATTGAATTATATTTTTTTGAAAGAGAGAATTTATTATAAGAACGAAGAGCATTAATACGAGCTTTTTTAAAAAACCTTCCTAAAACCTAAATGGAGGAAAAAGAGTCTACAGTGTTAAAGCTTATTGCAAAACTACCAGTTCAACCCAAACTTAAATCACATGAAACCAAAAAAAATAGACAACAACCAAGGTGACAAATCACAAAAACAAGCCAAAGGGCTACTAACAGAAAGGCAAAATCTCGAATAAATCGCATTAGACCATCTGATCTACCGATCTTAGTCAGCATCTGGACTCGAGAAGGGACACCAAGTTCAAGCCTCATCAACTACTTACGCCACTAGGCACATATTGGATTTGCCACTTTAAACCTGCAGCAATATTTAAACATGGTTTAAAATTCACAGGGGAGCTAGTTGGATTGAGAATCCATTCAACAGCAAGTTTACTGTCACTTTCAATTATCACCATAAAAGTGCTCGACCAATTCGAACTACTGAACAGTCCCAAAGCTTCTTTTATCGCTAATAGCTCAGCTGTCATCGCATCTGCTAGACCAAGACACTTAGAAAAGCATATCAAAGTCACAACAAGCTCATTTCGAGGAACGCCTCCAATACCAGTTTTACCGAAACTTCCACTAGCAGCCCCATCAGTGTTAAACTTTAGGGTACCAGAAGAAGGAGGGATCCAAACACTTAGATTAGATCTAGCCATTCCAGCACCAATAGAACCGAATAGGACAGGGCAACGACATAAATCAAGAATGGAAACCGTCATATGTGGCCATTTGGCTTGCACCACCAACTCAACCTTTGAATTTTCAGATCAAAGATACGATTTATCCACCTTAGCATTATTATATTTTATATTCATCCTAAATTATGCTTTTATTATAATTTAAATTATTCTATTTCAAAAAAAAAATTAAACTATTCAAATCTATAAATAAGCAATCTATTTTTATTTTAAATTACTTCCTTAAACATAAGAAATTATTATTCTAATTATTTAAATATTAAATTTCACTCTATATTCAATATCTACATTGCAATTTTTTTGATAAAAAATATCTAC
The DNA here is from genome assembly GCA_019671005.1 of Hibiscus mutabilis. NCBI lineage: Eukaryota > Viridiplantae > Streptophyta > Magnoliopsida > Malvales > Malvaceae > Hibiscus > Hibiscus mutabilis. The sequence continues at coordinate 17,138,255 of CM033715.1, forward strand.
CTTGTAATTTAAATTATTCACATTTATATAAATATATAATTAACCATATAACAACTCTTCTCTCATAAAAGGGAAGATATTTGTGACAATTTTTCCAATTTTTCTAAAACATTATATATGCTAAGAAAATTGAACAGATCCTACCTTTTAATCACATCATTAGATTAAAAAAAACTATTTAAATTATTGAAGATTTACAAATTCTAGATACCAAACATTTTAAACTATATGGTCTTGTTTTGTTCTAGTTCTAATGTTGGTAGTAGTTTAATGCACAGTTAGTTGTATTTTGTCGGGCGAGTCTTGGTTGAACATTGTTATTATTATCATGTACACTCTTTTTCCTCTCTATTTAAGTTTAAGAAGATTTTTTTTAACGAGGCACGTGATAATAATCCCCTTTTCATCAAAAAATATATATTATTCATTTAAACTTGTGGTATAATAGTAAAATATTCACTTAAAATGAAACTTTGGTTTATACAAATGTTCAAGTTCGATACTTAAACAATTCATTTTCCTTATCTTATAAGAGATTTATATTTGCGCTTATAATAATTATATAGGTTATTGATTTTATATGACAAAAGGTAAGACACTATTAGTAACCTAAAATCATAGACCAAAACATTTGAATATCGAAACCTATAAGTATTGGAACAAAATAGATGAATCTAAAACTGATATACTGAAAAGAAAGTAAGATATTGACTACATTGCTTTAGAAACCTAGACGGCTAGCAATTAGAACAACAAATTATTTAACCAAAAATCAAAACCCTAAGGATCAAAACCCAAAAAACAAAATGAACAACCATCTGTTTTTGCTCTAAGATGTACAGTGGAGCTCCCACATCGTTGCCAGGAATAGAGCCAGATGACAAGTGATAAGAAACACCGCCATGGAAACTAGAAAAACCCCAAGTTTTGACCATTTGCTTCGCAACGCTTTCATATAACCTTCTTTACAGTTTTGGCAATTGTAGCATAAAACACCCCTGTCGTTACTCCATGCATCACATTCGGCATTGCCCGATGAGTCGGTTCCGTTGTCATCTTTTTGCCAGAAAGTAGCATTCACATATTGCATGTGGCACTCTTCCGGTGGTATGCAACATCCCGACTTTACCAATAAACACGATAATTAGCGTTTACTATTTGGATTAACTAATAACGTTATAAAAGTGGAGGAGGGTCAAATTATGTACCTCGACGGATGATAATTTCTTCTTATCGAAGTCGTACGACTTGACCGGCTTCGATGAGGCGGCTAAATCTTGGCAGACGTGAACGCCGTAAATGCAACCTTTGATGTTGTTCCAAAGGCCGTCGTCGTTGGCTTTCATCCTGAACCACAACGGCGTCGCCGGGATTTTCCGGGATTCCAAGCTGTTAGCTCCGATGAGTGCGAGGCCGACTGTGAACATCAAGGTCAAGGGGACCATGACGGCGATGATCCCCACCATCGGCAACCGGCTTCTCAAGAAGAGCGCGCCGTTGCAAATCAAGAAGACGAAGATCAAGCCGATGCTGATCCCGATCTGCAAACGGGGCAACTTGAAAAGCCACTCGCAGTCGTAGCTTTTCATGTAGAGCAACCAGGTGACGGAGGCGAGAATCGGGATGGAGAAAACGAAGGACGCCAGAGATAAGATGCCGGTAACGTGCTTCACTCGTAGGAGTTTGAAGACGTTCTTCTTTGAACCGGGAGCTTGTTTGTTGTCGTCGGGTGGGTTGGCTTCATCCGCCATTGAAGACTTGAAAGAAAGGCTTAAATATTGAGTTTGACACAGTAGCAATAGAGCTGAGCTAGTAGAGTAGCGGTGTTTAGTGCAGGGCAAAGTATCTAGGAAAGTGATCGCCTGCTATGTTTTTTATGCAGATTTTCTGGGGATAATCCTGTGTGTGTGTCAAGTTTTTACCAAGTCTCGTTCTTTGTTATGCTTAACCAACGCATTTCGTTGGAGAGAAAACAGAAAGGGTTTGAGAGATTGTAGGGAAAAAGTTAAAGAATCTGTTTCCTTTATTATATGAAAAACACTTTATTTATTCTGCATAAATTAAATATGTATATGTATATATTTCCAATAATTACATATATATTTAACAAATATGTAAGAATATCATATTGATTTGAGACTCTATGCTTCAATTGCTAAGCATGCAAAGCTGGATTTATAGATAGCCTAAGGACTTCATAGAGGAGAGTAATGGAGATCAACATTGTCCATGGAATATTTCTTTTAAAAAAAAGTAATAACCCTGTGATGTCATCATCAACTTATTTTTTTCCAATGTCCATCTTTTTTTATGAAACTTCTCTCCAATTTGTTTGTAACGGTTATCAGTTATCTTATGTAAATATAATAGAAATATAATTACTAATCTTTGCTATATTTTCAATTATTTATCTATGCCTACCAATTCATTAGTCATCACGTCAGTTCGGTGATCAAAATATAAATACCTTAAAAATTTAAGGATTATTATGCAGTATACTTTAAAAATAAAAAAATAGATTATCTAAATAATTACTCAATTTTTAAGACGCCAACACATAGATCACCTAAAGAAAAATCATTTCAATTTAGTCGCTCAGCTTTTAAGGCGCTAATGTTTTGGTTATTCAAACATTAAACCTCTTACGACTATTAAATGTTTTGATCACCCATCTTTTAGACGTTAATGTTTTGATTATCTAATTTGATATTTTAATCGTTAAACCATTAATTTCCATACTAAATATATAATGTATTAGTATTTAGTATAAGGCTTCAAAATTCAAAACATTGATAAATTCAAAAAATATATATTTTAATCATTTTTATTAGCCAGTTAAAATCACTTGTTTTTGTTCGTAATATTTTAGGTGAAAAGGTATGATTTTATTGACTAAGAATCATACACAGGGAGTATTAATGTGTAACTTATTAAAACTTTCCTAAACTTAAATGGAAGAAAAGAGTACACATAATACGAATTAACCGAAACAAAACTGAAGGATAAAACCCAACCAAAGCAAAAGACATAAAAGTCACTAATCAATCAACCATGATCATCACTGTGCAACAAATCCATCACCCATCCGGGGGAAGTAGCAAATAGTGCACTTCAAAATCCGAGAGAGTCGCCAACTTTGCAAGGGAATCCGCAACCCGGTTGCCATTACGCACAATATACTGGAAAAGAATAGACCAATCCCTTTGACATAGCACATGTATATGAAGCAGGATGGATAATCGACCACCTCGACCATGACTAACATGCAACAATCGGACTGCCTCCTGACAATCGGTCTCCACAACAACACACCTAACCCCTTTGTCCGTGCACACAGCAAGCCCACAAAAATTCTCCATAATTCCACCTCCAACACCGAACATATACCGATATACTTATAGAAACCTACAATCCATTTACCCTCGTGATCTCTTATGACACCCCCGCACTTGGCAGCACCATCATTGAGCTCACAACCACCATCGGCGTTAAGCTTGTGCCACCCTGCACAAGGACGACTCCATAGAACAGGACCCGTAGTCGTGGAAGGTTGCCCAACGTCAACGACCGTCCAACCAAAGCTGCCTGTCGAGCATCACAACACAGCCGATGAAGCCTCCTACTCCGTTCCGCCACTGAATCATACTCCTGTAAAGAAGTATTGAAAACTACAACATTCCTATCGAGCCAAATGTACCATAATATCGACCCAAAAAGTATATCCCAATCCTCTGAATGCATCACAAGATGAGATGCATTAGTTAGATTAACTAGGCACCAATCATTAAACTCCATAGATAGAAATTCATCCAGCTTTCCAACACGGACAAAAGCTGCCCATATAGCCGTTGTTCTAGAAACCATGAAAAACATGGTGTACGTCCTCCACCATGTCCAAACAAACTGGACACTTATCAACGGTGGTAAACTTCCGGCGAAACCGTTGCTCATTTGTCATTATCCTGTTTTTGCAAACAAGCCACAAGAAAATTTTTACTTTTTGCAGCCCTCGAAAATTATGGATTCGTCTCCAAAACTGATTATCCGGTTCAACTGTTGGACCGCGCCTGATTAAATAGGCTGACTTAACTGAAAAGCATCGATCAACCCTTACCTTCCATCCCACGGCATCACCAATATTCGTCGAAGTCGGTCCCCTAGTAGCAGCAATTCTAAGCAAAATTGCCCATGGAAGCAACCCTTGGAATGCTTCCCAATTCCAACCACCATACACGTTTGCCATGTCAGCAATAGACTCAAATCCAACCTGATGCAACAGTCGGTTAGGGACATAGGACATCAGTGGATCAGTGCCATTCAACCAACGATCGCGCCAAAAATCAATGGACCGCCCATCGTCAATGCAATGTATTAAATTATCTCTGACATCGTTCCATACCATGCAAATCCCTTTCCACAAACGTGAACAATTACAATTCATTATCCTCTCCGGTACAAATTCGGAACACTTGTACTTCGACCGTAAGAATTTTACCCATAGCGCATATTTTTCGACACCAATTGGAACGCGATTTTCATCAAGATCGCCTCATTCTGAGAATCTAGATGTCGAAAACCAAGTCCCTTTCAGAGAGAGGCCGACATAAATCATCCCATCCAACTAAGTGTACCCCTTTACCATCAGGAGATATACCCCAAATAAAACGTTTTATCAAACGTTCAAGTTCCACACATGTCACTATAAGAAAATACATTTTTAGTGACATTGAAAATGGTCACAAAAGGTGTTAAATTTAGTCATTGAAATTTACAGTGACTATTTTTTTGAGTAGTCATCAATCGTCACTATTAACTCCGTCACTATTATATTAGTGACAACTTTCTATCACAAATACATATTTAAATAGTGTCTAAAATATGTTGTCACTTTCAATAATAAAAAATTAATTATATTTTTAGTTGTAACCATTTTGAAAATGGTCACAAAAGGTGTTAAATTTAGTCATTGAAATTTACAGTGACTATTTTTTTGAGTAGTCACCAATCGTCACTATTAACTCCGTCACTATTATATTAGTGACAACTTTCTATCACAAATACATATTTAAATAGTGTCTAAAATATGTTGTCACTTTCAATAATAAAAAATTAATTATATTTTTAGTTGTAACCATTTTATTCGTCAAACTTTTAGCTTTCCTTAGATCAATGCAATGCATGGCTTTAAGGAGGATCGAACTTGGAACCTTCAGGGCAAGAGTGCAATACTTACTCACTAGGCTAGACAAGAAATTTAATATTATTTTGAAAGAAAAATTATATTTAGGTTAACTTGTAATTAAAATTAATTTTATTTATTTTAAAAATATGTACCTAATATTATAACACTAATTATTATAATAATAATTTAACTAGTTTTTCTATGGTTTCTTATACGAAGTACGTATGTTGAAGAAACTATTTACATTTTTAAAGAAAAAACTACTCAAAATGGAATATTTCTTTTAAATTTTTCAAAAAATAAAATTTTCTATCATATATTATGCTAAAATCACATATTAGTCTTTGTACTTTAATTTGGTCACTTTAAGTTTCTATACTTTTTAAAATTTGAAATTTCGATCCTAACATTAATGATAGTCTTTAAATATGTTAAGTAAAAAAATTGTTTTTAGCCAATTTGTTATACACAAGTGGCTTATTTAATTTTTGTTCTTTAATTTGATCTTTTTTAGTCCTTGTAATTTAGTCATATTGTCGATGCCCCGTTAGGATTAGGATTGAAATTTTAAAATTTGAAAAATATAGGGACTAAAGTTGATCAAAATAGATTGACTAAAACAACAATTTACACATAGTATAGAGACTATAGAAATATTTTATCTCTTGACAAAATAGTTTATGATAACTTTAATTTTTATAATCATAAAAATGTATTTATCATTGTGACAATATCTAATTTGTCATTACTTTTATTTTTTTTATTGGTGACAAAATTTATCACAACAAAAAGTAAAACTTTAAGTGACAAGTAATTTCATTGTCATAACAAATATGAAATAATAGTGATCACTTCACATATTGTCACTATCATGTGTCAAAGTTTTAGTGACAATGAATTTTGTGTCACAATTATAAACTTATAGTGAGAACTTATTTGTGAAAAATGTAATCGTCACAATTACTACTATTATAGTGACTAAATAAAAATACGTCACAATTACTTATACTAATAGTGTCGCACAAAAAAATTGTCACAAAAAGTTAATATTTGTGACAAAGTTATTCCTAGTCACTGCCAATTTGTCACTAAAAACCTATATTGTTGTAATGTGTCTGCTTGGGTAGGACCATTGTTTGCATAGTGTAAATCGGTATTGCCGCTAAAACTACTTTTGCCAAAGTAATGCGACCAACGAGAGAGAAGTATTTAGCTGCCCACCTAGACAATTTACTATGCACCATCCGGATCAAGTATGCATAAGAAGCCAAAATTTTACGATTATGTAGTAAAGGAACCCCAAGATAACGCCCTAAATCCATAACTTCCTAAAAACCAAAAGCACCATTTATCTGAGCTCACAAGAAAGGTGAGACATTCTTCGAGTAATAGATCGTCGTTTTGGCCACACTAACCTTGTGACCTGACATCTCACAAAAATGGCTCAACACATGACGGACTACCTCACACTGCTCCCACGACCCTTCAGCAAAAAGAAGCATATCATCAGCAAAGAATATGTGGCAAATACCTGGGCTCCGTTTAAATGTCCGAAACGGTTTCCACCGACCCTCATCAATACTAGACTGAATAGCCTGCATAAGTCTGTCCATAGATAAAACAAACAAATAGGGAGATAGAGGGTCACCTTGCCTAATGCCTCGTGAAGGCTTAAACGGTTCAGATTGAGCTCCATCCCATAGAATTTGCGACGAAACTATCGACACGCACTGTATGATCAAATTCTACAACTGGTCTGGAACGCCAACATCGCGCAATATGTCCTCAATAAAACTCCATTCTAACCTATCATAAGCCTTTTCCAAGTCAATTTTAATCATCATCTACCCTTTTCTTCCTGTTTTCTTCCATATGAGTGTATCACATCCTGAGTGATTACAATATTATCCGTGATTGCCGTCCCTAAAACAAAACTTGTCTGATTATCTGATATCCAATTCGGCAAAAAAAGGTTTCAATCTATTTACTATTATCTTCGTAACTATTTTGCAGAGCACATTACAAAGACTGGGTCGAAATTGACTAATCAGCTCAGGATTAGTCATAACAAGACAATTAACGTATGATTCATATCCGACGGTATCACCCCGGTCTCCAAAATTTGTTGGATACAATTACACACTGAATCCCCAACAACGTTCCAAATCTTTTGATAAGAGCCAACCTATAAGCCATCTAAACCTGGAGCCTTAAGGCTCCCCACGCCAAATACCGCTGTTTTGATCTTATCCTTTGAAACCGATGCTGTCAAGAAATCAAGTACCTCACCTTGCAAAATTCGAAAGTCAACATGCTGCCAGCCGAACCCGGTGAGGTAAATAGTTCAATATAGAACTCACGGGTCATTGACAACAATTCATCCACATCCGTGCACCAACTTCCATCAACGCGTTTAAGGGCGATAATCTTATTCATTTGATATCGCGCCATTGTTGATGCATCAAAATATCTTGTGTTTCTGTCCCTCTGTAATGCCCATTGAGCATAGGCCTTTTGTCGCCAAAGACTCTCATCTTGGTCCAAAACCATTAGATACTCTGATTGTAATTCAGCTTTCAAGTTAATCAAAAAATCATTGCGCGACCTAAGAAGAGCTTTGTCAATTCCACAAATCCGAGCTAATAATCTCTTCTTCCTCTGACCGATATGCCCAAATACTTCCACATTACACCGAGTTGCCACCAATTTAATCTAAGAAATATTGTCCTCAACCTGGCCATCCTCCACCCAAGAAGATTGAAGGAGCTCATTGAACATAGGGTGGTCTAGCCACGCAGCAATAAACTTAAAAAGCCTAGTTCTATTATCATGACTTCTGTCATCCAACTCAAGTAACAAGGGCCGATGATCAGAACTAATCTGATCAAGATGTGTAACCCTCGTATTTGGAAATTTTGAGTACCAGTTAGCATTTTCAAGACAACAGTCAAGCCGTTGGTACAAATCCCCCTAGACCAAGTACACGGCGATCCATGAAATACCAAATCAATCAGTCATGTATTATGTATAAAATCTGAGAATAATTTGCTCCCTCATTGAACGATTGTCGAAACCCTCGTTCTCTCACTCGAATCTAGTATCACATTAAAATCACTACCAATTACCCATGGTTTATCCACACCAAGGGTCTAAATGACGTATTTGCTCCCATAACCACCTCCGTTTTGGACCCTGTGGGCTCGCATAAATAGTTGTAAAATAAACCCAACCTCTTCCATCACTAAGGTTCATCTTACCATTAATAAACTGATTTGAAACTTGCAAAATCACTACTTGCATTGATCTTTTCCATAATAACCAAATACCCTCACTAAAACAATGAGCTTCTACCTGGAAAGAGTGTTCAAAGCCAAACTTGGAAATAACCTTGTCCGCAATATTCCTAAAAACCCGTGGCTCAAACAGAGCCACCATACTAACTCGATATTCACGAACCAAAGATTTCAAAATCCTCCGAAAATTAGAGCTAGCCGCACCCTGACAATTCCAGAAAACAACCGTCATTTTAAAAGTTGTATAAATGGGAAACAGAGACTTACTGCTCGGCATGAGGCACGACCAATCTCCAACCATCTCCTTCCTCTATATTGTCCAAGTTGACATCATCAACAGAGTCATTGTCATCCGATGAATAAACCATCTGTGCATCCAACCCTTCAGACACTAACTTGTACACCGTGGTATTCACACGAACTTGGTTTCCAACCTCATCAAGCTGGCTAGACAATTGTTGTTCCCATTCAGCAGGTACACTTCGTGACTGCGCACGGTACTCACCTTATTTGCGTATTAGCAATCCTTTCCGGTTCACCTCTGAACCATTCTTACTACTCCCTGCACGAGATTTACTCAGTTTTTTACTTGCCATAGGATTAGCTTCGAAACTAGGCTCGACAATTGTTACGGCTTTGTGATGACCCACGAGACACATTATGTCGAACATTCCATGGACTTACGTTCATGATTGGATGCTAAATATGCGGCGTTCTTGGGAAACGCTCGAGCTTGGGATTCTTTACTCAGTCTAGGTCATTGAGTAGCCATGCCTTTCACCGTATTATTTCCTTCTACCTTTCCATCACTGGTACCCTTATTTATATTCTACTACCCTCCAGACTCACGAGTATCCTCGGCTAACACAGAAAACCGCGAGCCCCTAGCCATACCACTCACTTTGTCTCATCCTGAATCCCAGCTTGTCGTACCCCCTTACGACGACGATTCGTGGCCACCATCCATGCGCTATAAAGCTCATCATCCGTTATATCTTTAACCTGTCCAACAACCTGAGTCACCTCCATAGGAACTTGGCCATCCAAATTTTCATTCCCTATTTCACAAGCCTCCTTTGAGTGACAATAAACGCCACAACTGAAACAAATCTGGTTTAATCCCTCGTATTCTAGCTTTTGAATGAATTTATCGGTTCCAATACATGAACACAGGGGTTTATTCAAATCTACCATCACCATCAGCCTCGTAAACTTGCCCTGTTCTCCTGCTTGCGTATTATAATCCACTCGCACCACTCTTCCCATAATATTCGCAATTCGCCTAAAAAGGGTCGTGCAATAATATCTGTACGGGAGACAAGGAAGCTAAATCTAGACTATTACATGCAATAGATGCTTTTCAGTTGTCGAGAAGGATCTACTTCATGGTTGGATTGTTAGATAACTACAATAAATCATTGACGGTCCATCAGTCAGGACATACACATAATCCTTATCATCCTCAAAATGAAGAAGAAAATAATTATTTGCCAAATCCACTAATTGAAGGTCACCAAGGGGCTTCCATAACGCATGTATACGGGCTAACAGAGTATTGTATTCTATTAAATGTCTTAGTAGACGAACAACAATTGAAAACCTCATGCTATGGTCAATCTGATCGTGTACTCTATTAGAAAATTTAATTGTAGGATATGCGCATGTTCTTCAACAATGCAGTCCTCATCCAGAACAATCACATCAACTAGGTCAAAACCGAGACCAAGTCCTTCAGTTTTATCCAATGCAAGTTTCTTAGTAGCCATAGAAGCATATGATACTTTAGCTCCTTCCGCATCAAGAGATGTCAGTCCTTTCCTAGTATCAACCGGCTCCTGTGTCATACTCTTAGCACTGCCAACGTCCATCACGACTGTCTCCACATCCTGCATGGGAGCATTGTTGTCGACTAGGTCAAAATTTCTTCCTTCTATGCGATCTGCTGATCTTCCAATGCTAAGGGCGATCCAGGCCTCTCCAGAATTGGCGGCACCCCAACTTGGCACGGTATCTTCGCTGGCCGGCCACTGGTGTTGTAATACAACTGCGCGCTAGGGTTTCCTGTCTCGAGAGCGTTCTCTAGGGTTTCTATCATTAGTTTTTTTGTTCGTAATTTAAAGATCTGAAAATGTCAACAAAAAATAAAAGAAGAATATAATAGAATAGAATTGAATTTTTAATAAAATATAATATACATATATGTTTGATAAAAGATAATATAGATTCCTTTAAAAAAATAGGGGTAAAATTCAATAATATTGTTGTTGAGATTTTTATTTTAAAGTTTAGGGGAATTTTTTTTGAACCCAACAAGTGATTTCAGTGGAAAAGCGGATGGTGTTCATCCTAAGAGACAAGGTTCAATCTCTTTGTTTGCAAGGTGTGTGTGCTTTATTAAAGGGTTAAAAATATGAATGAACAAATATTATCTTGTAATCACCTTTTAGACTATTCAATTTTTTTATGATATATGTTTGTCGTTATAGTACCGAGAGAAATTGTCGAGACTACATGTCAACTTCAGTCGAACAAAGAAAAAAACACCATAAAAATATACCATCTTCACACCACCTCAATAATCATTGCATGTCACTTCAATAAAAATCATTAATAGAAAAAGTCACCATAAATCTTTAAATAAAAAACAAAAAACCTTCAAATAAAAACCCTCAACAAAAATATTGCTATAATTTACCCCAAAAAAGAGCGATTGAATGTTTTGGATGACCAAAATTATTAGTGTAAAATATAAAAATGATCATTAAATTATCTCTATAAATATAAAATAGTCATTGATTTTTTAAAAGTTATATAATGAGCATTAAATTTTAATTTTTGTTACAATATAGTCATTGTATCATTAATTGTCGATAAGTGGGTGATGTGACAGTTGCAAAAAATTGAATAATAGAACATTTAATCCTCTATAGTGACACATTCAATCAATTTATTCTTATTTTAACCATCATTATTGATGTCTAAATTGATCTAATGCTTAAATATTGAGAATTAAATATGTTATTATACAAATTTTCGTGACTGCAACGTCTCTTAATTAGTGATAGTTAACGGCTCAATGACCATTTTTTTCATAAAAACTAAAGTTTAATGCCTGTTTTATAACTTTTAAAAGTTTAGTAACCATTTTATATTTTTAAGGATAGTTTAGTGACCATTTGTGTACTTTACCCAAATTATTATGATTTTTGTTTTAATTGTAGGACGGTGACATGACTTTTAGTTTTATCTGCAAATTGACGTGAGTTGTGTCAGTTTCTTATGCAGATTTACGTGACTTGATGTCTAAAAAGTGATATTGTTGAATGTGACGATTGATAAAAAGAGAAAAAAAATAAACTCCACTCTTGAATAGCACACTCGTAAAACTTCTACAATTTTTTTTTAAAAATCAATTAAGTCTTTAATTTTTTATACAATTAATTTTTAAATTAAAAAAAATTAATTTGATCTTTTAATCATATTGACCATTAATTTTAATATTTTTCTAAATTTTTTAAAAAATATATATAAAAATATATTTGTTATAGGATTATTATTTGTTATATACTATAAGTAGATTTTTAAAAAAGTATATATATATATATATATTGTGATCATATGGTAATATTTATTCATACCTTTTTAGCTCTTTAACAACGCATACACCTTACACATAAGTGTTCGAATTCAGGTCTTTTAATATCAACACAATTTTTTTCACTGTAGTCACTCGTTCTTCTAAAAGTATTCTTGAAATGATGATATATCTTTCTATACATTTAAAAACTTATAGGGTTTGTAATGGACACAAAAAAATATAATAGCGTGAAAATGTAACTACTACCATAGTAATCACACAAAGAATTTTAATCTTTTAGATATGTTTGACTTATAGAGTATAATTACATCTTAATTTCTTATGTCATGCTTGATGGTAAAAATTGTAATTATACAATTACGTAAGTTTAAATTTTAAAAGTATTAATTATAAGTAAATAATTTCTAGAGCTGGTGATTAAAAGCTCTGAGTCGAAATTTTTTATTTTCCCGAGGTTGTGAGTTTAATACCTTTTATGTGCAAAATTATCTTCCCTCCCCTCTAGGTAGTAATTGTTCAAAAAAGAAATATTAATTATAAGATTGAAGCGTATAATTATGCTTGTAATTACCCAAAATTTTAACCCTAACATTTGAAGAGTGTAATTCATTTGGGCTCGTAAGTTACAATGATTTGCAAACATATCATATTTGTGTAGTTACACATAATTACACCCAAATTAATTATTATGCGACTTTCCAAATTCATCCCTAATGAGACAGGTGCCCTTGAAAACGTTTTTGGTAATATATAATAGGTTTATATATTAAAGGCTTAAGCGGCAAATATGTACTCAAACTATACTATTTTTTTTTCAGATAAGTGTCCAAAGTATTTTTCGGGTTAAATTTATGTCTAATGTTTTAAACATAACTCAAATAGGTGTCCGCCATTAATGTTCGTTAATTTTCACCGTTGATTGACATGTGTCAGCTTTTAAAATTTTGAAATTATATTTAAAAATAAATAAAAATTAATAAAACAAAATATTTTCTTTATTTCACAAAATGGCCCCCAAATTTGAAATCTCTAACACCCAAAACTCAAATCCCGATTTGACCTGATTTCGCCGCCTATTGTCACACCGCTGCCCACCACATCCGTCGTCGGACAATCATGACCATTTTACCCCAGTACCTCATCGCTGAAAATTGACTGACGTTGTGCAAAATACCAAAATCTTTGAATGGTTCATTCAAATAATTTACGACGAATGGCGGCACAACAAACGATGAATTGTATGTGGGTTGTTCGGTGAGGGATGGTGCTTTAGTCTGTCGCCAGAAATGCGACCAACGCCGGTTGTAGTGGCCGGATTTGGGGGTTTAGGGACTTTGGGACTATTTTGAGATTATTTGAAAATTTCAGGATATTTTAAATTTTTTGTTTTTTTAAATAAAATTTAAAATTTGTTTAATTCTACCATGTGCCATGTTTTTATTGGCTAACAATTTTTTTTAATGTAAAGTCACGACAAGCACCTATTTGAATAACGTTGAAAACGTTAGGCACCTGTGTGGCCCAAAAAATACTTTAGGCACCTATCTAAAAAAAAATATAGCTTGAGCACTTATTTGCCTCTTAAGCCTACATTAAAAAGACATTAAACTATAATAGCTCATTTAAATGAACCCTTATATTATATTTGCACTCAAATGAAACATTTCATCTTAAATTCATGGCATTTTTTATGAAAAAACCCATTTTAATAATTATTTAGAAAAATGACCCACAACCAAAGCTATTTAGAAAAATGACCTCTAAATCGTCCACGTAAGGAGATCTTGCGCTCTACGAAACGCGAGTACTAAACTCGCTCTCATCGTATAGCGAGTTACGTCCTACGTGGATGCACTTTTCATATAACCTGATTTAAAATTACAGAATAAAACCTCACGTTTTCCAAAACACGAAGTCCTAGAGAAATTGAAGTGGCGGATGAACTTATTGCGGGATTTACTGCAGCGACCTCGCGTTTTGCGGATATCGAGTTCCTTTGACTGTTTAGAAACTATTCCCTAATAAATGAAATATCCTAATACCCTTAAATACCCTCTAATTGTAGATGTAATTTCTTTGACCTAATTTTTTAATATGTAATTTAATAAATTATAATTATTCAAATATATAATATAATATGACGTAATTATTTGATGTAATTATTTGAAAAAAGTTTTTAAGGATATGGAAAATCCTAATTATTTGAGAAGATCCTAATTATTATAATTTGAAATATTTTTCCTTAAATAAGAATTTTTAGTAAAAACCTTTAGTTTCAAATCCTTATTTTCCTTAAATTAAAATCCTAATTATTGTAGAATATTTAAAATCAAATAGTCATAATGTAAAAGAATAATGACATTGACTAAAAAGAGCATATTTAGGAAAAAAGATGGTATTTAAATTATATTAACGTATAAGTTGTATTACTAATTAATGACCCTAACTAAAAATTTGTTAAAATTTTAAATTCTATTAGTATATAATAAATAAATATAATAAAAATTGAAAAGTCTAGAAATCTGAAAATTCTAACCGAATAATATGTTAACACCAACTATGGATAAAATCAATTTAAAAAATCAATTTTCAAAACTCTGGGACCTTGCTTTATGTAGACCGCGAGGTTCTTTATGACCGGTTAGATTATGGATGAAATCAATTAAAAAAATCAATTTTCAATACCCTTAAATACCTTCTAATCTAGAAAGAATTTCTTTGGCCTAATTTTTTAAATATGTAATTTAATAAATTATAATTATTCGAATATATAATATAATATGACCTAATTATTTGATGTAATTATTTGAAAAAGGATTTAAAGATATGGAAAATCCTAATTTTTTTTAAAAAATCCTAATTTTCACATTTAACCTATTTTTCCTTAAAAAGAATCTTTAATATAAATATTTGATAAAAATCCTTATTTTCCTTAAATTAAAATCTTAATTATTGTAGAATATTTGAAATCAAATAGTCATAATTTAAAAGAATTTCATATTTATTAGGATAATGATATTGTTTAAAAAAGATCAAATTTAACGAAAAAGATGGTATTTAAATTCTATTAGTATATAAGTTGTATTATTAATTAATGGTCCTAATTAAAAATTTGTTAATATTTTAAATTCTATTAGTTTGTAATAAATAAATATTATGAAATAGATATAAATAAAAAA
Source organism: Hibiscus mutabilis (assembly GCA_019671005.1). Taxonomy (NCBI): domain Eukaryota; kingdom Viridiplantae; phylum Streptophyta; class Magnoliopsida; order Malvales; family Malvaceae; genus Hibiscus; species Hibiscus mutabilis. Next base: position 17,153,507 of record CM033715.1, read on the forward strand.
CTGATTAGTCTAGTAATCTGAAAATCCTAAATAAATATGGATAAAATAAATTAAAAAATCAATTTTCAAAACTCTTGGACCTCGCTTTCTGCAGAACGCGAGGTACTTTATGACCGGTTTGAATCCGTTGGGACTGAAAAGTCGCGTCTTTTCAAAGAAACCTCGCGTTTCACAGGTAGCAAGTTACATTGATATCGCTTAGTGGGGGTGCGAGGACTTTTATAAATAGGGGCCCATTCCTCCAAATTTTCACATCTCTTCTTCAAATCTTCTTCTTTAACTACTATTCTATATTGTTTTTATTCTTAAAAAATTCAAATATTCGATAGAAATGGTGGGTTATTGAGATTGGATGACAGACACGTGTTCGACTATTGGCGCTCAAAATGGTGCCGGAGGATGACGATTTGGATGGTGGAAAACTTAAAATTACCTTTTTGGACAACAATTTTAGGAACCTACCCTGGACGCTGATGAAGTCACAAATATGGTATAAACAAATTTTATTGGTTATGATTATTTATTGTGATATTTTATTTCATTATAAATAATTCTATATTTTAATTTTTTTTAGCTTTTGTAGTGGTTTGCTCGTGCCCATATTCTACGAGTTATTGGGGGTCTTAATGCCAGAAAAATCCCGCAACAAAGTCCATTTGATGTGGTTGACTCATCTAAGTAGTTTTGCAAAATCCAAAAATAAGAGTTGGGGAGCGACAGTCTTGGCATTTATATTTCAGGAGCTATGCAGGCCCGTCGACCCAGACAAACGTGCCATTGACGATTGTCTTTTTTTGTTGCAGTCTTGGGTATGGTTTCAAATGTCGTTTTTACGCTGACGCTTAAACAACTAGGCCCATTCCAATTTCCACTTATCCAGAGGTACTAATAAATAGTAAAACAACTTTACATTATCTTTTTATAATAGTAGAATATCTATATTTTTTATTTGAATAATAGGTGGTTGGGTAGATCTCACGTGGGACTACCGACAACCCAGCTAGATTATCGACTGTTGATCGATAAGATAGATGAAGTAATATTTTAATTGATTGCAATTTTTTGATGTAATAATAAAATTTATTAAACCGCGTTTACTAATTTAGTTTACAAATATTTTATGTAGTTCCTGTAGGCGTCGTACGAGGATGATGATATTAAGGACTAGATTCCTCCAGAAATAATGCTGACTAAGCCCGTTTAGATTTTGATGGTCCCGCTCATACAATATGAGGTAGTCAAGTGGCATCATGTCGACCGCGTGTTGCGGCAATTCAACTTTGTCCAAGGGATTCCAGACCAACCACCCAATTTGGACGAATTGCAGAAGTTAACTTGACAAGGCAAGACAAAAGTCTATTGAGGCCATCACCACACGACGTGGATGCAGCTGTGGATGACACGATACGATAGACGGTTCACCATTTTGGAACCCATTTTTAACCACAACGTTACCTTTGAGTATATACAGTGGTACCATCAAAATGGGAATCAGTATATACTAACCTCATAGAAGCGAGAACGAGAAATAGATGTGTCTCCCCCAAAACTGTCTACCGACACAACGTAGTACCATCATGGGGGGAACAAAGTCAGAGAAGACGAACATACGCTTCTGAGGCCTCGTAATCGGGAATAGCGCAGACACATGCCAAGTTAGCATCATAGCCGAACACACTAACCCCTATTGTTTCAGCAAATAAGGAGTCCATCTGAAGGTTTTTTCACGGGCGTGTTTCGTCCGCTTATGACAGTTCCTCCAGTGCACTACTCTCCGTCAGTACCATATGCATTTATTCCTCTAGTTTATTAGTATCCACCAACGGCAACACAGTTCGGATTTGGTATTATTCATCAGACATCACCGTAAAGCCAATTAGGGACCAAATTGCAATTTTGGAGAATTATAGGGCCTTAACCCCTTTTTAAGTTACCAATCCTTAATTAGTCAAGTAACATGCTTGCTGGTCAAATTAAAGCTCAAAACTATAATCCGAACTCATACAATTGCATATATATATATATATATATATTAGGGACTAAAACGAAAAGAATCAGAACTTTCAAACACCACTTTAACTGAAATAACCGCTACCCGTATCGATACACGAGCAAGTGTATTGGTACGGTTATACATTTCCAAAAATTCAGATTCTAGTAGCTCGAACCTGTACCGAAACACTTCTTCTTGTACCGAAATGCCTAGCCAAAATGCAAAAGCTCGTACTAGAACACCCACTCGAGTACCGAAATAGGTCCCCTGAAAACACTTATCTATTTCGATACAGGGTCAAGCGTACCGAAACGTCTGGACCTAAAATGTCCCAAATTGCTAGTTTTTCATGCTTTCAAGGATTCAAACACATTCTAACATACCTTAAACATATACACAACCTTGGTAAGGATCAATCCTTATCATATCATCATAGAAGCATCGTCAAATCATGGCATTATGCTTCAAAAGGTAATCTAGAGGCATACTTCCTAGAAACTAAACCATTCAGCCCTTAAAACATAAAATCAAACCATAACCAACATGAGAGGCCAATTACAAATCCAAAGCAACATTACAAACATGCTTTATCAGGGAGGTTCTCAAACACCCTCTTGAATCAACAATGAAACCCTATTGCCTTTATTACTACAAGTCTAGTTCGAAACCATACGTTCAATAGCCGAAGTCCTTGAATATCATTTGTTTGCTTGCTGCCTCTAAACCTTTAATTCTCTACATTGATGGACAAAGAGAGTGTAGGGACACAAGGCTTAGTGAGGAGTGCTCAAACAATACACCATCAATGCATTAAAACCATTTTTCAAAACCACGTTGAAATCACCATTTCAATCATCATATAAAACATCATGCCTTGAAAACCATGCACTTAACACTTTCAAAAACCAGTATATTAACCATATGCGACGTTTATCATGGTTCAACATCAAATCCCATTGCTAACTCTCAATTTAAACCTTCTCATGCATAACAACCCATATGCAAAGCTTAGAGAGTAAACATGTATAAATCAACATTATACATTAAAAACCATCAACATGATACATCAACAATTATATTGGCTTTCAAGTGATCACTAAACAAATCCACTTTCCAAAATATTACATCGGATACACGGATTCTACTAGTGTCATCTCAACAATTCATGCCATCTCAACCGGAATTACGGTACCACTTACAACCCGGGGACACCAACCCCAATCATTAGTTAGATGCATAATCCAATAACGAGAGTTTCCGATACCATATAACCCTCAACCGTTAGGGCACTTAGATGGAGTACTCGGTATACCATATAAACCCCTCGACATCCAAGGCGATTTATTATAGTGCACTATCAATCTTATGGTCGGCCAACTATATCTGATAACATTTTAAACCAAATCACTTGCCAATATAATTCATTATTAGCCATGTACCTCATTGTTTTTATATGCATCAATTCAAAACCATTTCCAAAGCAACAAACCATGCTTTAAAACAAGTATAACACATACTTACATGGATCACTTACCACGTGCATCCATCATCATTTCATGATCAAAATTAGTATATAACATACTAGAAAACATGCTTGAACAGTAGCTACCATGTAATTTAAAACAAGTGCATAAAACTTATTTCATAAAGCATGACCGAGAGAGAATTATCACCATACTTTAAACCATTTCAAAGCCGAAATCCACCTTTAAACTCTCAAAATTTAAGCCAGCATTTCAAGCTTAATTTAAACTCCTAAAGTAGCCTTTAAAACATTTCAAAGCCGAAATCCACCTTCTCACTCACGGACAACACAAAGCTTTACTCGTTGATGCGAAAACAAGCATCTGAAGCCTCTAAAGCTTCATCAACAGCCTTAGGATCACTCTCCCATGTTTTAATCACATAACAATAGAGGATTATTACATCATCATGTATTCATAATCTCAACAATACAACTCCTCAACTTCGTCTTACTAAAATCATCAATCGCTACTCGAAACAACCGAAAACACCATCACATAATATCCAAACGTTACCCAGCCAAAACCTAAAGGTTTGATCCATCAATTAACTTCAATTGACATCCAAAAAAACCTAAAAAATCCTTATACCTCCAGCATACATTAAACCTCAACAACTCCTCAAAAACACATAA